>VDFB02193867.1:452067365-452107079 GCA_007258455.2 Sequoia sempervirens
GATGATGAAGAAGAAATATGTGTTGGAACTGATTTTTGAAGAAGGTAGATGTGCCAAGATGTTAAAATCTATCAATAGAATTTCTCATAAAAGTGTAATGGATTTGAATGATTCTTTGGGTAATTTATATCTTGAAGAATTGATTGATTGAATCAATGATCATGAATAATATATTTGAATATGATGATATTATCAGCCATGATAGAATTTAATTCACAAAGACAAATTTGAAAGGACATGTCATATCATGGGAAGAAAATAAATCGAAGAGGAATAGAAAATGTAATACTAAATTGAAAAATGCAATATGATGATAAGGAAATTAGAAACTAAGTTTTTTCATGCCAGTTATTAGCTAGATATATTGAAGAGCTTGCCCAATTTAAAATAGAAAGACTTAATTATAATGAAGTATACTCTAGATACTTATAATTTAATTTATTCAAGGAGGCCATCACTAAGATAATTAGGCAAAGGTAGCTAGAAATATCAATGAATTAAGAGGATCTATGTAAGAAGAATTATGTATGTTGATTATTCAAACTATGAATGAAGCATATAAATTTTTCCTAAAGGATAAACTATGAATGAAGTATATAAATTTTTACTAAAGGAGAAAGAAATGGTAGATTCTCTCTAGAAGTAGAAATCAAGGAAGTGAAAATGGAATTCACAATGATAGTGAGTTGAACTAAATCTTAGAAAGTAGAATATATATATATGAAAGAGGTGGTGAAATTTCATGAAGAATTATACTTTTCGAGTTTGGAGGTGAAGGTCATAGATTATTTGAGTGTAATCAAGTAGAAGGAGAGTATGAAAAAAAATTGTAAAATAACTACAAGAGTAGTACATGTAGTTGAATTTTTTTTCTAATAATGAACAAGTAAATATACTAGAAAAAGGTGAATCATTATTGTTATAAATAATTCCATCTAAAATTTTGGGTATATTTATACCAAAAAAAAGAGGTTTATTTAGAGTAGTATTTAAATATGGAGGTGTTGGTGATGGAGCCTAATCTTGTTAAAGGCCTATTTTTCTTGTGTTTTCATAGCAAAATTTTGATCCCATTTAATTCTATTGGGAGTGAAGGGGAATTTACCCCACCCGCTTTGGGATCCAAGGGGTCTATCCCCTAATGAGGGTTTGTAGTGTAGAAAAATGTATTCCTTTTCATTTTTACATAATGTTTGGGTCCCCTTAATAGATTGGACTTAATTAAGCCTTTAATTGACTTAATGATGAATTTACAAGCCTAATTAATTTTTTTTTTGAAAGGGGGACCCACTTTTAGTTAATGCCTACACTGAATTACACATCTTGGAAAATGTGTGTCCTAGTTTAAGGGCCTAGGACCCATTCACCCAGGGGTGAATGGGTCCTCCTTAAGTCTCAAATCCCATTTTTTAATATATTTTTGGTAGCATTTTTTATGATCTAAATTCAAATTGTGAATGGCGGCTTGTGGTTTTTAATTGTCAGTTAATTAAGGAAACTCCTATAAATACACAATCTTTTTATCAATTCAAATCCTAATACTTTTGAAGTAGAAAAATTATAGCAAATATTATTGTCAAGAGAATTGAAGAGTAGATTTATCGGTCATTTCTTGCAGCATTCAAGATCCTATCATCATGTCAAAATTATTTGCATTCATGCATGTTTTTGGAGCTAACATTGTGATGTAGGTTTCAAGTTTCAATCAAGAATACAAGCATACATATCTATCAAGAAATCAAGTCATTTCATGCAAGATATTCAATCCTTAGATAGATATGTTAGACATCAATCCTCCAAGGGTATCCATTAAAGGGTTTGGTTGAATTGTTGTCGAGTGAATGGAGGAAATTTTCAACATGATAAGGAATGTGCACACTTGGTTGGATGCCATAGAAGATGACACAAAAATTATTATAACAAGTATTAGAGTGGATGGTAGCAAGGATAAAGATAATAGAGAAGAAATATATGTTGGAAAAAAATTATTTGAAGAAGATAGAGGTGCCAAGATATTGAAATCTATCAATAGAATTTCTCATAAATGTGTAATGGATTTGAATGGTTCTTTGGGTAATTTATATCTTAAAGAATTGATTGATTGGATTAATGATCATGAATAATATGTTGAATATGATGATATTATTGACCATGATAGAGTTAAATTTACAAAAAAAAAATTGGAAGGACATGTTGTCATATATGGGAAGAAAATAAATTGGAGAGGAATAGAAAAGATAAGATTCAAATTGAAAAATAGAATATGATGATACTTGAAAATTAGAAGCTAAGTTTTTTCATGCAAGTTATTAGCTAGATATATTGAAGAGCTTAGCCAATTTAAAATAGAAATACTTAATTGTAATGAAATATACTCTAGATAATTATAATTTTATTTATTTGAGGAGGCCATCACTAAGATAATTAGGAAAAAGTAGCTAGATATATCAATGAATTAAGAGGATTTGTGTAAGTATGTTGAAGGCCTATATTTTTGGTGTTTTCATAGAAACATTTTGATCCCATTTTAATTCTATGGGGAGTGAAGGGGAATTTACCCCCACCCCCTCTTGGGATCAAATAGGTCTATCCCCTAGTGAGAGTTGGTAGTGTATAAAAATGTACTCCTTTACATTTTAACATTATGTTTGGGTCCCCTTAATAAATTGGAATTAATTAAGCCTTTAATTGACCCAATTATGCATTCACAAGCCTAATTAATTTCATTTTCCGAAAGGGGAACCACATTTAATTAATTCCTACACTTAATTACACATCTTGGAAAATGTGTGTCCTATGTTTAGGGCCTACAACCTATCCTAGGGGAGAATTGAATCTCCTTAAGTCCCAGATCCTATTTTTTAATATGTTTCTGGTGGCATTTTAACTATCCAAATTCAAATTTCAATGGTCGGCTTGTGGTGTTCAATTATCGAGTAATTAAGGAAACTCCTATATATAAAAGGCCTTTTGTCAATTTAAATCATACACTTTTGAAGGAGAAAAATTATAGAAAATATTATTGTCCAAGAGCATTGAAAAGTAGATTTATCAGTCATTTATTGTATCATTCAAGATCTTATCGTCATGTCAAAGTTATTTGCTTTCATGCATGTTTTGGAGATAACATTTTGATGTAGGTTTCAAGTTTCAAGAAAGAATTCAAGCATAAAGATCTATCAAGCAATCAAGCCATTTCATGCAAGCTCAATCCTTAGAGAGATTTGTTTTGCTTCAAACCTCCAAGGGTATCCATTAAATGGTTTGGTGAGGTGCAACGATATTTTCTCATTCATCATTTCCTTCATTTTCATTATTTCATTATCAAGGTTTAATTACAAAACTAGGGTTTGACCAAGGCAAACCCTTATCCACCAAAAAAAAAATATCCTCTCTTTTCATATGCAAGTTTATAGGTGAAGAAGGATTGAAATTGGATTGATCAAAAGTGTAATTTTACAAAGTTATGATCAATTTTTTCAAGATACAAAAACTCACATATAGTTTTTATTTCTAACTTTCTGACAGTAAAACCTAGGGAAAACATAAGCTTAGATTTGAGATCCGAGGACTACAAAAAAATAAATTTAGATGTACAGAGACCCATTCACCTTTGGGAAAGTATGTCCTTCAAAGGAGCCTAAAATCCACTTTGGAGTTGGCTAAACATCATCCTAACCTTCTCAAATATGTTTGTTGTTTGTTGTCTCTGATAGTGTTATCATAATTCTTCACATTAAAATTGTTATATATCATAGGTTTGATTGTTAATGCACTTTTATTCTTCTCACAAAGTTGTTGTTCAGTCATTTCTATCATAAGGAAGTTAGGGAAGCATAGTGTCCAAACCTAGGGTTGACTCACCTTAAGAGTTGTAAGTCAATTCTAGAATCATTTGTGGAACTATTCCCTTTTTGAATGAACATGGAAAAGGTGGATTTTCAATTAGGTGGAGACCCCTCTTTGCATTAGACATAAATCACCTCCCCCCATTCCCTAGGGATGTCTCCACTTTTAGGTATCCCTTCCTGTATGGTTAATAGCAAAGCATTGAAGCCAAATTTTAATGTTATTTTTTATATTAAATCTAGAATTTCTATCATTAGATGAAAAATCTAATATTAGTGGTTGTGTTAGTATTTTTTCACTAGAAGGAAAACCTCTTTTACAAGGGAATTGTATTGAAGCTTTGTATTGTGAGAAGATATTATGAGAGGGAGAAGAGGAAGTTGTAGTCGATGTGTTGTAGATTATGTCCCTTCATTTTGGTGAAAAAATGAAGGAAGTACTAATTGTTTCTTTGTGGGAATAGTCCATATTGGATGAACCATGTATATTAGTGTCTTTATGTTTTATATTTTTTGTTTGCATTCATTTTATAATATATTGCTTTGTGATCATATTGCTAGCAAGAGGTATATGTTGTAAAGTGATTATTTGCTAGCAAGAGGTATATGTTGTAAAGTGATTATGTATATTCATTTTATAATATATTTCTTTGTGATCATATTGCTAGAAATAATTGATCAATTGTGTATAATTTTCCTATAATATTGACACAAACACCACCTTGAAAGAACTCTATACCTTAAAAAATCAAGGAGAACTTTGCATCTTTCTTGCAACAATGGAGACATAAGGCTAGTAAATGCAAATGGCCTATTCTTGAGAAGCAACAAGTTGAAATCCTCTTAGGAAACTTAAACACAAATCTTATGTTCCAACTAAGGATGCAATGTGTATTGAATTTTGAAGAACTAATATCTAAAGGGCTTAACATTGAAAGAGCCAAAATTGCAAAAGGAGCTATACAAATCTACAAGGACAAAATCCCATCATCTAGTTTCAATGTCAAACCCCCTGTATGGGCCAAAAATAAGAATGTTAATAATGATGGGGCTGTAGATGTGAAGGTTGTTATCAATGCGCCATCTAAACCAAACATGTAACAAGCAAGCACACACCATGTCAATAATGTTAATACACAACAAGGATAACCACCAAGATAAAACAACTATCCTCCAAGATGAAAATATACTCCCTTAAGGGAGCCCATCGAAACAGTCTTAAACAAGTTGGTCCAAGAAAATACCATAAAACTTCCAAACTATAGACATTATCAAGAACCACAAGTTAAACCCTCATGGTATAAGGATGAGGACTATTGTACAAAGGGAAATACAACATCCAAATGTATGAAACTGAAAAAATTGGTATACAAGACCTCATAGATAATGGTGAGGTAAACATAGATCAACAACCTAGAAGTTCTGGAAACAAAATTCTACGTATATATAAGAATCCAATGCCCGACCATGCAAATGAAGAAATGTACAATCAAGTTGTCCATACCTACAATAATGTTGTAGGTAATATACATTCTTATGACCAGCATGTCTCTATTATCACTATCCAAGGCCAAAATCATGAGTATGAAGTCACCACAAGACGAGGGAAAGTTACCATACAAGAAGCCCCTCTACCATCCAAAGGACTAACAACAGATAATCCTATGGACTATAGCTTACCTGATCAACTCAAGAAGATTCCCATACAAATCTCTATTTTGGAGCTATTGAGGATTTCACCCACTCATAAAGAAGTTCTAGAAGAGGCCCTTTTATCATCATTAGTTCCTACTAACATTGATACTAACTAATTTCAAGCCATGGTAGGGTGCACTTCATCTACACATCGATTACTCTTTATACAATATGATACAATATGATCTTGCATCCCAAACATTTCATAACCGTGCACTTCATCTCGAAGTATACATCAAGAAAAACAAGGTTAAGAGAGTATTTATAGATGGAGGTGCGGGCTTAAATATTTGTATCCTCCAGTTAATTAAACAATTGGATTCAATTGGATTATTCGAAAGATGAGAATGGAAAGACAAAAGATAACACAACCCAAACTTATGATGATCACCACAAAAAAAAACTAAAGATCTCGCAAATAGATATTTAGTGATCGACTGAACCCTGCTTATGCCATATTTTTCCAAGACTTCCTATACCGATATTTCTTAACACTATAAACCTCCTATGTTTGATCATTATTGAAAACTGAGCGAACTATTTTTGGATGTTCAATTATATAGTCGACTTCGAAATCATATCAGCAGAAAAGTAATGATAGGAATATTTGGTTGAGTCAAGTCACGTTTTTCTTTTGTGTCCTTATTCCAGAGGATTCCCAAGTACAGTCTGTTCCATTAATAATTTAATATCATCGAACATATTTGATGCTTTTATCAAGTAGGCCTTCAATTAATTTTAAGCTCAAATTTTAATAGAAGAATAGAGGTTCAAAAACGCAGGAAGTATGTAGTCAAGCTTATTCTGCGACCAAGATTGAAAGAGTTTATAACTTGATAAACATAAATTTTCCTAGCTGGTAAAATGAATACAATTCTAACTATTTTAAGTATTTCATACTGGCTGGAAATGTTTACAGCTTGAGCCCGTCTTACTCTATTATGTTGGACATGCATGTTGGATTGCACAATATATAATTTCCTTAGTATTTTTTAAAATGCTAAATCCACGGAGGGCATGGGTGATTTTCGTTGTACCTCTTTTTTTCTGTGTTCTTTAACAATATTGTACTTCATTTCCTTCAAATTGGATTGTAGAGGATGTGTCATATACTCCAGTTAGTTTACCTTTGTTGTCTAAAGCTTTAAAGGTGATGCGCACCTTATTTTTCACCAAATTGCATACGCTAAGCTAGAAAGAATGCCATTTGCAATTCTAAAACTGATTTACCAATTACCTTTTCCATTCTCTGCAGGCAATTGTTGTTCTTGATGTCTAATGCAACCTCTCCTACTCTTGGTGTCATTTCATGCAAAAGTTTGTATTGTTAACTTATGGCTACGTCTTATATCATGGTCATATCCAATAATGGTGGTTTTAATAATTAGAATGTATTTTATTCTAAGGCCATTTTGATGTAGGAGTACTTAAAAGGTGAAAGTAATGTTTCTAGGTATTTTACTATTTTTCATATATTTTACAATAATATAGATCAAGTTTGAGACATCACGTCATTATTTATGTTTGATAGATCAATATATCATTATTTATTTATCGAAAAATCACCTCAATTAACTAAAATAAGTTGTGCTCGGAACCAATGATTGTAATATGTAAATTAGACATCCATAAGTATTATTCTTTCAAAGATGTTAGTTAAGGCTAATACTAGACATTTATTGTACAATGGTAACTAGTTCAAGGTCAATGTGGCAATACTTAATGTTACCCATGTCATGCATTCCTAAGGAGTGATCATTAATAGAACCACATGAAGCTTGGAGACTCCCTAATTTAGATGTATTAAAATGATAACACTACTTGTTAATACTAGATCAATGCACTACAAATAATAAATGTGCTTACTTTCAAGGTTGGCCAAAGAACAAAACATTTAATTTTAGAACCAATGGTCCTTGTCACAATCTTCCATTGCATGCATCATGTTACCAACTATCACACATCATGTTAACATCATCTAGAGGAAGTCCAATACGATTGAAGGAAAAACTAAACTACAAACTAAATATAGAAAATGATAGATATCAAAGATAAATATCCAATAAAATGACCAGAGATAACATAAGTATGATACGATCCTTAGAAAAATTAAAGGAAAAAATATCTTAAAATATAGAAGATGATATAAAGTATAAGAGAGAAGAAATAAATTGAGGGAAATTATATGAGATAATTGTAATTTAAGTTGTTTCCTAAAACTTGTCATGGAAATATATATTAGTATAAAATCATGTGGTTGTGGTAAGTGATAGTTGTACCTTCCAAAGAGAAAATAACATATATCTAATAGGCTACAAGTTTGAATGATCAATAATTAAATCCTTTATCCCAAACTACATTAGATGTTATCAAATTAGATTTAAGTGTTGATTGAATTTGATTTGGTTTAATGATTCATCATTTTATCATTATGATTTTTCAAAAAAAAAAGAGTGTTGGGAAGAATATATTCATGTTGAACATAATGTATAGGTAACTAAATTTTGAGGAAATCCACATTAGTTTCTAAGATGCCACCTAGAAGAATTGGTATAGGTTGAATCATTGTTGAATGAATCCAGAGGAAATTTTCAACATGATAAGGGATGTGTAAGTCTAGTTGGATGTAATAGAATAGGAAATAAGAAGTGTTATTTAACAAATCCTAGAGTGGATTTTAGTGAGGATGAAGACAAAGAAGAAGATAGAGGTGCCAAGGTGTTGAAATCTATCAATATAATTGTTCATAAAAGTGTAATGGATTTGAATGTAATTTATATTTTGAAGAATTGATTGATTGGATTAATGATCTTGAATAATATTTTAAATATGAGGATATTGTTCACTATGATAGAATTAAACTTATAAAGACAAATTTGAAAGGATATGTCATATGATGGGAAGAAAATAAATTGGAGAGGAGTAGAAAAGGTAAGACTAAAATTTAAAAATGGAATATGATGCCAAGGAAATTAGAAAATAAGTTTTTCCATGCAAGTTATTAGCTAGATATATTGAAGAGGTTACAAAATTTAAAATAGAAATAGTTAATTGTAATGAAGTATACTTTAGAGAATTATAATTTTATTTATTCAAGGAGGGCATCATTAAGATAATAAAGAAAAGTTGGCTAGATATATCAATGACTTAAGAGGATCTATATAAGAAGAATTGAGTATGTTGATTATTCAAACTATGGATGAAGCATATAAATTTTCCCTAAAGGATAAACAATGTTTGAACTAATATTTTAAACAAAGCATATATGATAGAAAGAAATGGTAGATTCTCTAGAAATAGAAATCAAGGAAGTGGAATGGAATTCATGATGACAATGAGTTGAAAGAAATCTTGGAAAGAAGAAAAAATAATAGACCAAATAATTAGAAAATAGGCCATGGTATATATGAAAGAGGTGGTGGAATTTCATGAAGACAAGAATTATTTGTTTCAAGTTTGGAGGTGAAGGTCATAGATTATTTGAGTGTAAACAAATAGATGGACAGTATGACAAAAGATCTAAAATAACTACAAGAGTAGCACATGTAGTTGATAATTTATTCTAATAATGAACAAGTAAATATAGTAGAAAAAGGTGAAACATTATTGTTATAAATAAACCCATTTAAAAAAATTGGTATACTTACAGACAAAGGTCTATATTAGGTGATCGAGTGTGATCTTGTTAAAAGGTCTATTTTTTTGGTGTTTTCATAGAAACTTTTTTATCCTATTTAATTCTACAAGGAGTGAAGGGGGATTTTCCCCAACCTGCTTTGGGATCCAAGGGGTTATCCCCTAATGAGGGTTTAGGGGTAACACCCTTGAAGCCAAATTTTAATGTATTATTTTTTATATTAAATCTATATTTTTCATCATTACATAAAAAATCTAATAGTAGAGGTTATGTTGGAATTTTTTTCCTGGAAAGGAACCCTATTGTACAAGGGAATTGTATTAAAACTTTGTATTTCTAGAGGATACTATGAGAGAGAGAAGATGAAGTTGTAGTCAATGTGTTGTAGATTATGTTCCTTGATTTTGGTGGAAAAATAATGGATGGATTGACTATTTCTTTGTGAGCATAGTTCACATTGTATGAACCATGTATATTTGTGTATGTATGTTTTGTATTTTTTTTCTACATTCATTTTATTATATATTGCTTTGTGACCATATTACTAAGAGGATGTATATGTTGTAAAGTGATTATTGATATGCATGGTACTAATAATTTGGTTGCAAGTAAAATAGTGGAGACATTTAATTTTAAAATATTATAACATTATAATCCTTATAGAGTATCATGGTTATAAAAGGATCAAATATTTTTGGTTAGTGAACAATATCTCATACTCATATATTTAAAGGAAGATAGTGAATGAATAAATAGTCTTTATGATCAATGTTTGTAAATCCAATAGGTATTTTTTGAAGAATAAAAAGAAATAATTACCCTTTTTGTTCCTATGAGGAAAGGAAATACCATAAAAAGGGTAGAAGAAGAAGTTAACAAAAATGATTCAATAGTTATTCCTACAATGTCTAACTCAGTGAAAAATTACAATGATATTATCTCAGATAAGTTTTTAGAAGGATTGCATCGAGTAAGGAAAATAACTCATGATATTGATATGATTCTATAAATAAATTTACATAGTAAAGAAGAATGTAGGTTAGCACCATCTAAAAGTGAAGAAATGAATTGGTAGGTTACATAATTGTTAAAGAAGGGTTTGGTAAGGGAAAGTTTGAAGTCCAAGCCAAATACCAATAGTTTCAAAACTGAAACCTTTGAAATAGGGTGCTCTCTATCTTTTAGGAGATGGAGCACAAGGATTTGGTCCTCCTATTTCACTTAGTTTCACTCAAGGAAACCCTAGAGATCTCAATCCAAGGACGGAATGAAGGAAAGAGATATGCTAAAGTTTGTCCTAGGGTATGATTAATGACTAAAGAGGGGCTCACCACCAAGCTAGGGCTTGGAAAGATAAGTAATATGGAAGATCTAATGATAAAACTTAATGATGTGCAAACTTTAAACAAATGGCCTAGAAATGCATGCAAAATAGAATAGAAAACTGAGAAATCAAAGAGTTGAACTTGGAAACCTCTAGAAGCTTGAATGAAGACCTCAAATGCTAGAAATGTTCAAATTAATGTAAACAGGGACTCATACACTAGGCTGAGCAATTTAGTCTTGGATTAGGGTTTCTGGGAAGGAACATAAATTTGGTGATGACATGTCTGAAACTCTTGAAATTTGGAAAATCCACTATACTAGGAATCATACACCAAAAGTGGTGTATCAGTCCTGCTTGGATTTTTCAAGAGGATCAAGATTTAAATCTACTATTTAATCTATGCTCTTTCTTCTCAACCTAATTTCTGGATCTGAAATGTTAAATTTTTCTTTGTAGGTGTCTTTTAGTGATCTTCTAAACAAGGTGACAAGTTGGAAAACTTTGCAATCTTGAAAACTTCTTCCAATATTTCTCTTCAATGTGTCTTCAACCTAGACCTACAAATCACACACTAAAGAGAGGGGGGAATTTTTTTGTTAGTGGAAACTAGGGGTTTTCCTTAGTCAAACCCTGTTTTGGTAATTAAACCTTGAAATGAAATGAAATAGAAAGGAGGAATGATGAATGAACAAAATGATATGTTGCAACTCACCAAACCCTAGAAATAAAGTTCTACAAACATGTATGAAATGGCTCCAAAGAATGTGGATCTTGACTCCTTGAATGTTGTAGATCTTGAATTGAATGATTACTTAAATTGAGAAACCATACATCACAAATGTTAGCTCAAAAATAAACATGATACATGATGCTTTATAATTGAAGAATGCTCCAAAAAACTTGATAATTAGCTCTTGAATTCTCTTGAATGCTCTTGTAAACTCTTGAAAGTTCTCTTATGATGACTTGATGACTTGTAATCTTGCTAGGTGAAAAATAAGAAAAAACCTTGTATTTATACTTTTTTATGCCAAATTCCTCGAAATTACAACACTACAAGTCGACATCAGATCTAGGAGAAAAAAATCCCACAAAGAATTTGAATTTGATTTAGGTTTAAGCCACATGAGACTCATACACTAGAAGTGGCATATGAGTCCCATTAGGCTAGGCTTTGGGACACATTTTTCAAGAAATGCTTAGATTGATGTGAAATCAAGATCGAGGCCCCAAAACTTAGGTGGGACTCATACACCGAAGGTGACATATGAGTCAAAAATCACTAAATATGGGCCATACAATCCAAAAACACATGAATTATGATTCAATGTTGGTAAATTTTTGGATTATCCTCAGAAAGATGCATTAATTATGGCTTGTGGATGCAAAATAAGTCCAATTAAAGTATGAAGAAGCCTAATTTATTAATGAAACCCTAGATTAGTGTGAAAGTGTAAGGGTAAACTTTACAACACCCTAAATAAGGAAAAATTAAGTCCATTCAGTTCACACAGGTCCAAACAAGTGTGAAAATGTAAAGGGATACATTTTTCTACACTACATTTAGCCCCCACTTTGGTGAGAGGAGGAACTTTCTTCAAACCCACACTAAAGTAGACAAATTGCATGAAGAGGGTTCCAAGTGTATCAATGCTAATAAGATAGGATGATGATGATCACAAGGGGTGATCAAGCCCCCAAGATCAAGATCTTAGGACAAACCAACATAGTCACAAAAGAACACACATGAAAATAAAGTAAGGAGCAACAAAAAGGTACAAGCATACAATGCCAAAGACATAGAAAGGAAAAACAAAAATGAAAAAAAGGGGTGGGTCAAGCTTTGACCGTTTGTCTCGCATGTTGTGGATCATAGCTAAGCTACTCATTCAAAAATGCACGTTCCCTCTAAGGCAACAGAACTTCAAGTTGTCTACTACGTGAGTATCCAAAAGGTGAGACACATATGCATGCAGCGAGTATGTTCTCACACAAACAAGAAAGTGGCTCTAGGAAATTGATGCAGGAGCATCCAATGGTGTGAGGGAAATCTTGCATCACCCAAAAAGATGATTTCCATTTTTTTTCATGTTGTTTTCTTTTTGTAGATGTTTTTACATTTCTAGATACCCTTTTTGTCAAATAAGAGTTTCCAACTTTCAGAACTGCTTTTCTGTTTTTTCTACTTAACTGCTATTTTTAGCAGGTATGAATTTGAAGGTGTGGGAAGACATAAATTTATGGGAAGGTTTAGGATGGAAAAAATAAACACTTTGGTGAAAGAATCAGGTCAAGATCATTCACGGTTTGAAAGTTATTCAAGTTCCAGTTTCTGCTTTTTGCCCTGAAAAACCTTCCGAGTCCAATTTGAGGCCCTAAACGATTCCGGATGGGCCCGAAAATTTGCGAAAATGCCAAAGTAGCTAGCCATAGGCCTACTTTCTAGAATTATTTTTGAAAGCTTTCCAAAAAGGTATTATCATTGAAGATCCGACAGTCCAATTAAAAGTTATGGCTTCTGGAAGTTGGTGCATATTTTAGAAATGTGCTAATTTTAGAATGTGAATTTAAATTTGAATTTTAAATTGTAATTTTGGCGCCAAACTGCCAAAACTCATAACTCAAATGTTTTTTTTTGGCTCCAAACTGAAAAGGGGCTATTTATGGGCTAGTTTCTAATTTTTGGATAGCTTTTTGGAGAAAGAGTTCGCATGCTGCAAAAAGGAGATTTTCTGTAATTCTGTAATTTCTTTCTAAAACTTTTGTAGCTTGCATGTATCATAGAGCTCGAGGATTTGAGATCATCTGCATGTAAGATTTTCATTATTGAATAATAATAAAGTTTTCTAGTTGTGTGCATTATTTCTGTGTCTCGGGTTTGCTCCCTCATCATAAATTCACACCTAAGTTCAGCTCTCATATGTACAACTAGACCAAAGCTATACCTCCTGAT
The DNA here is from genome assembly GCA_007258455.2 of Sequoia sempervirens. Lineage (NCBI taxonomy): Eukaryota > Viridiplantae > Streptophyta > Pinopsida > Cupressales > Cupressaceae > Sequoia > Sequoia sempervirens. The sequence continues at coordinate 452,080,826 of VDFB02193867.1, forward strand.
AACTTTGATAAGGTGCTAAACAATAATGAACTTCAAGCTTCATGAGGCAAGAAAAGCATTGTATGATTGGCACTCATGAACAAACAAGATGGCACCATAGGCAAGCAAAGTGTGTTATGCAAGGTGGCCATATAACAGAAAATGCAAAAGAGTGTAAGGTATTGTAGTGTAGAAAAATGTATCCCTTTACATTTTCACACTTTTTTGGGCCATTGTAAACTAAATGAACATAATTATGCCTTTTTTAGGGTATTGTAAAGTTTTTTATTACACTTTCACACTAATCTAGGGTTTTATTAATTAATTGGGCTTCTTTATGCTTTAATTGGCCTTATTTGCATCCACAAGCCTTATTTGATGCATCTTTCTAAGGATAATCCCGACACATATGTAATGACCAATCATAAATTAATTTTTTTGGATTGTAACGCCCAAATTTAGAGATCTGGGACTCATACGGGCCACCTTGGGCATATGGGTCTCACCTAAGTTTTAGGGCCACAATCTAGATTTCACATTAATCTAAGCATTTCTTGACAAATGTGTCCCAAAGCCTAGCCTAATGGAACTCAAACACCACTTCTAGCGTATGTGTCCTATGTGGCTTAAATCTAAATTAAATTCAAATTCTTGGTGGGATTTTATTCTCTTAGATCTAATGTTGGCTTGTAGTGTTATAATTTTGAGGAATTAGGCATAAACAAGTATAAATACAAGGTTATTTTACTCATTTTCACCTAAGACTTTCATGAGAGCATTCCTGATAGAAAATTAGTGATTACAACTGCTTACAATAGCATCCAAGAGCATTCAAGAGTTTAAAATAGCATTCAAGAGTTGATTATCAAGTGTTTTAGAGCATTATTTGAGTATCAAGCATCATTTCAAAGTCATCATGCATCATGTTTATTTTTGAGCTAACGTTTGTGATGTAGGATTTCATGATTCAAGCAAGCATTCAATTCAAGATCTATAACATTCAAGCAAGAGTCAAGATCCATATCCATTGGAGCCATATCATACATGTTTGCAAAAATTTATTCTTATGTTTTTGTGAGTTGCAACATATCATTTTGTTCATTCATCAGTTCTCCTTTCCATTTTATTTCATTTCAAGGTTTGATTACCAAAACGGAGTTTGACTAAGGCAAACCCCTTTCTACTAACAAAAGAAAAAAAATTGCATCTCTTTAGTGTGTGATTTACATATCTATGTTGAAAAAATATTGAAGACAAAGATTGGAAAGAAGTTTCCAAAGTTTCAAAGTTATCCAAGTTGTCACCTTGTTTAGAAGATCACTAAAAGACATCTGTAGAGAAAAATTCAGCAATTCAAATCTGGAAATCAGGTTGAGATGGAAAAGTAGAAGTTGAGGAGTAGATTCATACTTTGAATTTTTGAAAAGGCCAAGCAGGACTAATATACCACTTATGGCGTATGAGTCCCTGTATAGTGGACTTTACAACTTTCAGGTATTCCAGACTTATCTCTACTAGATTTTTGTTCCTTCCCATAAACCCTAATCTAGAACTAAATTCCCCCATCCTGGCGTATGATTCCTAGGAAGTGTGCATTAAATTCAACTTTTTCATCATTTCAAGTCTCCATTCAAGCTGCTACAAGTTTCCAAGTGCTCCCCTTTTCTTCTCTAGTTTTCTATTATGTTTTGCATTCAATTCTAGATCATTTAGTGAAGTTTTTCATATCATTAGATTTTGAGATTAGGTCTTGCATGTTACTTGTCTTTCCAAGACCTAGCTTGGTGGTGAAACCCTTTTTAGTCTTTAATCATACCCTAGGACAATCTTTAGAAGATCTTTCCTTCATTCCATCCTTGGATTAAGATTTCTACGGTTTCCTTGAGTGAAACTAAGTGAAATAGATCTAGTGTTGAGCCATCTCCTAAATATTTAGAAGAGAAATCCCTAATTTTTAGGTTGCGGGTAATATTCAAAGGATTCTTTCTTAGTTCATGTAAGGTCTAGTGCTCTATCTCCCAAATATTTAGAAGAGCACTCACTATTTATTAGGTTTTAGGTAATGTTCAAAGGATTTTTTTCTTAGTTCATGTAAGATCTTAATTTATTATAGGTCTTCAAGCAATTCAATCATAGAATTTTGTGGCAACTTATGGTGTGAACAGATCTCTTCAATAGAGAGTTCATACCTAAGGTAACATTAAATCCACTATCATTTGGTATTACAATCAATTATTATTTATTTGGCCTTTGCTCAACCTAGGGTAAGCCCTCTTCACCATCATTATTTATTTCACAATCAAAGAGGGTGTGACTTAGGCAAGGCCCTATAAATAACAACCTTTTCCTGGTGTTTTCCTAGATCCAGAGGGTTCAGAAAGAACAATCCAAACTGTGTAGCATAGCTCATCAACACAATGGAAGTAACACAAGAAAATAATCTACAAATATAAATCTCTATTGAATTGGAAATATTACATGCAACATATTCCTCATGGGAAAATATTCGGGGCTCACAGGCTTGCTACAAGGGTATTCAATATTACAACTAGCCAAAGGCCTTATTACAATCCCCAAAGGGTTGATGCAAAAATATAACTATCAATATATCTCTATGTGTATTTCTAACTTCCAAATGATTAAAAATTATTATAAATATGCTTCTCAAGCTCCAACAGAGGTTTGCATTAGCTACAATGGTTTACAAAACCCAAAGAATGAACAACTATGAAGGTCAACCTCAAAACATAAGAAGATAATCCCTTGTGAAATAAAATAACTTGTGAATCTCCAAGATAGATCCCATTAGACCCAAAATTCTTTTATGATGTCCCACTAGGCTTTGCACATTATGGAATAGGTCCACACTAATAAATTTGGACCAGGTCAGCCTCAAATTATTTGACTAGTAGTTATACTGAAATTTTGAGAGTGATAACTTTCAAAAACTAAATGCAAATAAACTGGAATCTGGATATGTGATAGATGTTGATGTGTAGATGTTATATCTTGTTGTACAAGCTAAGAAACAATAATACATTAGAATGCATAATGAAATACTAAAATTGATACTCAGTGAAATGCAAGAAAAGAAATGTTTTGGGTTGACACGAGATTGCTTTACAACCAAGGATGCTCTTGCATCATTTCCTCTCTTTCCATGTGTGTAGGTTAGATTTGAAAGTTTCATTAACATTGAGTGATAAACAAATACAGAGTAGGCATGATGTACCCTCAAAACAAGAGTTCAAGCATTCAAAATTCCTCAATTCTAGACAAGGGCACCACCCCTTATCCCTAAAATTTAGGCTCCAAATTTATGTGTAGGTTCCTCTTTGTCATTATTTTCTAGATTTGTGTTTTTTTTACAAATTTCTATTTTTTTCATTTTTTTAAAGGCTTTAATCCAACGTAATATATTATATAATAAAAAAATTTACGTCATGATGTATCATGGAAATTTACAGGCTTGAAAAATGGGTTTCCACCTGTATTTTCACCCTCATACAAAATTCATATTAGAAAATTTCATCACCATATAATAAATTTAAAATAGGTCAAATAGGTCAATTAATTTCATGACGACATGGTTCATTTAAGTCTTCTAAGGTATTCAACAAGTAGGAAAATTTTGGCAAATTATGTGTCTAAACCTTAAAAAAAAATTATTTGTATTTATTTATTTTTTAACATTTTTCATAAATGTTTGGAATTGTTTATAGTGCATAATAAATTGTGCTCCACCAAAATGGGCCATGATATTTTGAGATCGCACCCATGCCACATGTTAATGCCTTGGAAAATAAGTTATTAATTTCAAATGATGCTCATTTAAAATAGTATATTATGAAGGGGTTATTCTTAATGATATAATAGATTATATGAGAACTATAAGAGTTAAAACTAGGGTAGGTTAATTTGGACATGCTAACTAGCATCTATGAAATTTTTTGCAAGATTCTTTACAAGGTGAGAGTTACATATTATTTCTAGAGGTACCACATGTGTATGTAGTGTGAGAATTTATGCTTCCACTTTTATGAGTTATTTTTGGGTATGTATGGTCATTTTGGCACCTAATTTTGGTTCATGGTATTATCATTTAGTTTAAAATAAGATTTGTGGTATCTTGTATTGTATATGTCTATATTTGAGGCTTTAAAACAATAGTTTGTATATTGAGACTTTATAGGTACATGGGTGCTACGAGAATGCTATTGGTATTACTCCTCATTGTATGCTGATGAAATTTCCATGAAGGCTTGCTTTGTGAGTATATTCTAACCTTGAAAATAATTTAGTAATATATTAAGTTGCTTTGGAGTGGGGTTTTTTCTCAAAAAGAGTTTCCCCACATAAATTTCATTGCATAAAGCTTTATTGTTTGATGTTTTCAAATATGTTTTTATATTATTTTTGTAATAAATTCAATTAGATTTGAAAAATTTTGCATATTAATCTCTCAAAATTTAGTGTAGGAAGTTTTTTCCATAACCTTAACTTCTTAATTTAAACTAAAAGAGGGGTAAAAATTTATTCAAACTAAAACCACCTTAACTTATTAATAACATAAAGTAAAAATTTGGTTTAAAATCTAGATTTTAGTATCTTACAGAAGCCAAAAAGCTAGACACTATTGTGAGATTGCCTTGTTGACCAAGGATTATACCATAATAGTAATATTGTAATTGTTCGAGAGAATTTTTATTAATCCAAAATCTTATTTTTATTTTATATAACTTGACCTCCACAAGATTGCTAGTTTATGAATATGAAATTAATATCATTAAAAAAAATTATTATACCGATGATCCAAAATTGCTAATTTCCCTTCATTAAATCAACTAAATTGAAATTGATTTACCATTGATACATGCTTTGAAAGGGATATCCAAATTACTTTTGACCACCAACTAATTTGGTTCAGCACTTGTTGCAGTTTACTTTAGGCTCCCAAAGATAATTACCATTTAGGAAAAAATATGCTGCTAAATGTTTCATATAAAATCCCTGGCAAAAACTAGTCAACAATAAAGCTCCTATATTCAAATAAGATAAGTGTGATGAGGTTGATGACATATGCAAGGTCATATAAAAGAAATGTAATAATTAGAATATTTCACCGTAACAAGTCACATTTTTCACTGTCCTTGTCAGATTCTCGACCACAGTCCATTCCACTAATATTTTATCATCAACAAATTTGGTGTGATAATTTAATAAACCAGACATTAGTTTTCAGGTTGAAAATGCAAGAAGCTTGAAGTTAAGCTCATCCTGCAACAAATATGGAAAGAGTTTGAATAGTCGAGTCAAATGCAAGCGATTTACGGTGGGCAGCTCATAAGAACATAAATAATGGGATATTTTATGGTATGAATCTTATTTTATGTGACAATATAATTAGTATCATAATATAAGAGTAACTGACAGACTTATTTTATAAGATTTTTTTATATTTGTATAATGGATATGTAAAAAATATACCTTCAAAATTACATTAAAAGATTGCATATAAGACATAAATTGAAAAATCTTAAATATTATATGTTTGGAATATGATATACATGCATGCATAAGAGGCACTTAGACTGCTTTTTTTAGATTAAGTTTGTTTATTTGTTAATAATAATTATCAATGTTTTAATTGTTTGTTTTATTAAATATTTTTGTTTAGTGGAATATTTGTTAGATCAATTTTTATATTTGTTATATTTCACATATCTTGTAATTATCTAGTAATTTTAATTAGGATAGATTTGGATCAAGATAAATTTCAAGCTGTAAGTTACACATATTTAATATGCATATAGATTATGGATATAAAGATACATGTTTTAGGAGGAAAGTTTATCTAGTAGCATAGTGTTATCTAGTATAGAGGAATTGTTCAAGAATTAATTATTTCGGAAGTAGAAATTTACAATAGTTCATAAAACCATATTTAAGATTACTTTTATGATTTTCAATACAGATTCTTTTTATGAATCTTCAAAAAAGTTATTTTTTTCTTTTTCTTTAATTAACTCTTAAATAATCCATTACATGTAGAAACAATTATTCAAAATAATAAATGTTAGTGAATTTTTTTGAGAACATACAAATTTTATAACTATTTAATTGGATGCTCACCTCTTCTCTCCTAACTAATTAAAAAAAAAAAGTGTACAGCCAAAATATGATTCTTTATGTAACTAGCTTCAAACAAACTAAATTAATAGAAATTCAGCTTTATGAGAATGTACAAGCCACCATGGATTTTACTATTAATTTTTTCTTGACTTTGAATCTCTTTCAATCAGCTGTTCACCATGGATAAAATATGATCATCTTTAACAAAGGCTTGATAGGGAAGAACTCACAAATCTTTCTAAGAAATGGTACCTCTACAACAACCTTTTGTAATCTATACTTACTAAATTAACATTAAATATAGATAAATGAAATACCAAAAATCATTTACTAAATTTCTCACTTAAATATCAACCGAAATTGTTGAACATCTAAATTTTACTAGAATAACCAACCCTATAATCAATTAATGTTAATTTAATCTAAAAATAATGCAATAGTATTTGAGTGATGAGCTGAGACCATGGGCTGAGACCTCTTCTTGAGGATATGGGAGGCCACTAGTTATACCATCTTTTTCCAATACTTCCTATACCAATCTTTCTTAACACTATAAATTCACTATCTTTGATCATACTCTAAGTGAACTATTTTTGGATTTTCAATTATATACTCGACATCAACCATATTATATTAGAAAAGTAAACATAAGAGGAATATTAAAATTCACATTTTCTACTTGTTTCCTTATTTAAGAGATTCTCAAGTACAGTTAGTTTCATTAATAATTTAATATCATAAAACTTGTGTGTTGCTATACTAAAGCAAACCTTTAATTAATTGTAAGCTGAAAGTTTAATAGAAGGGTAAAGGTAAAAAATGCAGGAAGCATGAAGTCACCCTCATTTTGCAGCCGAGATGGAAATAGTTCAAAACATGATAAACTCTTTTGAAACCTAAAATACGTTTTCCAAGGTGAAATGGATACTATTATATAATTAGTTAAATTAGTATTTAAGTAATTATTAGTCATAATTTACCATCTCTTAAATTATCACAATTAATTAAATAATTTATTCTTTAATTAATTATTTCATATTACCCTAAATAATTAAATTTAATATAATTTATTACGTTTTAACCTATCTTCTCAAGGTTAACAAATTTATGTAATCTAACTTTACTCTCCACCCAAATTCTTCTAAACTACATTAATTAATTAGTCCATGATTAATTAATTAATTAATTAATTAAACCTTCTTAATCCTCATTAATGTTCTTTTCAATTAAAAATTCCCCAAATACCCAAACTTATAGGGCCATGTGACAAGTATCATCAAACTCTCTTTGATGCTTGTGCATCTATGAGTATACACATGTCACAATCCCCTTCCACCCCATCCTTTGACCAAGATTCTCATTGAATTCTTACACATGTGTGAGATACTCTTCAACATGTATAACCACCCTACACATTCCCTTTTCTTCTATATGTCACACTCCTTGAATTCCTCCCTCTTACAGTTGCCAAAAATCCTTCCATTTGCCAACTTCATGTTTTTTCCAATGTGTGTTCACATGTTTGAGCACACTTAATCCCTTTTCTATTACACATGTCATTTTTTGAGCATCCACCTTGTGACACTTGCCACAAGCCTAAGCACTCAATCCATGGCTTCACTTTTATTTAATCGTAGCCCTCCACCTCACAATCCATCTTAGCCCTCAATTTCATCCATCAAAAATCTATAAACTTGAGTTTTGTCCCTTCATTTTGATCATACCATTTGTGCTAATAATATATTGTTAAAATCCAAATAAAATTATAATTTTTCCAAATTTATTCTATTGTGAGAGCAACCCACATTATAACATCAAAAGAGAAAATCAAGTGGAGAAAGGTACATTCACTTCTAGCTCAATCCATGAGATGAAAAAGTAAAATATTTGAGGTAATTAGTGTTTATATGCAATTATCTTCTTGTTTTAAGTATTTTCTAATTTCTTCATCTTTGTTAACCATCAATTTATTTTGTGTTCATATTCACACATTTCTATCCAAGCATATCACATTAGACAATTTTATAGTTAGTGTATATTTATATTGTTAATTTGCTACCAAGCATTTCACACTTAATTGTTCATTGCAATCATGATGATTGAAATAATCTTGAATGCAACATGCATACATATGTAACACTAAAATGAAAGGAATAGGATATTATTCATAGTTTAATATTTAATTTAGAAATAGGAAAAATATACAAGTTTTATTTCTAACTGTAAACTAATGCATCATGGCCCCAAGCTTATCATTATAGACATTACATTTAGAGTGTACAATTTGTAGAGATTTTCTTCCATTCCCCCATTCAAAAGAATATAGGATGATTTTTGAAACCATGTTGAAAATTATTTTTTACAAATGACTTACTAAAGTCTATTATTAGTTTTTTTTATTAACATTTTATTTGTAATTTCTTTTATCATATCATTATGCTACAATTGTAGCATTTTTTAGCCAAACTGATTTATAGAGTATGAACATAGAGTTGAATTAAATGAATAGTAACTGAGCCAATTAGGAACCAAAAATTATATATACTCAAACATACTTTATAAATGATCATTTTTCTTGGCCCTTATTTTTTGGATGTAGGTCCATTTTTCTACCTATAATGTTATCTATTTTTCCAAAAATATATTAACACTAACTCTTAACAAGTGATGTTTAATTATATAAATTATTTAATTAGCCAATAGGCTATTCTATGTGGGGGAACCCCACCGGCATTTCCTATAGTCAGATGCCGGCAGGAATCCAACGAACTATTCCGGGACTCCAGAATCTCACCCAATTTGACGCTGCCGGGAGAACTTCACGGCTGCTCCAAATTCCATTTCGACCATTCTGCACATGTCATCACTTTCCCATCAATAGATTGAAGTCACTGCAATCAAGTATGCACTCGACCAAATCCCCTCCACCAACAAGAGTAACAGCTCATTGACAGAGAATCCCCCATCACCGTCGATTGTTTTAGAAATGGAGGTGTCAAGTGATGGCCAACTAGTTTCAGAGGAGCAAGACTATGCTTTGTGGGAGTCTTTCTTCGTGGATTTAGGCGACAATCAATACTTGAATTTGGAGAAATTGTTGTCACTTGACCCAGCTGAAACACTGGACATCATGTCTTCTACAGCGAAGGAACAATCTTCCCTTGTCTTTGATTTGACGCATTTGTGCAATTTCTAAATATCTATTATTTGACGTACTCCTTTGCATATCTTCAATTATTGCAGACCTGCATTCTTAAGAATGTGCTTTCACAAGGGGAAAAAATCCCCCCTTTCATCGCTCACAGCCGATTTGCATTTGCTACATGCAACAACATTTTAGAATAAGCTTATTAACATGTATGTCAAGTGCCGAAGTTTGGTTGATGCTCGTAAAGTGTTTGACCACATGATAGAACGGGACAGCATCTCATGGAATACGATTATTGCAGCATACCCAAGACATGGGTATCCTCAAGAGGTAGTCATACTACTTCACCAAATACAACAAACAAGTTTTCAACCCGATCAGTTCACATTTGCCAGTGTACTCCTAGCCAGTGCCAAAATGGGAGCTTTGGAACAGGGTATGGATATCCATCAAAGCATGAAGGATAGAGGAATTTTGTCAGATGTTGTAGTTGCAACTGCCCTGGTAACATGTATGCAAAATGTGGAAACATAGACAAGACACATGAACTGTTTGACAAAATGCCTCAAAAGAAATGTGATCTCGTGGAATGCCATGATTACAGGATATTCTCAAAATGGATTTGTTGAAAAAGCTATAGAAACTTTCAAGAAATTTTAGTTGGAAGGTGTAAAGCCAAATTCCACAACGTTTTCCAATATTCTTTCTTCTTTCGCCAAAATGGAAGCCTTAGAATAGGGTATGGACATCCATCAAAGCATAGCGGAAGGGGATTTTATGTCAAATATCATAGTTGGAAATGCTCTGGGGGTGTGTCCAAGAAGTTGAGTCCACGAAACGTGGAATTTTTTGCCTTAGCCAAAAAATTGAAATCGGCATCGAAGAAACGGGATCCCGATTTAATAAACGGGATCCCGATTTTTAAAAAGCGGGATCCCGTTACGGTTCGGGATCCCGAGCCTGAGACCAAACGGGATCCCACTTTTTAAAAATCGGGATCCCGTTTCCCGTCGGACTCCGAACCAACGAGGACGGAACGGGATCCCTATTTTTAATAAATGGGATCCCGATTTGAAAAATACAGGATCTCGATTTATAGAGAACGGGATCCCGAGTTATATAAATCGGGATCCCGTTTTATACTGTTATTTTTTTTTAAAATAGCAGTTTTCACTGCTGCGAACGGGACCCCGAATTGCTTGGCGACAACGACATCAACATCAACTACAGGTACGCCACTTCTTCACATTTTTTTAGTTTGAATTGAAATTTTAAAAGAAATACGTTAATTTACATGTTTTTTTTTCAATTTATGTCACGTTTTAATGCTTTTTTTAATTGTTATATTAGAATTCAATAGTTGCAAATTAGATGAAAACTTGCAATGAAATTTAAACGTTTTTTAATAAAATTGAGAAAAAAAACATTGAATTGTGTGTTAGAAACAAATTTTAACTTTTAAATCTTAAATTGATCAATTAAACCCAAAAAAAATTGATTTTGAAAACCTTAATTGAAACAAAACAAAAAAATTTGCATTTCAAAACCCTAGAGATCGAAATGAAATAAAACATCGCATTTACAAATCCAAATCGAGATTTTTGAAACCCTAAATTCAAATCAAACGAAAAAAATTGAATTTGAAAACCCTAGTTTGAATTGAAACGAAAAAAAATCATTAAAAACCCTAATTGTTTAAAACTGAAACCCTAAATTGAATTGGAACAAAAAAAATTGTTAAAACCCTAAGTTTGCTAAACCCTAGACCCTAAACTGTAAAATCTAAACCCATAATACTAAAGCATTTGAAATTTATGAACCCTAGACCCTAATCTTTCATTGGACATACCTAAAATTATGTAGGTTCAATATCAAGAATGGGTCTATTTGGTAGATTTATGAAAACTATTTTGAATATCTAGAATGCCATAAAAGTATAATTATAGCAATTCCAATTGGAAACACTTCCAGATACATATATATCCTAGATAATAATCCACCCATCCTCAATCATAATGGATTATTTGACAATTAAGAGAGATTCAATTTAACCATAAAATTACCTATATTTTGATACTATATAGATTTATGTGGAAGGATAGAAATGCATCAATATGCTTTGTGCCATATTTTATGAATATTAATATTTAAGAAAAATCTAGATAAGATTGACCTAAGTAGATGATTTATGTAAGGGCTTTTTAGTGAACAAGTGACACACCATGGAGATAGGGATGGTACTTAAATTCTTATTTATAAATATAGTGTACCCCCTTTAAATTTGTATTTGGTTTTTATAATGAGTTGAAATTATCAATGTGTTACATAAAAGAAATTTGTGCTTAGATATATTTAAATTAGATAATAAAGATATAGTTATATAAAATAGGGAATCCAACATGAGGAATAAACCTTTAATGTGCCATTGTGTGCATCTAATTTATGCCAATGATTTAGTAAGAGTGATCGTCTAAGAGGATGAAATTTAAGCCTTGAAAAATTGTAAGATCTAACACTATTTTAATGTAGTTTTATATGTGTGTACATGTCCACTATGTTTTTTGAGTTTATGTTAATGTAAGATAAGGAGGATTGGTGGATATATTTGAAATCTAAAGAAAAAACAAAAATGATGTGAATATATAGATATATATTTGTAAAATGATTCTTTAACTTATCTATATTAAACATTGTATATTATCTCTATATTACTATCATGGCTTGATTTTCATTATGTCTACTAAATGTTGCTATATTTATTCATTGTTGTAATTAAATTATAGGGCTCAATGTGTAATCTATTTTACATCAAATTTTATAGTAGACTTATAATCCTAGAATGTTTGTAAATTTAATAGCTAACAAATAACTTGATAGGTGCAACTAAAAACCAAAAAATGTGGTTTGATTTATCTCCATTAGGCTGGAAAGCTAAAAAATCTACTAGGTTTATCCCTATTAGGTTGAAAACCCAAAAGTGTAGCTTAATAAACTTACAAGTGGTGAAAACTCACAAAAGCACTAGAAACTAATATTTGCAAAACTACCCTTGACATATCAAAAAAAGCCAAAGGTCACCATATGTCATACCTGTATAGGTTGTATAGTTATATTGGATACCTTATAGTATCTCCTATTGGTTATATATGTTTGAAGATGACATTAGCGACACATCCCTACATTTATATGAGATATATTATTAACATGTCGTGTTACACATATGCTAAGATACTCAAATATGGATAAGGAGAACTAGGGAATATATATTAGAAGAGAAATATATACTAAGCTATCCAATATTATATTTTTGTACTTAGTGTAGAAGAGAAATTCTAGACCAAGAATGCAAGTGCAAACTCAATACTCTACTTCTAATGAAAGGTAAATAAAATAATGAAAGATTAGAGAAGCATAATATGTTCCATAACATTCTTTTATGGCTCTAAATGTATGTGTTGAAGTTGCTCTTTGGTTCTCTAATGTGATAACATATACATACAAATTTTATCATATGGAAACATTTGGGGATGTCATTATTTTATAGAGTTGAGGGGAAAGGAATGGAGGACTAGGTTTTTTTGGAATCGAGGACTAGAATCATGAGAGAATTTTTGAATTTGAATTTGAGAGGGAAGAGAGAATTAAATGTAGGTGGTTGGGTTGATGGAGGGCTTGTGTTGACTTGATTAGGTAGATGGGAATAATTGAATGCTAATTTGAATTTGGATTGAAGGTCTAAGTTGGAAATGAATGGCTATGATTAGTCTAATTGATTTGATGGCTAGGATAGATTATTAATTTCATTTTAGATTTGATGAAGTGGAAGTAAGTTACATTAGTTTGAGTTTGGATTGGTGATTTGGAATTATTTTAATTTTAAGCTATGGATGTGACATGATTATCCCCTTAATGGTTGATTAAAAGTTAGGATTTGGGGATTTTAGCTAATTAAATAATAAACTCTAAAGTCTAAACCGTAAACCCTAAAGCCATCATTTTTCTTAGGCTCTTAATGAAATTTGGTTGTCTTAGGCAACTCTACCAAATTTCATTACCTTATGCCATGTGATTGTTTCCTAGGATCTTGCAGCATGTAGATCCCCTTAAGCCATCCTATTACCTTAAACCCTAAACTCTAAAGTCTAAACCCTAAACCCTAAAGCCATCATTTTTTCTTTAAAGGCTCTTAATGAAATTTGGTTGCCTTGGGAAACTTCACCAAATTCTATTCACTTGATCCATGTCATTTTCTCCTAGGACCTCACTAGACGTAAATCCCCTTAAGCCATCCTGTCACCCTAAATCGTAATTCAATTTTCTTAAGGGGTTGACAATATGACATTTCTTAAGGGGATTAAAGAAGTTCTTAAAATTTGGTGATCAAAGTTGCCCAAGGCCCAACCAAATTTAACAATAATAAGATCCTGCAAGATTATACAATATCAATTTAGTTAATTGTATTTTCATTCAAATAACATGTGCCTTAGACATATAAATATTTGGTGAACGATGGATATTTTGTGTGATGAATTTATAAATTTGGTTCCAAATGGATATTTTTAGTGACATGAATTTATGATTTTGGTTGTATATGGATATTTTTAGTGACATGGATTTGTGAAGTTGGTGGAATTTATGAACTTATAATGAATAGTATATAATAGTATATATTTAATGACTATCTATTAGATCATGATTTCTCCTGCTGAAAAATTGTGTGTGTTAAAGACATAAAATGAGATTTTGTGAATGTTTCAAGTTTATTGTTTAGTATGTATGTGCATGTATTAAAAATTTGCATAATAGTTCTTAAATTTTGAAATTTGTATATGTATGTATGTATAGTTTAGTTTAATGATTTGTACGCATGCAAATTATGTATCATATTTTTTATTTTAAATGTACATGTACATACATTTAATTTTTAATTTTGTATGGACATGCTCTTGAGTTGAACAATCAATGTATATATATGTGCATTTCAATTAAATATATGAGCTTAATATATATGTTGCTCATCCTATTTCAATTATTTATATATGATCTTAATTTTTGTATGCACATGGGTCCTATTTTGTATGATTTTAAATGTGGGTGCACATTATATCAAGCATATATCATGGATGATTTTAACATTGATGATATCATCAATCCACCACCTGAGCCACAGCCAGATCCGCCTCCCTCCCCCCCTCGACCTCCCTCCCCACCTCCACCTCCACCTCCACCTCCACCTTATATGCCACCTCCAGCACCTATGGCATCTGATGAGGCTCGCTTGAGAGCACGTATAAATGATCAAGTTGCATCCTTACAGACACAAATCAATGCTATGCAGAGTCAAGCATTGATTGCACCACATGTGAGACGTTTTGCATCTGTAATGCAAAACGTTGTTGATTCCATTAGGATGATCGATTCTGATCTTGATAGGCATCGACGAGAGAGAGAACAAATGAGACAATTTTATTCTGATGGTCTCTCTTATAAACAAATATTAGACCTTAAAATAACAAAAGCCCATCTAGCCCCCTACTTTCTTGACCCCGTTACCCGACAACCCATTCCACCCAACAAATCTAGAATATCCATGAGGTGGTGCGTACATCCGTAGATGATTGCACATTTTTGGGATCGATGGTATATGGTTTTTGATAGTCCCCCACATGCTAATTGGGAGTTCCCATTGTATTTTTTGAGAAAATTGTATGTAGAGTTTGTTTTGGGGCAAAAGCCCAATTATTTTGATTTTAGATCATTTTAGGGTGTTGGTGGCAGCACGCCACAACAGAGAATAGGGGAAAGGGTTGATCCCCAATGCCCCGTGCATGCACAACCCCTTGTTGTTGCTCCCGGTCCTCCCATTCCTGCACCTATACATCGTCAAGCTCTAGTCTCAACATTAGGTTCCTTAGTACACTCGCAGGAGACCTTGATCAACATGCTTCAAGGAGAAGCGAGTGGGGTATATAGAGACGATGGATGATGATGGAGGAGCAGCTTTTTATGGAGCTGGTCCGAAGTAATCGCCCAGAGTGTCGAGACCCATCCCCCATATATGTACTAGTTGTCATCAAGTGTGCTATGGACCTGATCAGGCTACACCTAGTTCAGGTGGACAGGGAGATTCTAGTGGTTCATCTGGTTGCATCAGTTCATTTGTAGAGTTCCTCATAGCAGAACATCACCCCGAGGACACTACTTAATACTGTGTATAAATATGCATCTAGATGTACCTAACTCATTTTTATAATATTTTTTATGGTTGTATATATCAAAGAAAAGTTTGCAATACATTTTAACAATCAATTTTTTGGTGTACGATGACTTTCGATGCAAGGGCAATCATCCTACTCCACGAAAGTACATATATCGCACACACCGTCATACTTGGAAACCCCATAGGTATTTTTGATTTCATTTTAAAATTATATATGAAATCATAAATTATTTAATCCTGAGTTTTAAATTTATAATTGAATCACCTATGTTTCAAATATTCATGTTGGTTTAGGTGAGTCAATCGGCATCCACGCCGATTCCTCCCGAGGGATTGTCAAGCACTCCTCCACTATCGGTTTATTACAGATCATGTAAGGTGTGTACATTCATATTGTAAATTTGTTTAAAGTTTACATTAGTATAGTTACAATTTTATGAGTTTTGAATTCACTAGATATATGAAACGCATGCATGTACACTTGTAAATATTATAAGCATTAAATGTCTATGTACATGTATGTCTAGGTTGATACCACAATAAGAATGGGCATTGGCCAAACATTTGATGTTGCAGTTACTCGTGAGGCCACTGATTTCCAGGTTGTTTACAAAACTTTCTAAAAAATGTGCAAACTTGAATATATATGTATATATTAACCTAATTGAATTGTACATGCTTTAATTTTGATCTTGTAGGACTTTGTTGGTGCAACTTTCAGCCCTAACCTAGAAATAGTTACACCACCAGGAGGACATGTAGAGCAGGCCTCAGATGAAATGGTAATTTTATTTTTTTATTATATTTAAAGTGAATTATAAATTTTAAATTGAATATATACATATTAATATGATATTTTCACATATTATTTTTCTTTTATAGCATGAGACACATCCTGTAGTTGAGCATGTACAGACAGGTCCTGGAGAAGAGCCTAGTGCACAACCTCAAAATATGGTATGTAATTAAAATATGATAAATTCTGAATTAAATTGAATAAAAAAATAATAATTGTAGAGTTGTACATCTAATTTCGAATTTCTTTGTCTTGTTTATGTAGACTGATTTAGAGAATTTAGAGGTTTCTTCAGGCTCACTAGAGCATCCAGATTTAGAGATGGTGGTAATTTAATTTTATGATCGATTATAAATAAAATTGTCATTAAATTATTTTTTATTGTCTTACATCTAATTTCATCTTTCTCTTATGTACAGAGTGTTTCAGGTCATCCACATAGTCCGCATGGTGTGAAGAGGTCTTTTGATTATAGAGACAGTACATGACCTACAAACATGTGATTTTATGTGTTTTATACTTTGTAACCAATATTCTCGGTTGCTCTTCATTCCCTCGAAAGTGCACAATCAAGATACATGTCCTCGGGCCACAACAAAATTCGATTTAATAACTTGTGCATATCCATATAACTAATTTAGTATTAAAAAATAACTTAATAGCAAAAATAAAATGAAATAAATTAAATTAAAATTACCTTCTTGTACAAGGTCCTAAACACGATCATAATCTTCAGATGCAAACAATTGATCATTTTCTTCAATAGTTATTTCATATTGATTATGTGCTTCTGGCTGTGTGTCAACAATCTTGTCAGCTTAATCGCTTCAACCTCCTCAGATTTTCGCAAACTTCCCAATCTCTTGAGATACAAAATGGCAAAAACATGCAAGCTCCCTTGTCCAAATAGTCCATGTGCTTGCTGTTGCACTCCTAAATGAATGCCATTTAGTAGATCCACTAATTGTCTCACAATCAACTCTAGATACAATGTTTTCTTTTTCCACCAACCAAAAGAATCGATGAACTGTAGAGTAATCACTCGAACCAGGTGCAGATAATCTTCTATTACACCAATCCACAATCTCATGTGCATTTTTAAATTTTACCGAATCCTCGAATTTTAATTGTTCTCTAGAAAGAATTCTTTTGACACACGCACCAGCTCCATCATGTTCTCCTTTACCATGCCCAACTTAAAAAAAACTCCATATATGTTGGACATTAAGTTCCTTGTGAACCCTACTTAACCAATAGAACATTCTAGCATTTTTGAACTACCCCGTACAATTATCTGACCATATGAGGTGTTCTTCATATGGATTCCTCTTTCTCTTAAATTTCTATAAAATATACTAAAACAATATTGAACAAACTCCGATGAATGTAACCGATTGTCACTCAAATAAAAATGATAATCCCTCAAAACTTTTCTATCATCCTCAGTGCTATCATCTGCATGTCTATAAACAATATGGATAAACATAGCTACTTGCACAGAATTATAATATTGAGATTGAATTTCCTCTTGCGGAGCGAGAGTATAATTCTCCGCAAAATCAACCACTGAAAGTATAGCACCAATTGGAAATGTGTTTCTACATGCGCGAAATTGGCCATCAAGCCATCGAGCATGTTCAGAGTGCATAACATATTTGGTACAATTTTATTATTAAATTCACTCATAAATGCATGCACACTAACTTTTATGTAACTAAATCACAACGCTTTCCTCTATTTTCCATCTTTTAAAGAATAATCAACATTCCTAAATCTTTGACATCTACTAATTGTTGTCCAAAATCACATCAACACTTTCATGCAAAAAATTTCAAAAACAGCCATTTCCAGCTTAATGCATTGTCCAGAAATACAAGAACTTAAATAAAATAATCTATCATTAGATTTTTCACAAAACAAACCTGAAATAAACTCTCTTATTGATTCAGGTGGCATATCAATACCACATTCTTGTATAATCATGTTAGAATGCAAGGTACAACGTATATATCAAAAAACATCATAAAATAATGAAATTGAACATGTATTTTACAACAACAAGATATTCGTTGCTTATTAATTTTTACATACCAGGGTTTACATTTTTCAAAAGACCTTTGACTTATTTTAATATTACCAGGTAACACTAAATCGCTACAAAATTTTCTATAAAATTCAGTTTGTGTTGTATCTAATAGGTGTTTTGGGTGAGGATCGCGAACTTTGGACCCCACCCTTAATTTTAAAACATCTCTAGTATTAGATGAAACCCTAGTATTATCATGCCAATATTTTTTGATCAAAGATTTAATTTCAACATTCAATTTTACATCAAACCTCAGTAGTCGTCCACTGAAACTCCAACATTGATTGATAGGATCATTTTCTATAGTTTCTCTTCTTTTTTCCACTCTTAGTAATGTTTTAGGATGTACTTTTTAAAACTTCACCATTATTGCTTTTACCATTCTTTTGTCCAAAGCATTGACTACAGCGTGCAGTTATAGCTCTTCGCCTGCTTTATCTTTAGATCTACTATTTTTTGCAATAGATTGAATGGCACTAGCAACAGTAGACATAGCATGTTTTAATGATTGATCTTTTTTTTTGGTTTAACATAAAAGCCTAACCTTTTCATTACTTTCCTCATTTTTTGCATTCTCATCAATTGCATCATTAGTTGACATTGAAATGCAATATTTCTACGATAAAAGAATTCAGTGTATATTCTATTCGCATGCATTCTTATTTGCCTCCAAGAAATTTGATCAGAAGATTATCTTAAAACACCACTTCCACTTTTAAAAAAAGTATTTTCATTAAATTCAACATCACATTCTTAAATTAAATTTTCATCAACAAAATAGTTTTCATTTTCATTTTCATTTTCATCAACAAAACGGTTTTCATTTTCTATTTTCATCTTCATTTTCATTAACAAATCCAGTTTTCATTTTCATTTTCATCAACAAAACGGTTTTCATTTTCTATTTTCATTTTCATCAAAATATATTTTGTTTTCATTTTCAAGAAAATGATCACTTTGATTTTCATTTTGCAACAAGAGATTTTCTTTTTTGTTTTCAACAAATTCTATAAAAAAGTTTCATTTCTTTGAATATAGTCAATGTCAACATCATTATATCCAAATTTCTTTCTTGTAAATCTTCTACAAACAATTTACTCATGTCACTTCAACATGTGGATTTGAAGACGCACTGGATTTGTATATTGAAACATTCTCCATAGCATTCGCTAAAGAGGGATTTGAAGACATAGTAGGACTTGTTTGTATAATCATATTCTTCTCCAAATTGACTCCTTTGCAATTAAGTTTTCATGTACAACTATGGTATCTTCAATGTTTTCATCTTCAATAGTTGTTGAATTGGTTGCTCCACCATCGTTCATTGATTTTATTCTCATTCTTCTTTCTCTTTGTCTTTGTCTCTCTTTTTCTTTATTTGCTTCAACTTCTTGAGGAGTCAATGTCTTTCTTCTCTTATTACTAAATTTATCTCCCATAATTATAAAATTTTCAAGCACAGATGAATGTTAATAGTGAAATACTTCAAAATATTGAATCCAAATTGGAAGTTGAATACCTATTACGCCAAAATTCTTCTTCTTGTGTTCCTCAAAACAAATAGAAAACTACCACAATTCCATTTTAAAAATTGTTCTCTTTATGCTTCCTTTGAAAAATTCAATCCATATTGCAAATTTCACTTCAAAAATGGTGTAGACGATGCTCCCTTTGATAAAATTAACGAAAAATCAAATTGACCACCTGTAAATACAATAACATATGAAAAATAATTGATTTTCAGTGCTCTCGGCCGTACATGTCAAGTTGCAAAGTTGCAGAGATGACAGTAATTGTCAACAGTGTTTTTAAATAATATAAAACGGGATCCCGTCTATAAACGCTGCATCCCGCTTTTATAACAAACGGATCCCGACACAACGCGTATCCGCGAGCTAATAAACGGGATCCCGCCCATAATCGATCCCGCTTTTATTAAAATTCATCACGAAGCCGTTAGGAAGGTAACGATCCCCCGCGGTTATAAACGGATCCCGCATTTTTCTTAACGGCCGAACAGATCCCGGACATAACATGGGATCCTCGCTATATCAAACTCCAGATCCCACAACGCATCCGCGAAATCTTCAGTCCGTTTCGCACGGTATGGTTTTGCTAAGGTTTTCGCTCGTGAATAGCTTTGGAAGTCCGAACCTAAGCCTTCAACCTGGTTTGACCTACAAATTGAAAGCCCTGACAATGTCAAAGCAAAATATCGACTTTGGACATATGGCTGAAGACCTTTTTTTGAAAATTTTCTGACAAAATGAAAACCCATTTTAGATCAAACAATGCAGATTCTAAATATATAATTTGTTTTGCAATTGAATTATTTTTTGTATTTTTCAATTAATTTCTAATAAAACAACCATAAATCCTTTAAATATCGTGAGTTTTTACTATTTGAATAACTTTTGATCAACATAACATTTTGATTAAATGGATTAACGAGAGCAAACTTCCGTGACAATTTTCAATTTGAAAAAAAATAAAAAAAATCATAAGTTTAGGTCATCTTATGCATGTCGCATTACGACTTATTTTTCAAAACAACAAATTCGGCTCTAATAAAAATTAACAAAAAAAATTCAATAAAAATTACAAAAAATATCAAGAGCAAGGTTCGAGTCATAAACTTTTCCCCAAAAGGGATTTAGAAAAATAACATAATTCTAAGTCAAAATATGATGTCGCATTAACGCGTATTTGGTATGGTACAAAAAAAATGACTTTTTAAACAAAGGGATTTTTGAAATGCCTATTGAAACCTCAATTTGTAATAACTGGGTATTGGAAATAAATTACATAGTTAAAACGACCCGAGCACTACATTTTATGATTATGACTTTTAAAGATTTCATCTCTAAGTGCTTCAAATTTTAAGGTCAAATGTGTCAAATACTGAAAATCAGGGAAAACACTTCCACTTTTTGGCCAAAAAGTGGACTCAACTTCTTGCACACACCCTCAATAGTTAGAGGAACTTCATATCCAGTTAGAGGAGCTATTAGAAAAGGGTTTCATTCATCCTAGTGTTTCCCCTTGGGGAGCACCTGTCATCTTCGTAAAGAAGAAGGACAGATCTCTTAGGCTGTGCATTGACTATCGTCAATTGAACAAGGTTACGATTAAGAATCGTTATCCTTTTCCCATAATCGATGATCTTTTCGATCAAATTAAGAGAGCTAATGTGTTCTCTAAAATAGATTTGAAATCTAGTTATCATCAATTGAGAATAGCTGAAGCTGACATTCATAAAACTGCATTTCGAACTTGTTATGGGCATTATGAATTCGCAGTAGTACTGTTCGAGTTAACGAACGCACCATCAGTATTCATGAGTTTAATGAATGGTGTTTTTGTACATACCTTGATCGCTTTATCCTTGTATTTCTCGATGATATTTTGATCTATTCGAGAAACATGAAGGAACATGAAGAACACTTGAGATAGGTATTGCAATGTTTAAGGGAAAATCAATTGTATGCAAACCTGAAGAAGTGTGATTTCTTTCAAACTGAGGTAAAATATCTTGGACATGTGATATCTGGAAAAGGTATTGCTGTGGATCCTTCAAAGATTCAAGCTATTGTAGATTGGCCCGCACCTACTAATGTAGGTGAAGTTTAGTTTTATGGGTCTAGCTGGTTATTATAGATGGTTTGTTGAGGGGTTTTCTAGAATTGGTCATCCTATTACTTCTCTTCAGAGAAAAGGGAAGAAGTTTGTTTGGACAGAGCAGTGTCAATTGGATTTTCAGACACTTAAAGAAAAGCTGACTAATGCACCTATACTGATTGTTCCTGATCCTACTAAGGATTCTGTGGTTTGCACAGATGCATCCTTAGAGGGTTTGGGAGCAGTTCTGATGCAAGATGGGCGTGTGATTGCTTATGAGTCTTGCAAACTCAAAGATCATGAATTAAACTATCCCACTCATGATTTAGAACTATCTGCAGTTGTGCATGCATTAGTTCGATGGAGGCATTTCTTATTAGGTCATCGTTTCGAACTTCATACTGATCATCGAAGTCTACAATAAATTTTTACGCAACCTAACTTAAATGCTAGGCAGAGACGGTGGATGGAGTTCTTGTGTGAGTACGATTTTGAAGTGAGATATGTTCAAGGAAAAGAGAACGTAGTGGCTGATGCTCTTAGTTGTCGTCGACATGAGATCTCTGCTACTACTCTTGATTTAGATTTGAGAGGTCAAATAGTAGCAGCACTTCCTACTGATAGATTGTATCAGGAAGTGAGGTCGGAGATTGAATCTAGTAGACCTTTAGAAGGTCAATTTGCAGGGTATATCCTTGAACCAGATGGTATATTATGACATCTAGGTCGTATCTATGTACGACATTTAGAGGGTCTTCGTACATTAATTATGACTGAAGCACATCGAGCTCCGTATTCAGCTCATCTAGGTGTTAAGAAAATGCATGCCGATCTTTGGCAATTGTATTTCTGGCCTAGTATGAAACATGATATTGATGATTATGTATCGAGATGTCTTGAATGCCAGTGAGTTAAAGCTGAGCATCAACATCCCACTGGATTATTGCAGCCACATCTCATTCCTGAATGGAAATGGGATATTATATCCATTGACTTTATTGTAGGGTTACCTACGTCATCACGTCGACATGATGCCATTATGGTAACTGTTGACCGTTTGACTAAGGTAGCTCATTTCTCACCAGTACGATCATCATACAATGCTTCATCCATAGCTAGGATATTCATGGAGGACATCGTTAGATTGCATGGGATTCCTCGTAGGATTATTTCTGATAGAGATCCCGTATTCACTTCAGCCCTATGGACTTCATTACAACATGCTCTAGGTACACAGTTGAACTTTAGTTTAGCGTATCATCCTCAAATTGATGGAAAAACGAAGAGAGTTAACCAAATTTTAGAGGATATGCTTAAAATGTACGTAATGGATCAACAATCACGTTGGGAGGATTATCTGTATTTAGTAGAATTTGCTTACAATAATGGATATCAGAGTTCCATAGGTATGCCACCATTTCAGGCATTATACGGTCGTCCTTGTCGAACTCCATTAAGTTGGGATCGACTTGAGAATAGAGTATTACTTGGACCTGAGATGCTTCGAGACATGGAACAATAGGTTGACTATATTAGAGAACATTTGATAGCAGCACATGATAGGCAAAAGAAGTATGCCGATGTGCATAGAATAGACCGATAGTTTGCTGTTGGTGATAGAGTGTTTCTTCGAGTGTGACTGTGAAAGAGTCCAATCCATTATGGAAAAGGCTCTAAGCTTGTGCCTCATTTCGATGGGCCATTTGAGATCTTAGAGAGAATTGGTCCTGTGGCATATCGACTCACCTTAGCACCCAGTTTGTCACGTATTCATGATGTTTTTCATGTATCTATTCTTAGACCATATCATCTCGACATATCTCATGTACTTGATTGGAATGTGTTACAGGTAGAGGACGAGCAGCTGGCTTTGGAGCCCGTGGCCATTCTATAGCGCTGGATGCTTAGTCTCAGGGTCAAGACGTTGATCAAGTGAGGATCCAATGGGATCCTAGCCATGAGGCTTCTGCTACTTGGAAGGATGCGACATGAATGAGGGAACTTTATCCCTATCTATTCGTAGGCTTTCAGGAGCAATCCTGATCCTAGGGGGGGAGGATATAGTACCCCTCCATTTATGCTTATGTTTTCTATTGCATGTTTTTATACTGTTAGACCTTGGTACTTTTTTTGGACCTTGGTACTTTGTTTGGATATTTTGATCGCTGGTTTTGAGTGACAGTGGATTCACTTTGTGACATGATGATAAAATGTATGGTGATTATTGTTTTCTGATATGCTTTGATATAGCGTAGATGTTTTCCTTCAGTTGATTATTGCTATATATATGTTTATGATGGCCTAACTATTATTTAATTTTTCAGTCTGATGTGATGTGTATTGGTGTGGAGAATGGAATTGCATCACTCACTTGCGAGTGCCCTGTGATGTCCGTGATTTTCTCCGCACGGTGTGCTTGTACAATGGATTATATATATATATATGCATGTTATTGGTTTGGTTGTAGGATTGCAGGTACATGACACCGACTCCATCTGGTTACTCAGGTATGAGCGTGTCAAGACTCAACGGAAATGTTGATTGGGAGGTAGTAGCATGGTTCATCCTAGTCTAGTCTATAACCCGGTCATAGTACATCGTCAGTTAGTTTGAGTCTTGGTTGTCTTGTTTGTTTCTGTTTGGATTATTTGTTTGAAAAGGAAAATTTTGTTAATTAATAATAGTTTATCGTGTTTTAATTTACTGTTATTTAAATTAATTTTTAAATGTTAAAGAAATTAGTTTTGCATGTTATTTAATAAACTAATTAGTTTGTTTGGTTAAATAATTTGATCTTAGAGATTAAATTTATTTAATTAAATAAATAAATAAATTAAATTAAATTGTTTTAAATGAGTGAATAGATTTTATTTAAATTAAATATTTTTGTGGAAATGGCATTTTTAATTATTAAATAAATATGCAAATTGAATATTGAAATTTTAAATTTAAAATGAATTAAATCCATGCAAATCTTGAGAGGCAAGATTGCCGAGAAGTGGTTAAAAGATATTTTGTACTTCTCGACATGTGTGCAAGTTGCATTTATTGTTTTTGTTGAGGAATTTTTCGGAGGTTATTTGGGATCTGGGAAAACACAGAGGCTATTCTATTATTCACGGGAAAATATTTGAGCTCTGTTAAAAAAAAAAATATTCTGTTTATGCTTTTTGTTATTGTCGTATAAACTGTGGAAGTTCTCTGGTTGCTTTTTGGAAATTGGTGTACGAAAAGAGTTTTTGAAGGCTACAGGCAACAACAGAGGTTTTCATCTCCAGATTGACTTCTAAAGCTTCGGGAAAATAGGTATTCCCCTTGTGGTTTATAATTTGTTGTTTTTGAAAGAATACCTGTGAAAGAAATTCTGTTAAATTAGTTATTTTCGAAAGAATACCTGTGAAAGAAATTTCGTTAGCTTAAATCTCTGTATAGGAAAAATCTTTCGCTGTTTATTTTCTGTAAGAATTTATTGAATTCTTAAAACTTCTGTAGATTTTCTTTCTGGAAAAATAAGTTTGTGTGAAGGGAAATTATTGATAAATGGGAAAATGAATTTTGAAATTAATTGGAAATGCTGTGCGAAATTCTCCGTTGAACCCTGTTGAAATTTTATAGTTTCCCCAATTACCCCATTGTAACCCTGTTGAAAAACCCTCTGAAATTTCTTAATTTTCTTCATCAGAGAACCTTGTGAAATTTATATATATACATATATATATATATATATTTAAATATATATATATGTACATATATTTTATATATGTTATATATATAAATTGGATTGTAAAATTTTAATTTGTTCATGTTCATCGCCGTACAGGCGAATTAAATAATTTTATGCAAATTTTCGCAGTTAACAGATCACCGTACGGGCGATTATTAAAAAAAGAATTTAAAAAAAATAAAATAAAATTATTGTTTTTGGGGAGGGCTGAAACCCTCCCCTCACCATTTGTGGTGGGCGCAGCCCTGGTGCGAGCTGCGTCCTCCCCAAAAAGGGAGGTCGCGGCTGCTGCGGGCCTTTGAATAGTATTAAAACTTTTTTTAAAAAATTATTAAATCTGATTTTTAGTGTTTTCATATGTTATGAAATTCGGATTTTATTTTAATGTTTTATATATATATATTTTATATTTGTATATATATATATATATTTGTATATATATATATATTTGTATATATATATATATATATATATATATGAATATGAATATATATATATAATTGGAATATGAATATATTTAATTATATTAATCTAATTTTAAAGGAACTTAG
>VDFB02193867.1:452107179-452183248 GCA_007258455.2 Sequoia sempervirens
TCAATAGAGATTTATATTTGTAGATTATTTTCTTGTGTTACTTCCATTGTGTTGATGAGCTATGCTACACAGTTTGGATTGTTCTTTCTGAACCCTCTGGATCTAGGAAAACACCAGGAAAAGGTTGTTATTTATAGGGCCTTGCCTAAGTCACACCCTCTTTGATTGTGAAATAAATAATGATGGTGAAGAGGGCTTACCCTAGGTTGAGCAAAGGCCAAATAAATAATAATTGATTGTAATACCAAATGATAGTGGATTTAATGTTACCTTAGGTATGAACTCTCTATTGAAGAGATCTGTTCACACCATAAGTTGCCACAAAATTCTATGATTGAATTGCTTGAAGACCTATAATAAATTAAGATCTTACATGAACTAAGAAAAAAATCCTTTGAACATTACCTAAAACCTAATAAATAGTGAGTGCTCTTCTAAATATTTGGGAGATAGAGCACTAGACCTTACATGAACTAAGAAAGAATCCTTTGAATATTACCCGCAACCTAAAAATTAGGGATTTCTCTTCTAAATATTTAGGAGATGGCTCAACACTAGATCTATTTCACTTAGTTTCACTCAAGGAAACCGTAGAAATCTTAATCCAAGGATGGAATGAAGGAAAGATCTTCTAAAGATTGTCCTAGGGTATGATTAAAGACTAAAAAGGGTTTCACCACCAAGCTAGGTCTTGGAAAGACAAGTAACATGCAAGACCTAATCTCAAAATCTAATGATATGAAAAACTTCACTAAATGATCTAGAATTGAATGCAAAACATAATAGAAAACTAGAGAAGAAAAGGGGAGCACTTGGAAACTTGTAGCAGCTTGAATGGAGACTTGAAATGATGAAAAAGTTGAATTTAATGCACACTTCCTAGGAATCATACGCCAGGATGGGGGAATTTAGTTCTAGATTAGGGTTTATGGGAAGGAACAAAAATCTAGTAGAGATAAGTCTGGAATACCTGAAAGTTGTAAAGTCCACTATACAGGGACTCATACGCCATAAGTGGTATATTAGTCCTGCTTGGCCTTTTCAAAAATTCAAAGTATGAATCTACTCCTCAACTTCTACTTTTCCATCTCAACCTGATTTCCAGATTTGAATTGCTGAATTTTTCTCTACAGATGTCTTTTAGTGATCTTCTAAACAAGGTGACAACTTGGATAACTTTGAAACTTTGGAAACTTCTTTCCAATCTTTGTCTTCAATATTTTTTCAACATAGATATGTAAATCACACACTAAAGAGATGCAATTTTTTTTCTTTTGTTAGTAGAAAGGGGTTTGCCTTAGTCAAACTCCGTTTTGGTAATCAAACCTTGAAATGAAATAAAATGGAAAGGAGAACTGATGAATGAACAAAATGATATGTTGCAACTCACAAAAACATAAGAATAAATTTTTGCAAACATGTATGATATGGCTCCAATGGATATGGATCTTGACTCTTGCTTGAATGTTATAGATCTTGAATTGAATGCTTGCTTGAATCATGAAATCCTACATCACAAACGTTAGCTCAAAAATAAACATGATGCATGATGACTTTGAAATGATGCTTGATACTCAAATAATGCTCTAAAACACTTGATAATCAACTCTTGAATGCTATTTTAAACTCTTGAATGCTCTTGGATGCTATTGTAAGCAGTTGTAATCACTAATTTTCTATCAGGAATGCTCTCATGAAAGTCTTAGGTGAAAATGAGTAAAATAACCTTGTATTTATACTTGTTTATGCCTAATTCCTCAAAATTATAACACTACAAGCCAACATTAGATCTAAGAGAATAAAATCCCACCAAGAATTTGAATTTAATTTAGATTTAAGCCACATAGGACACATACGCTAGAAGTGGTGTTTGAGTTCCATTAGGCTAGGCTTTGGGACACATTTGTCAAGAAATGCTTAGATTAATGTGAAATCTAGATTGTGGCCCTAAAACTTAGGTGAGACCCATATGCCCAAGGTGGCCCGTATGAGTCCCAGATCTCTAAATTTGGGCGTTACAATCCAAAAAAATTAATTTATGATTGGTCATTACATATGTGTCGGGATTATCCTTAGAAAGATGCATCAAATAAGGCTTGTGGATGCAAATAAGGCCAATTAAAGCATAAAGAAGCCCAATTAATTAATAAAACCCTAGATTAGTGTGAAAGTGTAATAAAAAACTTTACAATACCCTAAAAAAGGCATAATTATGTTCATTTAGTTTACAATGGCCCAAAAAAGTGTGAAAATGTAAAGGGATACATTTTTCTACACTACAATACCTTACACTCTTTTGCATTTTCTGTTATATGGCCACCTTGCATAACACACTTTGCTTGCCTATGGTGCCATCTTGTTTGTTCATGAGTGCCAATCATACAATGCTTTTCTTGCCTCATGAAGCTTGAAGTTCATTATTGTTTAGCACCTTATCAAAGTTATCAGGAGGTATAGCTTTGGTCTAGTTGTACATATGAGAGCTGAACTTAGGTGTGAATTTATGATGAGGGAGCAAACCCGAGACACAGAAATAATGCACACAACTAGAAAACTTTATTATTATTCAATAATGAAAATCTTACATGCAGATGATCTCAAATCCTCGAGCTCTATGATACATGCAAGCTACAAAAGTTTTAGAAAGAAATTACAGAATTACAGAAAATCTCCTTTTTGCAGCATGCGAACTCTTTCTCCAAAAAGCTATCCAAAAATTAGAAACTAGCCCATAAATAGCCCCTTTTCAGTTTGGAGCCAAAAAAAAACATTTGAGTTATGAGTTTTGGCAGTTTGGCGCCAAAATTACAATTTAAAATTCAAATTTAAATTCACATTCTAAAATTAGCACATTTCTAAAATATGCACCAACTTCCAGAAGCCATAACTTTTAATTGGACTGTCGGATCTTCAATGATAATACCTTTTTGGAAAGCTTTCAAAAATAATTCTAGAAAGTAGGCCTATGGCTAGCTACTTTGGCATTTTCGCAAATTTTCGGGCCCATCCGGAATCGTTTAGGGCCTCAAATTGGACTCGGAAGGTTTTTCAGGGCAAAAAGCAGAAACTGGAACTTGAATAACTTTCAAACCGTGAATGATCTTGACCTGATTCTTTCACCAAAGTGTTTATTTTTTCCATCCTAAACCTTCCCATAAATTTATGTCTTCCCACACCTTCAAATTCATACCTGCTAAAAATAGCAGTTAAGTAGAAAAAACAGAAAAGCAGTTCTGAAAGTTGGAAACTCTTATTTGACAAAAAGGGTATCTAGAAATGTAAAAACATCTACAAAAAGAAAACAACATGAAAAAAAATGGAAATCATCTTTTTGGGTGATGCAAGATTTCCCTCACACCATTGGATGCTCCTGCATCAATTTCCTAGAGCCACTTTCTTGTTTGTGTGAGAACATACTCGCTGCATGCATATGTGTCTCACCTTTTGGATACTCACGTAGTAGACAACTTGAAGTTCTGTTGCCTTAGAGGGAACGTGCATTTTTGAATGAGTAGCTTAGCTATGATCCACAACATGCGAGACAAACGGTCAAAGCTTGACCCACCCCTTTTTTTCATTTTTGTTTTTCCTTTCTATGTCTTTGGCATTGTATGCTTGTACCTTTTTGTTGCTCCTTACTTTATTTTCATGTGTGTTCTTTTGTGACTATGTTGGTTTGTCCTAAGATCTTGATCTTGGGGGCTTGATCACCCCTTGTGATCATCATCATCCTATCTTATTAGCATTGATACACTTGGAACCCTCTTCATGCAATTTGTCTACTTTAGTGTGGGTTTGAAGAAAGTTCCTCCTCTCACCAAAGTGGGGGCTAAATGTAGTGTAGAAAAATGTATCCCTTTACATTTTCACACTTGTTTGGACCTGTGTGAACTGAATGGACTTAATTTTTCCTTATTTAGGGTGTTGTAAAGTTTACCCTTACACTTTCACACTAATCTAGGGTTTCATTAATAAATTAGGCTTCTTCATACTTTAATTGGACTTATTTTGCATCCACAAGCCATAATTAATGCATCTTTCTGAGGATAATCCAAAAATTTACCAACATTGAATCATAATTCATGTGTTTTTGGATTGTATGGCCCATATTTAGTGATTTTTGACTCATATGTCACCTTCGGTGTATGAGTCCCACCTAAGTTTTGGGGCCTCGATCTTGATTTCACATCAATCTAAGCATTTCTTGAAAAATGTGTCCCAAAGCCTAGCCTAATGGGACTCATATGCCACTTCTAGTGTATGAGTCTCATGTGGCTTAAACCTAAATCAAATTCAAATTCTTTGTGGGATTTTTTTCTCCTAGATCTGATGTCGACTTGTAGTGTTGTAATTTCGAGGAATTTGGCATAAAAAAGTATAAATACAAGGTTTTTTCTTATTTTTCACCTAGCAAGATTACAAGTCATCAAGTCATCATAAGAGAACTTTCAAGAGTTTACAAGAGCATTCAAGAGAATTCAAGAGCTAATTATCAAGTTTTTTGGAGCATTCTTCAATTATAAAGCATCATGTATCATGTTTATTTTTGAGCTAACATTTGTGATGTATGGTTTCTCAATTTAAGTAATCATTCAATTCAAGATCTACAACATTCAAGGAGTCAAGATCCACATTCTTTGGAGCCATTTCATACATGTTTGTAGAACTTTATTTCTAGGGTTTGGTGAGTTGCAACATATCATTTTGTTCATTCATCATTCCTCCTTTCTATTTCATTTCATTTCAAGGTTTAATTACCAAAACAGGGTTTGACTAAGGAAAACCCCTAGTTTCCACTAACAAAAAAATTCCCCCCTCTCTTTAGTGTGTGATTTGTAGGTCTAGGTTGAAGACACATTGAAGAGAAATATTGGAAGAAGTTTTCAAGATTGCAAAGTTTTCCAACTTGTCACCTTGTTTAGAAGATCACTAAAAGACACCTACAAAGAAAAATTTAACATTTCAGATCCAGAAATTAGGTTGAGAAGAAAGAGCATAGATTAAATAGTAGATTTAAATCTTGATCCTCTTGAAAAATCCAAGCAGGACTGATACACCACTTTTGGTGTATGATTCCTAGTATAGTGGATTTTCCAAATTTCAAGAGTTTCAGACATGTCATCACCAAATTTATGTTCCTTCCCAGAAACCCTAATCCAAGACTAAATTGCTCAGCCTAGTGTATGAGTCCCTGTTTACATTAATTTGAACATTTCTAGCATTTGAGGTCTTCATTCAAGCTTCTAGAGGTTTCCAAGTTCAACTCTTTGATTTCTCAGTTTTCTATTCTATTTTGCATGCATTTCTAGGCCATTTGTTTAAAGTTTGCACATCATTAAGTTTTATCATTAGATCTTCCATATTACTTATCTTTCCAAGCCCTAGCTTGGTGGTGAGCCCCTCTTTAGTCATTAATCATACCCTAGGACAAACTTTAGCATATCTCTTTCCTTCATTCCGTCCTTGGATTGAGATCTCTAGGGTTTCCTTGAGTGAAACTAAGTGAAATAGGAGGACCAAATCCTTGTGCTCCATCTCCTAAAAGATAGAGAGCACCCTATTTCAAAGGTTTCAGTTTTGAAACTATTGGTATTTGGCTTGGACTTCAAACTTTCCCTTACCAAACCCTTCTTTAACAATTATGTAACCTACCAATTCATTTCTTCACTTTTAGATGGTGCTAACCTACATTCTTCTTTACTATGTAAATTTATTTATAGAATCATATCAATATCATGAGTTATTTTCCTTACTCGATGCAATCCTTCTAAAAACTTATCTGAGATAATATCATTGTAATTTTTCACTGAGTTAGACATTGTAGGAATAACTATTGAATCATTTTTGTTAACTTCTTCTTCTACCCTTTTTATGGTATTTCCTTTCCTCATAGGAACAAAAAGGGTAATTATTTCTTTTTATTCTTCAAAAAATACCTATTGGATTTACAAACATTGATCATAAAGACTATTTATTCATTCACTATCTTCCTTTAAATATATGAGTATGAGATATTGTTCACTAACCAAAAATATTTGATCCTTTTATAACCATGATACTCTATAAGGATTATAATGTTATAATATTTTAAAATTAAATGTCTCCACTATTTTACTTGCAACCAAATTATTAGTACCATGCATATCAATAATCACTTTACAACATATACATCCTCTTAGTAATATGGTCACAAAGCAATATATAATAAAATGAATGTAGAAAAAAAATACAAAACATACATACACAAATATACATGGTTCATACAATGTGAACTATGCTCACAAAGAAATAGTCAATCCATCCATTATTTTTCCACCAAAATCAAGGAACATAATCTACAACACATTGACTACAACTTCATCTTCTCTCTCTCATAGTATCCTCTAGAAATACAAAGTTTTAATACAATTCCCTTGTACAATAGGGTTCCTTTCCAGGAAAAAAATTCCAACATAACCTCTACTATTAGATTTTTTATGTAATGATGAAAAATATAGATTTAATATAAAAAATAATACATTAAAATTTGGCTTCAAGGGTGTTACCCCTAAACCCTCATTAGGGGATAACCCCTTGGATCCCAAAGCAGGTTGGGGAAAATCCCCCTTCACTCCTTGTAGAATTAAATAGGATAAAAAAGTTTCTATGAAAACACCAAAAAAATAGACCTTTTAACAAGATCACACTCGATCACCTAATATAGACCTTTGTCTGTAAGTATACCAATTTTTTTAAATGGGTTTATTTATAACAATAATGTTTCACCTTTTTCTACTATATTTACTTGTTCATTATTAGAATAAATTATCAACTACATGTGCTACTCTTGTAGTTATTTTAGATCTTTTGTCATACTGTCCATCTATTTGTTTACACTCAAATAATCTATGACCTTCACCTCCAAACTTGAAACAAATAATTCTTGTCTTCATGAAATTCCACCACCTCTTTCATATATACCATGGCCTATTTTCTAATTATTTGGTCTATTATTTTTTCTTCTTTCCAAGATTTCTTTCAACTCATTGTCATCATGAATTCCATTCCACTTCCTTGATTTCTATTTCTAGAGAATCTACCATTTCTTTCTATCATATATGCTTTGTTTAAAATATTAGTTCAAACATTGTTTATCCTTTAGGGAAAATTTATATGCTTCATCCATAGTTTGAATAATCAACATACTCAATTCTTCTTATATAGATCCTCTTAAGTCATTGATATATCTAGCCAACTTTTCTTTATTATCTTAATGATGCCCTCCTTGAATAAATAAAATTATAATTCTCTAAAGTATACTTCATTACAATTAACTATTTCTATTTTAAATTTTGTAACCTCTTCAATATATCTAGCTAATAACTTGCATGGAAAAACTTATTTTCTAATTTCCTTGGCATCATATTCCATTTTTAAATTTTAGTCTTACCTTTTCTACTCCTCTCCAATTTATTTTCTTCCCATCATATGACATATCCTTTCAAATTTGTCTTTATAAGTTTAATTCTATCATAGTGAACAATATCCTCATATTTAAAATATTATTCAAGATCATTAATCCAATCAATCAATTCTTCAAAATATAAATTACATTCAAATCCATTACACTTTTATGAACAATTATATTGATAGATTTCAACACCTTGGCACCTCTATCTTCTTCTTTGTCTTCATCCTCACTAAAATCCACTCTAGGATTTGTTAAATAACACTTCTTATTTCCTATTCTATTACATCCAACTAGACTTACACATCCCTTATCATGTTGAAAATTTCCTCTGGATTCATTCAACAATGATTCAACCTATACCAATTCTTCTAGGTGGCATCTTAGAAACTAATGTGGATTTCCTCAAAATTTAGTTACCTATACATTATGTTCAACATGAATATATTCTTCCCAACACTCTTTTTTTTTTGAAAAATCATAATGATAAAATGATGAATCATTAAACCAAATCAAATTCAATCAACACTTAAATCTAATTTGATAACATCTAATGTAGTTTGGGATAAAGGATTTAATTATTGATCATTCAAACTTGTAGCCTATTAGATATATGTTATTTTCTCTTTGGAAGGTACAACTATCACTTACCACAACCACATGATTTTATACTAATATATATTTCCATGACAAGTTTTAGGAAACAACTTAAATTACAATTATCTCATATAATTTCCCTCAATTTATTTCTTCTCTCTTATACTTTATATCATCTTCTATATTTTAAGATATTTTTTCCTTTAATTTTTCTAAGGATCGTATCATACTTATGTTATCTCTGGTCATTTTATTGGATATTTATCTTTGATATCTATCATTTTCTATATTTAGTTTGTAGTTTAGTTTTTCCTTCAATCGTATTGGACTTCCTCTAGATGATGTTAACATGATGTGTGATAGTTGGTAACATGATGCATGCAATGGAAGATTGTGACAAGGACCATTGGTTCTAAAATTAAATGTTTTGTTCTTTGGCCAACCTTGAAAGTAAGCACATTTATTATTTGTAGTGCATTGATCTAGTATTAACAAGTAGTGTTATCATTTTAATACATCTAAATTAGGGAGTCTCCAAGCTTCATGTGGTTCTATTAATGATCACTCCTTAGGAATGCATGACATGGGTAACATTAAGTATTGCCACATTGACCTTGAACTAGTTACCATTGTACAATAAATGTCTAGTATTAGCCTTAACTAACATCTTTGAAAGAATAATACTTATGGATGTCTAATTTACATATTACAATCATTGGTTCCGAGCACAACTTATTTTAGTTAATTGAGGTGATTTTTCGATAAATAAATAATGATATATTGATCTATCAAACATAAATAATGACGTGATGTCTCAAACTTGATCTATATTATTGTAAAATATATGAAAAATAGTAAAATACCTAGAAACATTACTTTCACCTTTTAAGTACTCCTACATCAAAATGGCCTTAGAATAAAATACATTCTAATTATTAAAACCACCATTATTGGATATGACCATGATATAAGACGTAGCCATAAGTTAACAATACAAACTTTTGCATGAAATGACACCAAGAGTAGGAGAGGTTGCATTAGACATCAAGAACAACAATTGCCTGCAGAGAATGGAAAAGGTAATTGGTAAATCAGTTTTAGAATTGCAAATGGCATTCTTTCTAGCTTAGCGTATGCAATTTGGTGAAAAATAAGGTGCGCATCACCTTTAAAGCTTTAGACAACAAAGGTAAACTAACTGGAGTATATGACACATCCTCTACAATCCAATTTGAAGGAAATGAAGTACAATATTGTTAAAGAACACAGAAAAAAAGAGGTACAACGAAAATCACCCATGCCCTCCGTGGATTTAGCATTTTAAAAAATACTAAGGAAATTATATATTGTGCAATCCAACATGCATGTCCAACATAATAGAGTAAGACGGGCTCAAGCTGTAAACATTTCCAGCCAGTATGAAATACTTAAAATAGTTAGAATTGTATTCATTTTACCAGCTAGGAAAATTTATGTTTATCAAGTTATAAACTCTTTCAATCTTGGTCGCAGAATAAGCTTGACTACATACTTCCTGCGTTTTTGAACCTCTATTCTTCTATTAAAATTTGAGCTTAAAATTAATTGAAGGCCTACTTGATAAAAGCATCAAATATGTTCGATGATATTAAATTATTAATGGAACAGACTGTACTTGGGAATCCTCTGGAATAAGGACACAAAAGAAAAACGTGACTTGACTCAACCAAATATTCCTATCATTACTTTTCTGCTGATATGATTTCGAAGTCGACTATATAATTGAACATCCAAAAATAGTTCGCTCAGTTTTCAATAATGATCAAACATAGGAGGTTTATAGTGTTAAGAAATATCGGTATAGGAAGTCTTGGAAAAATATGGCATAAGCAGGGTTCAGTCGATCACTAAATATCTATTTGCGAGATCTTTAGTTTTTTTTTGTGGTGATCATCATAAGTTTGGGTTGTGTTATCTTTTGTCTTTCCATTCTCATCTTTCGAATAATCCAATTGAATCCAATTGTTTAATTAACTGGAGGATACAAATATTTAAGCCCGCACCTCCATCTATAAATACTCTCTTAACCTTGTTTTTCTTGATGTATACTTCGAGATGAAGTGCACGGTTATGAAATGTTTGGGATGCAAGATCATATTGTATCATATTGTATAAAGAGTAATCGATGTGTAGATGAAGTGCACCCTACCATGGCTTGAAATTAGTTAGTATCAATGTTAGTAGGAACTAATGATGATAAAAGGGCCTCTTCTAGAACTTCTTTATGAGTGGGTGAAATCCTCAATAGCTCCAAAATAGAGATTTGTATGGGAATCTTCTTGAG
The DNA here is from genome assembly GCA_007258455.2 of Sequoia sempervirens. Lineage (NCBI taxonomy): Eukaryota > Viridiplantae > Streptophyta > Pinopsida > Cupressales > Cupressaceae > Sequoia > Sequoia sempervirens. The sequence continues at coordinate 452,117,547 of VDFB02193867.1, forward strand.
TTGATCAGGTAAGCTATAGTCCATAGGATTATCTGTTGTTAGTCCTTTGGATGGTAGAGGGGCTTCTTGTATGGTAACTTTCCCTCGTCTTGTGGTGACTTCATACTCATGATTTTGGCCTTGGATAGTGATAATAGAGACATGCTGGTCATAAGAATGTATATTACCTACAACATTATTGTAGGTATGGACAACTTGATTGTACATTTCTTCATTTGCATGGTCGGGCATTGGATTCTTATATATACGTAGAATTTTGTTTCCAGAACTTCTAGGTTGTTGATCTATGTTTACCTCACCATTATCTATGAGGTCTTGTATACCAATTTTTTCAGTTTCATACATTTGGATGTTGTATTTCCCTTTGTACAATAGTCCTCATCCTTATACCATGAGGGTTTAACTTGTGGTTCTTGATAATGTCTATAGTTTGGAAGTTTTATGGTATTTTCTTGGACCAACTTGTTTAAGACTGTTTCGATGGGCTCCCTTAAGGGAGTATATTTTCATCTTGGAGGATAGTTGTTTTATCTTGGTGGTTATCCTTGTTGTGTATTAACATTATTGACATGGTGTGTGCTTGCTTGTTACATGTTTGGTTTAGATGGCGCATTGATAACAACCTTCACATCTACAGCCCCATCATTATTAACATTCTTATTTTTGGCCCATACAGGGGGTTTGACATTGAAACTAGATGATGGGATTTTGTCCTTGTAGATTTGTATAGCTCCTTTTGCAATTTTGGCTCTTTCAATGTTAAGCCCTTTAGATACTAGTGTTAGGATTAGAAAAGTAGATATCTAGCAGTTAAATGCATATTTGATCAATAAAATAGAGAAATAAAATACATAGAAAATTATAGCAAAAACAAGACAACACATAGAATTTAACGTGGTTCACCCAATCCAGGCTACATCCACAAAACTGCAGCCATCCAATGATTTTATTATCTAGTGTAAAACATATTACAATCTTGCTAATCATGCCCTACTAAAACAACCATCCAAACTGCTTATAACAAGTTTTTTAGAAGCTTCCAGAATTAGGGTTTTTACAATGTCTTTTTTTTCTTTTCAGTATTTTTCCTTTTTCGGTGATGCTGCAAAGAAAAGGGATTTTTTTTTTCTCAGGGGCTTCCACCCCAGACCCGAACAAGGATACATGCTGAGTGTACAGTATAGCATGATCAATCACCACATACCACAACAACTGGTTCTTCAAAAGTCAATACATGTTGCATCCTTAGTTGAAACATAATATCTATGTTTAAGTTTCCTAAGAGGATTTCAACTTGTTTTTTGTCAAGAATAGGTCATTTGCATTTACTGACCTTATGTCTCCATTGTTGCTAGAAAGGTACAAAGGATTCTCCTTGATTTTTGGAAGGTATAGAGTTCTTCCAAGGTGACCTCTCCATCAATATTGTAGGAAAAATGTGCTACAAATTGATCAATTGTTTCTTGGAAGGTTCTAATCCATGGAGATAGGTGATAAAACACTCTATTGCTTGTCAAACTAAACTTCGTGGAAAGAGTCTCATGAGGTATCTGTCATTGTAAGATAATTCAATGTATGCTACAAAAAATTCTCTTGTATGCTCTTCTAGATTACCACGTCCCTTGTATTTATAAAACTTTGTGATTTCAAAGTTTGGAGGGAATGGAACCATCATACTACTTCTATCAAATGGGTGGGGACATAGATCTTGTACTACATACATTTTTTTGTCTCCCCTACTTGAATATATTGGATCTTTTATTTTAAGTTTTGTAGTTGAGTTGATATGTTCAATGGACCAATGCTTGCTGATGAATCATATGTATTGTATTATGGAATGGTGGATGATTAAATAATGGATCTTGGTAAGGTGGTACATTTATGTTTTATTGATCATATAGAGGATTGGTAGGTGGTGGTGTGAAAGCATTGTATTTTTCATATTGATTTTGATTCACAAATTTTTTTTGAGGGTTTGGCTACAAGTTTTGTTGTGGAAATATTTCTTAATGTACTTGTAGTTGTCTTTATGCTTTCAAATGTTGTAATTATTGTTGTGTTTGTTGATATGTGATACCTTGTTGTGGTGATGGCATGTGTTGTTGATGTTGTGGAGGAATGTTTTGTTGGTGATTTTGTAAAGTGAATGCAGTATGACCTTGTTGTTGATGTTGTGGAGGTATGTTTTCTTTGGTGGATGTTATGGTGTTGAGGAGATGCTTGATATTGATATTGTTGACAATTTTTTTCATTTTTTGTTGTGGTTATTGTTGTTGATGTTGGGGATTTGGTTGATTTTGATGTTGTGGTGGTTGATTTGGTTGTTTTTATTGATATTGAGGTAGATTATTTTAATATTGAGGTGGTTGATTTTGAGATTGTGGTTGTTGATTTTGTGATTGAGGTGGTTGATTTGGTGATTGAGTGGTTGAGTGTGGATACCATTCAAGCCCAAGTTTTGAGAAGGTACATTTACCCCATAACTTCTCATGTTTGAACCTTGAGCATTGAAGGTTAGTGTTTGTTGATGTTGTTGATTGTTAGGATCATTCAAGCTCAAGTTTTTGAGAAGGTACATTTACCCCATGATTCCAGTCATGTTGGAACCTTAAGCATTGAAATTTGGTGGTATATTTGTGTTGATAGCCTAGGTTTGTGTTGATGTTTTCTAGATTTTGAGTATTGTCTAGGGAGTTTACATATTTATTTGAAGAATTATTTTTGACCTATCCCTTACAAGGTAACTGTTGGTTGAATTGATACATTAAGTGAAGAAGATTTTGGCATTTTTTGTGTAACATTTTTTACCAAATATTTCCTATTATGAGGTTGATTTCTTGTAGCTAGGTATGCAAATGTTTGATCCAAAAGTTGTTCTTAAAGTGTATTGACATCAAAAGTTGATGAAAGTTTAGCACCACTTTTTGCTAGTTTCAACATGTACAAGTTAGGATCTAAATTCATCATGGTTTCTATGGCGTGATGAAGAGTCAAGGACCTTGTGACATTTCAATAATTTCATCGAGGGTGAATTCCTTAGGTTTATTTGAATCATATGTATTATCCTCTATCTAAACAATTTGTGATGTTTGAGGTTTATTTGAGGTTTTGTTTGAGGTTTTTCTTGAGGTGGTAGTTGAACTTCATTAATAATAGTAGGCATTTCAAATTGTAAATCTCCACTATTTGTAGTCATTGGAATGTTTGACCCACTTTGATTAGCCTCCATGCTCTTTTTGCATTGTGACCTATTTGTGACCATACAAATTGTGACCACCTTGGGAGATATTAATGATGGTATTTTACTCAATTTTTTTTTTCAAACGTTTCCTCAAATTTAGATAAAAGTGACACCTTAATTAGTTTTGGAACAATCGTTTGAAATGGAGTTTGGTTGGATGGAATGGTATGGAACTTTCAATGTAGACAATGTTTTGAACTAGACCTAATATTGTTTCTAATTTTGATGATAATGAATTTGTAACTTTAATATTAGATTCGACTCTAAAGTATGCTAACTTACAATTATTTGATAAAAAAATGATCTAACACTTAAAATATAGATTGTTTTTCTAGAAATATGACAAATGAAGTAATAGGTGAAGATCTAGTTTCAAATGGAAAATTTGTAAAATCAAGTTGTTGTTTGAATATTTTGAGTTCTATGTATTTCTTGCTTCTTTTGAAATGTTGATCCAAAATAAGGATTAGTGGTGTTTTTATTTTTTTTAAATAAAGTTTAGAATCCATAATTTTGTTGATGTTTTGAGTAAATCAGATAATTACAAGTTGGATTTTTCTTGAACCAAGTTTGTTAAAAGTTTATTAATCACAAATCAAGATTTGAAAGTTTATTAAGCTTGTTGCATTTTATAAATAGGAAAAAGTGAAATATTGTCACATAAGTGTGTCAACATTTACTACAAAAGTGCATATATGTTTACAAAAGTGTGGAGATGTCTACAAAGGAGCATTCATTCCCACATAATCACCACACTGTGGAAAAATAAAAGTGTGGATTTTCAGTTACCTAATTTAACTCTAGAACAAAAGCATGCTGATGTAGAAAAAAGCGTGGTAATATTGCAATGGTTATATTTTTATAAAAACAAAAGTGTAGAGATGCATACAAAAGTAGAAAACTGTTAGTCAAGAGTGCTATAACTATCAAAGGTTAAAATATTGCAAATTTGTTAGCATGTTTGAAGTTTGTTTGATTGTTTTGCAATTAATAAAAACATAGTAAATAATATATTCATCTGACTCAATTGGTAATAGATTCTTTTTCATGTGTCTTTATTGCTCATGTTAAAGTCACACTAAAGGGTTTTACAAGGTCTCTAAAAGAAAACACATCGTGAAGTACAACCAATTTTAGTAGTTAGATTGGGTTTAGCTTCTAAAAGTGAGTCCACTAATAAAAATATCACACATAGATGGGAAACTAGATTATACTCACGTACGTGAAACACCTCTTACCTTGGAAGGAAAAGTTCCTTGCAAGGAATTCTGTCACCTCAACTATGATTAACACATAGCAAGTAATTTCACAGGATGATTCTATCCCATTGCACCACTCAAAGAAGACATTCAATAGTCTTAAGGACTCTAAAATAGATTGGTTCTTAGTGGGTAGATCATTGGTGAACACTACCAGCTACATAAACATCTCCTCGAGGAACCAAAAAATTGTAGTCCCCTAGAGAAATTCTAGTGCACTACATGCATGGATTGTTCTACAACTTTCACTCTCATCCAATTTCTATAGTGCACTTGAAAATGTCACTTGAGGTTGAACCCTTGAGTTCTCTATGAGGATGTATTCCAAGGTAAGCCTCCTACTTAAAAAAGGGGAAGGATTGACATTACTATTTCTCTTCATGCAAGATCGCACTAAGCATGAGGGGAGAGGATACACAGGAACTTCCTTTAGCTAACATGAAACATGAAATATAAGTTAGAGATGTTTCTTGTCACCCAAGATCACACCAGGTGTAAGTGGAGAGGATACACATCTAGAACTCATCAAGCACAGTAAAAAAAGAAGATACTTGTTCTTTTAAGCGCACACCAAAGAAATGCATGGTTCATTTTAACCCCATATAAAACATGCAAGTTTTTTGTTCTTTTTAAACCCAAATGACAAGTGTAAGTTGATTGCCCAATTTTAAGCCCAAAATAAAGATGAATTCATTTTTGAAGCACCAAATTTAGATGTTTCTAAAACTAAATCTCAATTTAAGTAAAATCACTAAGTATGTCCCTAATTCCTTCAAGCTAATGTACCTACACAAAATTAGAATCAAGAAATAGAGAATAAAATAATAGAAAATAGTGACTGATTAGTGTTAAATCAAATCCAAATCTCAAATAAATTTGAAAACTTGAATTAGACAAAAGTGTAGACTATTTTTGATATATGTACTGATATTTTGAGATTTTGAAAAAGGTGCAAACCTTTGATAAAGGTGTGGGACTCTTCCTAGAGACAAAAGCACAAAGATTTAGACAATAGTGCTAAAAGATTACAAAAATGCAGATCCTTACACTTGAAAATGCATGAACCATTAATAAAAGCATGTGACTATCAAAATAAAAGCATGAATCTTCCCTTGCAACTTGTAAATTGTACAAAACTCAAAAAATATTGATTACACATGGATGTGGGTCCCATGGCATGCCAATTTGTAAGTATATAAATCTAATTGATCAAATAACACAAAATTGATCAAAAAAAAGTATTACTCTAATGAAATTCAATTAACAACACTAAATGATTCAAATTAAAGGTATGAAACATGATTCAAAGAATTTAAACCAAAACTAGCGATGAACTCACAATATCGCTTCCCCGGACTCACAATGCTATGACATCAAAATGTAAAGGTAACCTAAAATTAATATAAAGTGATAAAAATTTCATGATCTTATTCCACTTAATAGAGGAACACAAGAGATAAGCAAATGGAGAACTACTAGTCAATATGCCTCAAGAAAAATATAGACTCCACCATATTTGATGGTAACAAACACATCTCATATTTATTTAATGAAAAACCATGTGAAGAAAATAGCTATCTACCATAGCAAGGATTCAAATAGAGACTCAAACATCCAACTTCCATTCAATGAAATTGAAACCAGAGTTTATAGAGCAATAGAGAAACCTAAAATCTAAAGATGGCTTAGAGGTCCGTGCCTACAGCAATAAGGAATTAAATTGACCCTTCCATTATTGGTTTGATCTACTAGAAAAAACTCCAAGATTGAAAACGTTGCCTTCTCCTACTTCCAAAACCATTTATTTTTGTCTCTATGGTTTGGCTTCTTCTTTCAGATGAATCAATTCCTTCTCGTTTCTCCAAAAACCATTCTCCTTATAGCTATTGGGATTGGATTGGACCTCAAACATTTTCCTTGGTTTTTCCAATAATTGTCCTTTTCCCTTTCACAAGCCAATTGCTCTCTCCCTCCTATTCCTTCTCTATTCAGCCTCACCCATTTTCAGTCTTCACTCCCTTTTCAGTCTTCACTCCCTCTTCCTACTACCTTCCACAATGCCCATTTTTCCTCCTGGTAAAATGAATTATCCACCAAATTTTATAATTGTTTTCAAACTAAAATTCAAAATTCCATTACCTATGCTAGTAACTTTAGGTTCCTATGCCAAAATGCTTGACCCAAAAAGGGTTAATTCACACCCAAAATTCAAACAAAATAAAACTAAAGGAAAATCAAAATTTCAACAAGTAAAGAATGATGCTCCAACATCAGACTCCCTAGGGAGCAAAAAGAAGCATGTGATCCTTCACATGAAATCTTCAGCTAGAAATCACCTTTTTTCTCTTCTTTCACATCTTCCAACATTGTTTTGGCACAACTACCATGTTCCTCTAATATTGTGGTTCACTTCTCATCTCTATAATCACAAATTCGTAGCCTCCATTCACCATCTTCCAACTATCTCTTTGCATCCACTCATCTACATGGAAATTAAAGATTTCCATGTCTTCAAATTTTCTCACTTCATACATCTTCTTTGCATTTTAACTACTTCCCCTCACCAACCAGTTTCCTTTGACAACTAGGAATTATATACCCATGATTTGCCAATTTCCTTCTCTCCTTATCAACTTTCTTATCCACATTCTTTATTCTACATAAATGATAAAAACTAATAGTTTTATTTCCATTTACATAAACAAAATTAGTATTGTAACTTCCTTTTACTTGCTATCCTTAATTGCTTCCATCATTAGATTCTTTATTTTTCATCTTTTCCTCTTCATAATATTTTTTCCCTACTCTTGCACATCTTCCAAGGCATCATGAGACTCTCTGGTTTCTTCCTCATATTATTTATCAAACTAAAAAAAATTAGCATTAACCTTATCTTAATTCTTAATTACTTGGCCATGTACCCTTGCTGTAAATTTTTCTTAACATATTGTTGCAACTAATCTCCTTGCATTCTCAACTTCAACTCTTTCTTTCGATGCTTCTCTTTTTCCATCTTTTATCATCTTCAAGGTATTGTTCTTGACCTTTCTTACAAGGTTTCTCATACTTGCATACACATACTTAAACACAACATTACATAATAAAACCAGAGACCAAAATTCCTTAATGAGTGCCTCCTACATGGACACCTTTCTCTCTTCTTTACTTCTCCTTTCAATTTCTTTTTTCTACACTTCTTCCTTTTTTTCCTTCAATTCCTTTACAATAAGAACTTCCTGCATCTGTTCTTGTTCATGTTGGTTGCTTGGAAGCTCTCTACTATCCCAACTTCGGTGGGCTCCTCCTATATCTTCATCTTCCCTTCTCAAGGTAGTCATCCTTTGACTTCTCGTAATCATCCTCATAGGCCACTTCACTTTCTTTTTCATTGGCCAATACCAAACATAATATTTCTTCTTTCCTCAAGCCATTTCTTCACTGCAACCTTACATTTCTCCAAATCCCTTCTTAATTTTTCCATCTCCCTTTCAAACTCTACATTTTGATTTTTTGTGTTTTCTTTTATCTTGTCTCTCTTCTTGAGAATCTCATTTCCAGAATGTTACTACATCTTTCTATCCTTTCTCTACTTTTCCTTGTGATACCTCACCTACGGTTTCCTTTCTTTCTTCTTAGCCTAGTCTTTTGGTACCCTGACTCTTCTAATAAACCTATCAATGTGAAATACACATACTTTACCAAAAACCATTCATTATAACTAATTTATCCTATCCAAATCTTTTGGGATTTGATACCAAAATGATGAACTCACAATATCATTGTCCCAGACTCACAATGCTCTAACATTAAAATGTAAAGGAAACTTGAAAGTAATATAGAGTGACAGAAATTTCATGATCTTATTCCACTTAATAGAGGACCACATGATCCAGGGGGATACTTGTCACTAAATATTGAAGTGATGCATATGCTCTAGAATTCATCACCATGTTGAAGAGCTCAAAAAATTGAATCCAACACAACTTGAATTGGTGAAAAAAGGAACTTGTATGCTCAAGTTATTGCCAATCAAAGTTTGGGTCAAACTGGTACCTGGGGTCATCAAAAAAGTGAAAAAATGGTCATCTTGGAATTCATCAAAAATATTGTCAAATCAAAGAGCTCAATGACACGAACCCAACAATGTTTGTTTTGTCAAAATTCGAGTTTGTATGCCTGATATATCACAAGTCAAAGTTGTAATTGACTAGGTTGGACTAGGTAGTATGACTAATGACATTAGCATGACATCAACAGAGTGACTTAGCAAATCATATTGTATAGATGATGATATAGACCAATCAATGAGTGATACGTGACATCTATACATCCAGTTAGCAATTACAGTCAGTCATGACAAGACATTCTATATGATGAGTGGAAAGATGAGTTGTCACCATCAGCGAATCACATCGTGACACGTGGAAACTCCTATGAGTGCCACATGGTGTCCTCCATGGTCATTGGTTGGTGGGATGGTTTGAAGGGTTCAACAAAAATATGGTAAGGGGGTTTGACCCCCTAACCTCCACTATAACAACCACTATTTCTAGTGCTGAGCTCATGGCTTGTCCTCTTATATATATGTGTTTTTAGTTTCGTTTGTGGAGTTCAAAGTTACGATGGCTTGGTAAAACGTGGTCAGTGAGGGTTGAACTTCCAAGGTGGAACCAAGTGATAAATTCTATAGACCATTGGACTATTGATGGGTTTTGATATATATGGGGCAACAATTTCTTTTAAACATTATTCAAAGGCTGAATACAACTCAAAAAGTGTAAATTTCCCTATATAGCTTCTAATGAATTAATGCTAATAGTGTTGACATCAATGACAACCACATATCAGCAACACAATCACAACATCCAACAAGTGTAAATTTCCCTTTTGTTTTGGTACCAAAAGTCTTGCCGTTTGATTTTCGGCCTAGGAAGAAATTTTAATGAAATTCACTGAGGGGCAACTTTGTGGGGCCATAAATTTTGATCTGGGTGTCAAACCTGCTATTATTGCATATCTTTGGAAATCTCTCAAAGAGATCTACAACATAAAAACCCATCGTAGGTTGGTTCATCCACTTTTTGAGTTGTTTTGGTGCCTCTAAAGTTCTATATTTGAATTTGAAGCTGCATTGGAGAAATTTGTTGGCACAAAAACTTTAATTTTTCCCAAATCATTTAGGGTATTGAGGTGATTCTTCCATGACTGGAAATGTTTTTTAGCTTTTCTCCTTTGTGTAAATATTTAGGTCCATATGATCTCATTTAGGTCAACTTACTAAAAATAGTAAGTGATCATTTTCACTTTTTTAACTTCTAACTATCTTATATCCCTTAAGTGCCAGCATGGGACTCAAAACAACTAAATAAAGTAAAAAAACCATTTTTTTTGGGTGATGTGAGATTTCCCTACACTGTTGGATGCTCCTGCATCACTTAGTGAGATAGGAATATTTTTAGATGTCTTAGTTGTCATGTGATCTTATCTTATCTTATCCCCTAGTTGTCACATGACATAGGATTAAGACACTTCTCATCACCCTAGTTTGTCCTATCTTTTAACCATTCCTATATAAGAAAGGTCTTATATGTAAATTTTTATTGCATAGGATCACATTTGATCTAATATATTTTCATCTGGACAACTGAAAAAATTATTCTCTTGCTTTTCTATTTTGTAGAAGGATATTTTTATAGGTGATCCTAGGAGCTTGAGTCCTTGAGTGACTCTAACATACTTCATTCATCAACCTTATAATATTACTACATGAAGTTTTCAATACCAAAAAAATTAATATCTTTTAATACAAATATCATTATATATTGAATGTAGTATTTCACACATCTTCATCTTTACTTTTGATTTGTTGATATCCACTCTTGAGATATATCTAGCTAAAATATTTTAATCCCAAAAAAATTCCATGAGATTGAATCCAACCTTGGCAAATGAAATTTCTATTTATTCTTTCTCTATAATTCATACAAACTCTCTAATTTACCCCATTTTTTGTTTCTATAACTATTGGTATTATAGATGGACTTAAACTTTTCTTTACTAACCCCTTATTTAAAAATTATGTAACCTATTAATTCATTTCTTCACTTTTAGCTAGTGCTAACCTATGTTCTTCTTTACTATGTAAATTTACTTCTAGAATCATATCAATATGATGATTTATTATCATTACTAGATATCCAATCCTTCTAAAAATTCATCTAAGATAATATCATTGTAGTTTTTGACTAATTTAAACATTGTAGGAATAATTGTTGCATCATTTTTGTTAACTTCTTATTCCATTACTTTTATAGTATTTTATTTCCTCATAACAACAAAAAATGTATTTTGTTTCTACACATTCTTCAAATATATATGGGTATGAGATATTTTTCACTAACCAAAATTCTTTGATCCTTTTATAACCATGATAATCTATCAGGATTAGAATGTTCTAATATTTTAAAATTAAATATCTCCACTATTTTACTTGCATCTAGATTATTATTACCATGTATATCAATAATCACTTTACAACATATACCTCCTCTTAGCAATAGGATCACAAAGAAACATATAATAAAATGAATGTAGAAAAAAGTATAAAACATCTAGAGACACTAATATACATGGTTCATCCAATATGGACTATGCCCACAAATAAATAGTTAGTGCTTCCTTTATTTTTCCTCCAAAATGAAGGGACACAATCTACAACACATCAACTACAACTTCCTCTTCTCTCTCTCTCCTGGTATCCTCTCACAATACAAAACTTTAATACAATGCCCTCATAAAAGAGTTTTTCCTTCTAGGGAAAAAAATCGAATATAAACTATACTATTAGATTTGTGATCTAATGATAAAATGTCTAGATTTAATATAAAAGTTAACATTAAAATTTGTCTTCAAGGCTATTGCACCTGAACCCTCATCAGGGGATAGACCCGTTAGATCCCAAAGGGGGTGCGGGTAAAGTCCCCTTCACTCCCCATATAATTAAATGGCATCAAAATGTTGTTATGAAAATACAAAAAAATAATGCCTTTAACAAGATTAGGCTCCATCACCAACACCTCCATATTTACATATTACTTTAAATAAACCTTTTTTTGGCATAGGAATACCCAAAATTTTAGATGGATTAATTTATAACAATAATGATTCACCTTTTTCTAGTATATTTGCTTGTTAATTATTAGGAAAAAATTTCAACTACATGTGAGAGTCTTGTAGTTATTTTAGAATATTTTTCATGCTCTTCTTCTACTTGATTACACTCAAATAATCTATGACCTTCACTTCCAAACTTGAAACAAATAATTCTTCATGAACTTCGACCACCTCTTTCATATTTACCATGACCTCTTTTGTAATTAGTTGATTTATTATTTTTTCTACTTTATGCATGATTTCTTTCAACTCATTGTCATTGTGAATTCAATTTCCACTTCTTTGATTTCTACTTCTAGAGAATCTACCATTTCTTTCTCTCCTATATGCTTTGTCTAAAAATTTTAGTTGAAACTTCATTTATCCTTTAGTAAAAATTTATATCCTTCATTCATAGTTTGAATAATCCACATACTTAATTCTTCTTACACAAATCCTCTTAAGTCATTGATATATCTAGCTACATTTTCCTAATTATCTTAGTGATGGCCTCCTCGAGTTAATAAAATTATAATTATCTAGAGTATACTTCATTATAATTAAGACTTGATATTTTAAATTGTGCAAGCTCTTCAATATATTTAGCTAATAACTTGAATGAAAAAAATAAGTTTCTAATTTCCTTACCATCATGTTCCAGTTTTAATTTTTAGTTTTACCTTTTCTATTCCTCTCTGATTTATTTTCTTCCCATTATATGACAATTCGTCCTTTCAAATTTGTCTTTGTAAATTTTATTCTATCATGTTAAATAATATCATTATATTCAAAATATTATCCATGATCATTAATCCAATCAATCAATTCTTCAAGATATAAATTACCCAAAGAATCATTCAAATCCATTACACTTTTATGAGAAATTCTATTGATAGATTTCAACATCTTGGCACCTCTATCTTCTTCAAATAATTTTTTCCAAAAATTATTTCTTCTTGTTCATCTTCATCCTTGCTACTGGATCTAGTCGAGGATATGTTACAACACTTCTTGCGTCATCTTCTATTGCATCCAACCAAGCCTACACATTCCTTGTCAAGTTGAAAATTTCCTCCATTCATTTAACAATAATTAAACATATATTGATTCTTCTAGGTGCCATCTCAAAAACAAATGTGGATTTCCTCAAACTTTAGTTATCTATACACAATCATGTCAACATGAAGATATTCTACCCAACACTCTCGTGCTTGAAAACTCATAATGATATTGTCTCTCTTTGTAAGCCTTAATTTACCAACTTATATGGTGAGTCATGGAACTAAATCATATTAAATCAACACCTAAACCTAATTTGATACCATCTAATGTAGTTTAGAATGAGAGATCATCCAATTATTGATCATCCAACCTTGTAGCCTATTTTATACTTATCAGATATATGTTATTCTCTCATTGCAAGGTACAACTACCACTTACCACAACCACAAAATTTTATAGTAATATATAGTTCCATTACAAGTTCTAGGAAACAAATTAAATTACAATTGTCTCATATGATTTCACTCAATTTATTTTTCCTTTCTTATACTTTATATCATCTTCTATATTTTAATATCCTTTTTTCCCTCTAATATTTCTTAGGATTGTATCATACTTATGTTATCTTAGATCATTTTGTTAGATATTTATCTTTGATCTCTATATTTTTCTATATTTAGTTTGTAGTTGGTTTGTCCTTCAATAATATTGGACTTCCTAGATGATATTAACATAAAGTGTGATAGTTAGTAAGATGATGCATGCAATAGAAGATTGTGGCAAGGGCCACTAGTCCTAAAATTGAATTTTTTGTTCTTTGGTCAATCATGAAAGTAAGCACATTCATTATTTGCAGTGTGTTGACCTACTATTAACAAGTAGTGTTATCATTTTAATACATCTAAAGTTGGGAGTCTCCAACCTTTACATGGTTCTATAAATGATCATCCTTAGGAATGCATTGATGTGGGTTAACATTAAGTATTGTCATGACGATCTTGAACTAGTTACCATTGTCAAATAAACATCTAGTATTAGCCTTAACTAACTTCTTTGAAATAATAATACTTATGGAGGTCCAATTTACATACATTAAATAAATTTTTTTAGATACATATTACAATCAATGTTTCTAAAAACAACTTATTAGTTAAATGAGGTGGTTTACAGTGCTTCTAATGAATTGACTATACTTCCAATTATAGTTATGATATCTTGATCCATAAAACATAAGTGGTGATGTATGACACCTCAAAATTGATCTATATTGTTGTAAAATATATGAAAAATTAGTAAAATACCTACAAAACAAACAAACTATTAAAACATTTTTAATTGGAACAAAATTAATCTTTCACCGTAAATACTCCTAAATCAAAACAACCTTAGAATAAAAAACATTCTAATTATTAAACCACCATCATTGCATATGACCATGATATAAGACATAGACTTTAGTGTAAAATGACACAAAGAGTGAGAGAATTAGACATCAAGAACAACAATTACTTGCCCATAATCATTGCATATGACCATGATATAAGGCATAGCCATAAGCTAAGCATATAAACTTTAGCATGGCATGACACCCAAAGTGGGAGAGGTTGCATTAGACGTCAAGAACAACAATTGCCTGCATGGAATAAAGACAATGAACAATTGTGCAATTTAAAGATGATTGCTAAATCAGTTTTAGAATTGTAAATGGCATTCTTTCTAACTTAGCGTATGCAATTTGGTGAAAAATAAGATGCCTATTTAGCTTTAAAGCTTTAGACAACCAAAGTAAACCAACTGGAGTATATGATACATCCTCTACAATCCATTTTGAAGGAAATAAAGTACAAAATTGTTCAAGAACACTAAAAACGAGGTACAACCAAAATCACCCATACCCACAGTGGATTTAGCATTTTAAACAATACTAAGGAAATTATATATTGTGCAACCCAATATGCATGTCCAACATAAAAGAGTAAGGCGGGCTCAAGCTGTAAACATTTCCAGCGAGTATGAAATATTTAAAATAGTTAGAATAGCACCCATTCTACTTAGGAAAATTTATGTTTGTCATGTTTTAAACTCTTTCCATCTTTGTTGCACTTGAGGTTGCCTTCGTGCTTCCTCATTTTTAACCTCTATCCTTCTATTAAACTTTAAGCTTAAAATTAATTAAAGGGCTACTTGATTAAAGCATCACATAAGTTTGATGATATTAATGGAACAGACAATACATGGGAATCTCTGAATAAGGACACAAGTGAAAAGCATGACTTCGCTCCTACCAAATGTTCCTATCATTACATTTCTATTGATATGATTTCGAAGTCGAATATATAATTAAACATCCAAAACTAATTGGCTCAGAGTGTTTAATAATGATAAGATATAGGAGGTTTACAGTGTTAAGTGATATCGGTATAGGAGTGTTGGAAAAAGATGGCATCAATAGTGTTTAATCATAGGCCAGTGTGACGGTTAAGTCGACTACTAAATCCCAATTTGTGTGATCTTTAGTTTTTTATCATCTTCATTTTGGAACTTCTAAAATTCAGAAGTTTTTCGCATGCCAGTGTTGCTTTTCAACAATTTAGTAGGTATAGACTCGTATGATATTGCCAATAAAACAAAATTATTGTATAAATATTGTTCATCCAAATATATTATTGTATAAATATAATTTTGATTACAAGAGTGTTTGTGAAGAGTGTTTGTGAGTGGTGAGATTTATGAGGTATAGTGATGAAACTATTGATGTGTAATTAAATAATTTTAAAATTAATATCATGTAACATATGTCATTCATTAATTTGAAGAATGGTTATAATTAGTATTTGCATTATTTCAAGATATAATAGTTTGTTGATAGGTATATCATTGTTAAGAAATTGTAGTGGAAAGTAATATTCTTTTCATATTAATTTAAGTAAATATTAAATGAGAATATTTTTCTTAAATGTGAATCTTTATTAGTTTAGCTTGTTAAAGTTATTTATATGATTTTTTATTTTGATTGTAGAAAATTACAACATTTGTCTACACATGTAACTAGGAGAAAATAGGTGAACATCAAATAACAAAGTTGTATTGGAGTGAATTCTCAAAAAAAATCACCAACATATTTATTATTTTGAATAAATTGGTTGTGCATTGTTAGATTGCATATGAGTTAATTGAAGCAAAGAAATATAGTAATCTATTTTTAGAATAATAAAAGCAATCTTAGATAAGGTTTTATGTATCATTGTAAGAAAATTTGTCTCGGATAATGAATGCTTGAAGAATTCTCATATACTAGACAATGCTATGCTACTCGATACACCTCCCTCCTAATAGTATGTATACCTATATATCCAGCATACATATATACATATTTAATATGACTAATATACAACTTCAAATTTATCAAGATCTAAATCTATTCTAGTTACAATTAGGAGATTTATTAGTATGATGAATATAAAAAGTCAAACTTGTCCTACTGAATAAAGAAAATGACCAAGAGACTTAAAAAAATCAAAACGTTGATTATTAATAAATGATAGGAATACTTTGTGTAAAAAGAGGCCGATGTCTAGTTTAATATGATTGAGCACACACATTATATTCTAAATATATACTATTTTCAGATTTTGTAGAATAACTTCTACATCCACATTATATGTGATCTTCATATTGGTGTTCATTAATGTTTTGATGTGGCCTCGAAGCTATGTTTTATGCATGCCAACTCTAAACATATAATGAGAACTTATTAAATAAAGAAACATCATATGCGTATATGTTGTGATACTAGCTATGTTCTTAAATGTCATATTCATATCATAACATGTAAGCATTTTCGCATGATTTTCCAATCCGTGTGACATAATCTAGCTCAAAATAGTAACTTTTCTTTCCTAATCTTGTTACCCAATTATTATTTTTTGTATCATCTTTCAAAATTAAACTCTCTTTTAAATTAATTTGACAACAAATATTATTTTTTTCCGAAAAAAAACAACTTTAAATTGATCATTTTAGACTAACACTTTACAATAAAAATTACTTTCATAATAAACAAACTTCATATTAAAGTATAAACCTAAATTCTTAATAAATTTAATTTTTATGAAAAAATAAAAAAATATATGAATACAACAAAATATAAAAAATATAATTTCTATAATAATTAGAATGAAAAATTAAAGAGAGAAAACATGTCTAAAAAAGATTAATCTCTGTGAGAAAAATTCCATCATAATTCCCGACTAATCCCAAATGAACCCACTAATGGTGAATTCCTAATTCATTCGACATAAGCTCCTCAATGTCCCCTAACTCAAACGAGTTCTGTGGTCAATTTATGATTGAAATACATAAGTTTTCATATTAAAACATTACAAAGTCTTCAAATGTTTTATAAGTTCATAGACAATGGTTGTTAGAAATAAAAATTGTATTTAGCCATGACTATTCTAGTAAGGCGTAAAGAAAGAGCAAAGTCGTTGAATTAGTAACTTGTCAATTGCATGGGGAAAAGGACAGGTTTATTAACCTACATTCATCAAAGGACAGGATTACACCATCCCATTAGCATTGTTGGGCGGACAGAAGTGATCATCGTTGCGTAGCAAGCTCCAGCCTTAGCCGTTGATGAACAGAGCAGTGCTCAGGGTTACTGTGTACGGTGACCATGCCTGTTATTTATGTGGACGCTCACTTCTAACGTAGGAAGCGTGGCCCTGGATTTACGCTTTTTTAACCCTTAACTGTCTGGGTTTCAATAACCACACGGCCCACCTGCTCCATACCTTAAGAAGTTTCCCATAAATTCCTAGTGGGATGAAATTGTTATCGATAGGCTCTAGTTAGTAAGAGCACCTTCCTCTCATTAGTCCTCATAAACATGCTTTTAAGCATGAAAAAGTGAAATAGCTAGTTTCATGTGAGGGAACTTGCCAAAATCAAGGTGGTCATGAGCACTATGTCCATGAAAAGTGATAGGCAGTCAAGAGGGTTGAGACCATTTGTAGGTAGTATGATCCTTAGAATCTTGTGGATAAGAGTCTTGAGACTGGTATCCTTGGACTTGTTTGATAGATTAACCATGACCACTCCTACACTCATGAGATAGGGAGAAGGCAAGAGCTAGAACTTTGGGAATTGTATAGGGAGCATTACCCTACTGATCAAGGAGCTCCTAAATATGTGCATCTTCAAGTATGACCTTGCAAGTTTGCACCTAGATTTCATAAGAACATTATAGAAAATCATAGGTTTCGTGTATAGATAGTGAATGTTAATCGAACAACTTGAAGAGAGTCAGATTTATGTCTTTCTAATTAATGAAGGGAATTTCTACTCCGAAAGCAAATGCCAAAATTGAAAAAAAAAAAATTGGCAACAAGGCCAATCACCTAATAAAAACATATACCATGAGAAGGGGTGGAGATAATTTTTTTTAAGAAGTCATGTATGCAATTCCAAGCTTCATGAGCTTTGGTATAGAAAAAGAATAAGAAAATATTCTTGAAAGTTTGCAATTATCCATAGAAAGGACAACAATGGTTGAGAACTAATGGGTGAGACGAGTGAGAGTCAAGTAGAAGACCTTCGTAAAGAATGCATCATGTGGAATCAATCAATTAGGCTCAAGAATGATCACCCAAACAATAGTATGAAAATATTGGAGGTGTCAATGGTGATTTAAATGGTCAACCATTGGGAGATGAGGTGTGAGCCTCAAGTATCCATTATGAGGTTTCCAATTTACAATGGTGTTTCAGGATACTATTCAAATATTTTCATTTAGGCTTGAAGGATGTAACCAAAATTTTGTGAACTATAAGGAGACAGATGAAATCAATAATATTCTAGGTCTTTTGACCCTTGAATAGATAGTCAAAATTTCAACTTGGCCTTAGGCTAGGATATTAAATTATTGATAGCACTATTAAGGATGTTTGGAAAAGTTTTGATTCCTTTGTTAAACAATTACAAAGCATGAACCCCAAGGGGCTTTGGTAAGAGGATGATCTTGATTAGATATAATTAAATATCTCAAAATAAACCATTCATGAATTGAGAGCCCATTCCCAAAGTCATTACTAATGTATGTAATTCAGTGTTTGATTTGCATTCAAGCCATCCAAATGCTCCTAATAACAAGTGCACCTTATATATATATATACATGCTCCTCTATAGTAAGAAGAGTACTACCCAAGTCCTTTATGAGATGGTCACCTAGTAGGAACACCTAAGTACAATGCCTAATGAGTATGTTTTAGGTATCCTTATCTTCTAGAGCTATGGTTGTCCATTTAGCTATGATAGTTGAGTGATGCTTTCTTCCTAAAACTAACCAAAAGAAAGATTAAAAGATATGGGGTTGGGAGAGATCCTAATTTGACACCTAAGATCAATTACAACAATGGCTAATGTTGCAGATTGAAAAATCCCCATAAAACCTATTCCTACTAGCCAAGATCAAATCTACAACTCCATAGAAATGATGCAATATTCTAAAGAAAAGTGAAATATTTTAAAACTATGAACAATCATTTATACACGCAATTTCTGGCATGACATGAACAAGCATTCATAGTTGAACTTAATGCAATATTTGGCTCAAACTAACCATGCACTATGATTTACAATTAACAAACTCCAAATGGTATGAGCAACAAATTCATCAAAACATCTTCAAAATTTTACCATTTTAAAAAATGAACTAAAACTAAAATTTGAGAATAAGAAACAAGAAACCATAACACCTTCAAAATTAACATAGAAATTCACCAATTCAATTTTCTAATTGTATTAATTTCTCTAGCATTTTGCTAACAATTTCCAATTCTCTCTCTCCTTTTTACAAATGAATAGGCATAGGCCTTTTATAAAAATCATATTTTGAATCAATGGCTACGATTAAATTCAAATAAAGGACCTAGATTACATCTGCATATAATATTTGGGGTACATTAAATTCTAGCAACACATGCGTCATTTGTCTCCAATCAATATTTGTTACTCTTGAATCTAGGAAGAAACAAACATCCCCTTTTCTTGATCTTGATGAATATCCCTTTTGGAGAAATAAAAGAATCCCTCTTTTGTCCTTTCAAAACATTTTTCTAGCTCACACATATTTGGGAATAGATTCATATGTAGATCATCATTAAATATTAAGGTTTCACTTTTTAAATTTTAGGTTTTAACCTTCTTGACATCATAAAGCCTAGACACACATCCATATATAACCCCCTTTTT
The DNA here is from genome assembly GCA_007258455.2 of Sequoia sempervirens. Taxonomy (NCBI): domain Eukaryota; kingdom Viridiplantae; phylum Streptophyta; class Pinopsida; order Cupressales; family Cupressaceae; genus Sequoia; species Sequoia sempervirens. The sequence continues at coordinate 452,137,453 of VDFB02193867.1, forward strand.
GAATTATTTAATCTGCTTTCATGATAGCCCCTTGATTTTAAGGCCACATTTTTATTTCAAGATCTTGAAAATCAAATGTCGTCAATAGTAGTTCACATGCTAAAAATTCAATCCATTAAACATAAAAATTAAACTTAAATAAACTTTTCAAAATTTCAACTCCTTCATAGAATTTCAAAATTTTAACCTTGTCAAGAAATTTTCCATTTCATAAAATTTTGAAGATTTTTAATGGGTCTTGGAATTTTCCGAAAAATGGAAATTTAGGAGATTTTCTAAGGTCAAGAAATTTCTAGGTTTTTTTGTGTGTTAGAGATTTCTTGAGATTATGAAATTTCTAGATTTTGAATTTAGGGGGAGTTCCTGAGGTTAGGAAATTTCCAGATTTTTAATTTGGGGAATTTCTTGAGGTCAAGAAATTTTTGGATTTTCAATTTAGGGGGATTTCTTGAGGTCAAGAATTTTCTGGTTTTTGAATTTAAGGTGATTTCTTGAGGTCAAGAAATTTTCGGGTTTTGAATTTAAGGGGATTTCTTGAGGTAAGGAAATTTTTGGATTTTGAATTTAGGGAGATTTCCTGAGGTCAGGAAATTTTCGGATTTTGAATTTAGAGGGATTTCCTGAGCTGAGGAATTTTATGGATTTTGAATTTAAGGGGATTTCCTGAGGTCAAGAAATTTCCATATTTTTGTGTGTGTCAGAGATTTCTTGTTCATTATAAATCCTTGAATTTCTCATCTGATCGAAATATCCAAAACTCCATAACTTTTGACCTAGAAGGAATTTTCCAAAAAATCAAAAAGCAACCTAGCCTAATTTTTCATTCTCTATCCATAGGTACAAGAAAAAATTGCATATGACATCCCAAATTTTACTTTGAGGTCTCCAAGACACTTTAAAACATTGCCTTATTCAAATCAAATCAAGATTTAATCTCAAAATAACCTCTCATCATAAAAATCCCTAAAATGAGTAGGACTAGAGATTAGTATAAAAAAATGCGAAGATGCAAGAAAAGAAAATGAGGGGGGTCCCTTCCTTTAGCGGGGCATGTGTGCAAAAAGGGCACAACAAAACCACTAGTCCTAAAATTGATCTTTTTGTTCTTTGGTCAACCTTGAAAGTAAGCACATTCATTATTTTTAGTGTGTTGACCTACAATTAACAAGTATTTTTACCATTTTAATACATCTAAAGTTGGGAGTCTCCAATCTTCACATGGTTCGATAAATGATCACTGCTTAGGAATGTATTGTTAGGGGTTAACATTAAGTATTGTCATGATGATCTTGAACTAGTTACCATTATACAATAAATGTCTAGTATTAGCCTTAACTAACTTCTCTTTGAAATAATAATTACTTATGGAGGTCCAATTTACATATATATAAATTCAAAGTTTTTAGATACATATTACAATCAATGGTTCTAAACACAACTTATTTTAGCTAAATGAGGTGGTATATGGTGCTTCTAATGAGTTGACTATACTTCCCATTACAATTATGATATCTTGATATTTTGATCCATCAAACATAAGTGGTGATGTACGACACCTCACAATTGATCTATATTATTGTAAAGTATATGAAAAATTAGTAAAATACCTACAAAACAAATAAACTATTAAACAAATTTTAATTAGAACAAAATTAATCTTTCACCTCAAATTCTCCTAAATCAAAACAACCTAAGAATAAAAGACATTCTAATTATTAAACCATCATCATTACGTATGATCATGATATAAGACATAGCCATAAATTAAACATATAAACTTTAGCATGAAATGACGTCTAGAATGAGAGAATTAAACATCAAGAATAACAATTGCTTGCCCATCATCATTATGTATGACCATGATATAAGGCCTAGCCATAAGCTAAGCATATAAACTTTAACATGACATGACACCTAAAGTGGGAGAGGTTACATTAGACATCAAGAACAACAATTTCCTGCATGGAATGAAGACAATGAACAATTGTGAAATTTAAAGGTGATTGCTAAATCAGTTTTAGAATTGCAAATGGCATTCTTTCTAACTTAGCGTATGCAATTTGGTGAAAAATAAGGTGCCTATTAGCTTTAAAGCTTTAGACAACCAAAGTAAACCAACTGGAGTATATGACAAGTCCTCTACAATCCATTTTGAAGGAAATGAAGTACAAAATTGTTCAAGAACACTAAAAACGAGGTGCAACCAAAATCACCCATGCCCACCGAGCATTTAGCATTTTAAAAAATACTAAGGAAATTATATATTCTGCAACCCAACATGCATGTCCGACATAATATAGTGAGGCGGTCTCAAACTGTAAACATTTCCAGCGAGTATGAAATATTTTATATAGTTAGAATAGTATCCATTCTACCTAGGAAAATTTATGTTTGTCATGTTTTAAACTCTTTCCATCTTTGCTGCACTATGAGGTTTCTTTCGTGCTTCCTCATTTTTTAACCTCTATCATTCTATTAAACTTTGAGCTTGAAATTAATTGAAGGCCTACTTGATTAAAGCATCACATAAGTTTGCTGATATTAAACCATTAATGGAACAGACTGTACTTGAGAATCTCTGGTATAAGGACACATGTGAAAAGCATGACTTCGCTCCTACCAAATATTCCTATCACTACTTTTTTACTGGTATGATTTCAAAATCGACTATATAATTGAACTTCCATAAATAATTCACTTAGTGTGTTTAATAATAATCAAACATGGGAGGTTTATATTGTTAAGAAATATCGGTATAGGAAGTGTTGGAAAAAGATGGAATAAGTAGTGTTTGGCATGGTTTCAGGTAAATTCTCCACGATCAGTTCATCATTGGAGAATTCACCATCAATAATTCATCACAAGAAAATTCACTGTCATGATAGATTCATCTCATGGAAAATTCACCGCCATGAATTGTTGGTGGTGAATTTTTCACGAGGGGAATTTGTCACATTGAATTTTCCTAGAGCCGTTTGACACATAATCATTTTGAGGGTTCACTCGACCACTAAATCGCCATTTACTTTTTTCATCTTCATTTTGGAACTTCTAAATTTCAGAAGTTTTTCATTGTAGTTTTTAATTTACTTTGTGTATTTGTGATATATTTGGCATGCGAGTCTTGACTCTCCACCAATATAGTGGGTATAGACTCTTATAATATTGCTAATAAAACAAAATTACTGTATAATTATTGTTCATTCAAACATATTATTTATATGAATATGATTTTGATAAGAAGAGTTGTTAGTGGTGAGATTTATGAGGTATAGTGATAAAACTATTGAGGTGTAATTAAATAATTTTAAATTAATAAATTGTATCATAGGCGATCCATTAGTTTGAATAGAATGGTTATAACTAGTACTTACATCATTTAAGGTACAATAGTTTATTGATAAATATATCAATGATAAGAAATTGTAGCGGATAATAATATTTTTTTCAATATAATTTAAGAAATATTAAATGAAATTATTATTTTTAAATGTAAATCTTTATTAGTTTAACTTGTTAAAGTTATTTCCTTGGCACGGTGGCACTCCCATTGGAACCTTAGACCAATCACTGCATAGAGGTAGAGGCTGCATTCATAAGTGTTAGATTTGCAATTAGTAACGGTTACTCCAAATTATTAGTTGAAGATGACTCTCTGAACATAATAAATTATTTGCATGGCACTCATACTCTAAGTTGGAATGCCAATCAGCTCATTAAGGATACAATAATCATGTTACAATCTTGTGAGGAGACTCGTGTCTCTCACGTTTACCAAGAAGGAAACTCGTTGACAATTTTCTTTTCCAATGAGGCTGTCATAAATTATTTTTGTTCATGGGAGGAGGGATTGATCCTTCCTAAGAAAGCTAGGAGTTTATTGAGGAATGATGCATGGGATGAGTTGATGTGGCATTCATGGTCTAGTAACTTCCTCCGTTTCACATGCTTTGTGGGTATTTTTTTCCTCTCTAGCTTTCAACTGAGTGTTCTTTGCAAGGGTTTGGTGATTCTTGTGTTGCTAGCCATGGGCAGTGACAGGAGTAGAATCGAGTTGCATTCATGTGGGGACATTTGGAGAAAGAAGAAGCTCTAGAAAATTTTGTGCCATGGCAATTTTACTCCATTCTTGGAGAAGTTGCATGGCCATGACCCCAATGCCTCAGTGCAATTTGTATATTTCTGGTATAATCGTAACATCAAGGTTAATGGTTTGGAAGTGGAGGTAAATGAGGAATTGATTGCCACTATTATTAGGATGTCGACGGCTGGCCATAATTTCTTCAAGGATAAAAAGAGTAATGAGGAGGTGATGGCCCAATTTTTTAAAGATGATGAGTGGAAGAAATTAGTTAAATTGGAGAGCTGGGGATATGAGAGAAAATCTCAAGAAAATTTGGGCAAGCACTACTGAGGTGCTTATGCGTTATTTGATTCTAAGGGGAGGTTTACGACTATTCTTGGTCACCATTTTCCTCTCATCAACCATTTTAGACATGGTTTGTTCATTTCCTTTCCTTTCTTTATGTTATTGTCTTTGGAGGTTTCTGTATACCCTCATTTGAAGAATAGGAGGGCCCCTGTCCTCTGTGAAGGGCTTATTTTATTGATTATGGAGCATGTTAAGTTTCTTATCCCTACTCCTTCCTGTTGGCATATGGCTTATGTGGATGTAGTTTTCAATTTTCTATGTTGTCATTGATGGCAACTGTACTCATCATTTTCGTCCACAGCTATGCATTCAGTCTCACCAGTAGTTAAAGTGGAAAATTGTGTGTTACCGATAGAATAGGGTATCTGGTCTAATAGCTTCACCCGATCATCACTTCATGTTGTGGATCACTGAAATCGTTTATCAAGCACGTGGAACACCTTATCATTGAATCTTGTATTGCTATCTTTGTGGCTACATGGTTTTGGAGGTCCGGTAGGACATTTTCAGTTTATTTGCTTGTTGGAGCTGATTTAGTGTAAATGGTATATAACCATTGTATAAAGATAAATTATCTTTATTAGATAATTAATTATGAGTCCTAGCTATTGTGTAGGTGACTTGTTTGGATACACATTGGAATTATTTATGTTTTTGGGCCGACTGATTGTAAATGTTATTAAGTTTTGTTGAAACTGACCTATGATGGTTAATTCCTGGTGAGCAGATATATTTAGATGTTCGGTCACATCATTTGAAGATATGAAGAAGGTGTTTGTGAGCATGTAGCGAATATCTAAGGTTTATTTGAGTGATATCATGTGCAGTTTCACTTGCACATAGAGATTTTGTGTGTGAACTTGGGTAGAACAGAGTAGAAGTTCATTACCAATCAATAGGACACAAGTTCATCATTAGAGATAAACCAAAATTGCAATCAGGCATTTGTAGATGCTATCTACTCAATTCATTTTCTTTTGGATCAATTCCAAACTATTGTAAGGACAGTAAGCCCCCATCTTCTGAGCAGTGAGCTCTAGGCATTGATCCTGAATGCAAGTGCATTCTCATTTTGTAATACTTCTTTTGAGTATACTCAGAACATATTGTGAATTCGCCATCCACCATGGTTTTTCCCCTTATAGGGTTTCCACGTAAAAATACTTGTGTTATGGTTGTGTGGTTTATTGTTTTCTATTTCTTCATATTGATTTTGGTTAATTGTGTTTAGTGGAATAAAGATCAAGTTAATAGAATTAAAATTTGTACATCACTGATTCACCCGCTTCTCAGTGTTGCTTGTTTCCAACAATTGGTATCAAAGCAAGTTCCTCTAAAGAATTATGATAGCTTGGGGAGATCTTGGAAAGTCATGGATATAAGCAGTCTTTAACAACAACTCATTGTGGCCTTGGATGATCTTGACTAGTCAAAATATGAGATCTAGGAATTACAAGAAAATCTTGAAAATGCAAAAAAAATAATCTAGTCATTGAAAGATAAGATTGGTGAATCAAGGGAGAAAAGAAAAGAATTATGTGGTTAGCTCAAGAAAAAGAACAAAACCAGTGAAGATAAACAAATCAATCAAGTCTTGAAAGAAAAAATAGAAGAATGCAAAAAGTTTGCTCAAGAGAATGTTGTCTTGAAGTATGAGACAAAATCCATCATGATGAAGATGACTAAAGAATTAAAGGACATAAAGAGAAATAAAGAAAATCTTGTACAATCATTGAAAGAAAATTCTAACTAATGTAGTCGATTAGAGAATGAATTGGAGCAAACCAAGAACAATGAAGAAGAGCTTGAAAATTAGCTTGATGTTCTCAGGGATGAACTTGCTACAACAAATGAGTTCAAAGAGAAATTAAAAGAAAGCTCAACCAAGCTTGATGAGTTAGTCAAGGTACAAAGAACTGATGGTGACAAATGAGGTCTTGGATATGAGGAAGGAGAAAGCTCCAAATTTTTACAAAGGAACTCTGGACAAAGGAATCCTAGAAAAGGAAACCAGATGAGTAGATCCAATAGAAATATGGTAAGGAAATGTAATGCTCAAATATTTAATGGTTATTGTTATAATTGCAACAAATTTGGTCATATGACTTCTTAGTGTAGGAGTAGGGTGAACACAAGTAGATTGTCATTATCAAGACAATGCTTTAATTGTTACAAGTATGGTCACAAGTTAAGTGAATGTAGAACTATGATGCATATCCCTTATAGAGATGTCAAATGCTATGCATGCAATATATGTGGACATGTTGCTAACCAATGCAGGTCTAGACATAGTTAGTGGAACAATTAGCCTAAGTAGAGAAGTGCTGTTTGCTACAACTGCAAAACATTTGGCCACATTTCTAGATTCTGTTGGAACAAAAATGGTCTAGTAAAATACAATAATCAACCAAATGTTAAGGGAAAATGAAAGATCACTACTGATGAGATCAAGAAATAGATGCAGAAGAAGTGGGTGAAGAAGAATCCCTCTACATAAGAAACTAGATTTGCACCAGAAGCCTCTTCTGGTAACACCCCTGGGAACTAATTGTAGATCTTTGCATTAGGGGGAGCTATCAAGGAAATTCTCTAAACCCCCCTACAAGTGATCGATACTAGAATTCAAACAAATCCAGTAGGAAGTTGGATACTCTTCAGTCATTGTGGAATGAATCTAAAGTACCAATGAAGTTTATTGAAGATCCACACAAGAATTCTTTGCCCTAGAATATTAAAAGATTGAAAACCCTGCAAAATTAGGGCAAGGGCAATTATTGCAAAAAGTAAAGAGTTAAGTTCAAAAAAATAAAAGAACCATTTTAAAACTCATTTTCCACTTTACATTTGAGAGAAAGAAGTCTGAAGTGATTTGAGGTGATCCTTTCCAAAGCGAAGAATTGATTCAAGCTTAGAAGAGAAAATGTGATCACCTTCCATTTCATCTCTGAAAGGTATTTATAGAAAACCTACAAATTTTTGTATTCGTAATTATGTCTACCCCTCTCTTAGTTGAAGTTGAGGATAGGTCACACCCTAAGTTCAAAGGGCATCCTTATAAATCACTAGAAACTGAGCCCTTGGGAGCATTTTCGTCTGTGTCGTATGGTGTTATGCACACCGAAGATATTAGGGTTTATGTGCATCCTAACATTGAAGATTTGGGTAGTGTGCAACTATTGGAACTATATTCTAATCATATAGCACAAGAAGATTTCTCTGTGAAACCTAAATTCAAAACCCTATTGGATAATAATTTTGCACAATTCATGAGGTTTCCCATATTTGAGGAGGATGAGTGGGTTTGATACATTCTAAGTTGAGTGCATGATGAATTTATGTGGCTAGATATCCCATTTAAAATTATCAAGGAAGCTATTTGCACTATTACTGGCTTAAATTCTTCTAATAGATTTCTAGTATTGAAGTCGATAAAGAATGATGTTGTCACTAAAGTGACTGGATCACACTAGGATAAAAGAGAAATGACTATAAGCCACATTTCTGAGATCGATGTAAGATTTGCATCCATGATCATAGGGTATAATATTTACCATTCGAGTTAGGAAAATTTTGTATCTGACACTGCCATTTACATAGCATATGAGATGATCAAACAAAATGTGGATTATGATCTATGTGAAGTGCTCAGAGGGAAACTCTTGGAGAACCTGAAGAAAATAAAGAAGGATAACAAAGAATGTGTTCAAGTTTAGAAACTTTTTAATCTTCCTATACTTTTACTTCTTTGGTGAGGTACCAGGCATTGGCAAAGTTCAATGGAGAAATGATGTTCTAGTAGCAGTATAGATTTCAGACATGTTATGTAGTCTTGGTGACCGGGAGACCCACAAGTCAATCCTGTGGGGACATTTCAGAAGCCTCCAAAAATAGATGCATGCCAGAGAGAGGATCCCTAAAGCTGTAGTGGAACAGTATAAGGACTCTATATGCTTCATGGCGGATATTGATCAATGTCACATGGAAGCAATTGATCCAAGAACTGTTTGGATCATGCCTATGGGCTATGAAGTGAATGAAAATATACTAAGGATGTATGCAGATCATGTACTAAATTCTCCATTGGATCTAAATGAAGAAATGTTCGACACCTATGAAGAGAAGAGCCTTCAAGTTCATTCAAAACTGAAAAATCCTAAGTCAACTAGGAAGGTAAGAAAGTAAACAAAACTCATTGCAAAGCAACTGGGTCTTCTAGTTGAGAAACTAAAAGAAATCAGAAGGAAAATAGATGAAGCTAAAGTAGCTCAAAAGAAGGAAAAGGCATCAATAGCTGGTCCAAGAACATTTGCTCCTAAATCTAGAACAACTAGGAGTTCCCCTACATCATAGCCAAATAAGGCTGAAGCCTCCAGAAGAGGAAAGAAAAACAAAAGCTCAAGGAAATATAAAGTTGCATCCACTGATGAAGAAGAATGAATAGACTCAGAAGAAATAGTAAGGGAATTGAAGGAAACTGGGAGTCATGCTGTCAAGCTGAATAAAAGGAAGCCTTCTAACAATAGTGAAGAAGCTCAAAAGAAGCCCAAAACTATCAAATCTAGCATGTCGGTGGAAGAAATCGAGAATGCATTAGTAGTTGATGGAAATGTCAAATCACTATGTGATCTATATGAGTTCTTTGATGATTCTGGTAAGTTGATTCTTGAAGAAGTTGTTGTCAAGCATTTGAATGTTTTCAATAAAACTCTAGTGGAAATCATGTCTAGCTTGCCCACAAGCCTATACAATGCTTTGGAATCAAGAAGGGACAATGCTAGGACAGAGGAAGAAAACATGAGGAAAAGAGTCCTTGCTAACCTATGCCCTAAAATGGGAATTGAAGAAATGATTCACTCCTCCAAAAAGTCAAAAAGGAATTCAGAAGCAAGTCAAGAATCAATAAACTCATGATTGGTTGCACTGACAACGTTATGAGTGAGGCCAAGTTAGTTCTGGAAGAGTTCTTGTCAAAAGAAAAGGTAAATATTGAATAGGCTTAAAGTCATGATGAAGTGAATGTGGGAGAGAGAAAGTCGTAAGGAGGAAATGAAAATGATGAGAACATTAATGTATTTGATCCTCCAATATTTGAGGATATTCTAACTTCTCCCAATGATGTAAACACTGAGACACCTGTTGTGACTAAGGTCCAAGGTAAGGTGGTAGTTGATGTGAAGGAAGTGTCTAGTGAAGAAAAATATTTACTAGAAGTTATTTTGGAAGCTCAATCTAAGATTAACAAGGGAAAGAATCAAGAAATCAATCTAGAAGAGGTAAAGGAATCTTTGTTGGAGCAAAAGGAAGAATCAGAATTTGAGTTTAATGAGAGCTCAATCAACTTATCCACATTGTCTCCAATCTAGATGATAAAATTTTCCAAATAATCTCAAGATTAAGCCAATGAGAAAATATTGAAATCTCAAATTGAAGATAGCGAGCTGCTAAAACTCACATCTGAGGTTTTACAAAAACTGATGCCTACCCATGTTATGGATCCATTCGGATTCCCCTCTAGTGAGTTAAAAAGATTGATAAACATTGTGGACTCTCATTTCAAGTCTTTTGAGGTTTTAACTCAGGTTCAAGTGAAAAAGGAATTTAAGTAGGAAAGAATTGGAAGCCTAATCAAACTTATTGCCAAGGACAAGAAACTACTAGCAACTTGTATATAGAATATCCAAGGTACTATAACTGAAGGAGGAAATATACACAAAGCCCACCTAAGCTTGACAAAATTTACTATGGAAAATGAGAAAAATATCAAAGAAATTGAGGAGTAGTTGGCTATTATTTCCAACATGTTTGATCCTTTGACCAATAGTATGAGTCAGCAAGATAGTCAAGTAATATCCTTGCTTGATCAATTAAGATTCTAAAGTTTGAAAATGAAAAAGTTATTAGCAGAGTAAGTGAATTCAGGAAGCTGATTAGTCCATAAATTGAGACAATGGAAAACACTTTGAAAGAAGCAAAAAGTGCTCTGATTGCTCTTAATCCTGTGAGTTTGGAAGTTGCAGAAACCATGACTTATATTCTCTATGGTCATATTACCATTCTAAAGAGTTTGTGGAGTCTTTGGGACTCAAAATTAGAAGGATTGAAGAATGTCTTTGTAGACATCTTCACATTTTTGTAAGTCTTTGGATATACTTGTACAATTTTGCAATTTTGTTTTCCCCAAATTCTGTCATTGATGTCAAATGGGGAGAGTGTATGTGAATACCAATTGTTGGCAAAGACATTCCCTTTATTATTTCTTTTATACTTCTATCATAGTATAATCTCGTGGACTAACATCCATCGTGGTTTTTCCCCAATAGGGTTTCCACACAAAAAAATATTTGTGTTCTTTGTCTCTACGATGTGTTGGTTGTTTATGGTTAATTGATTATTCATCAGATCTGAGATTAAGTTAAGATTAAGAATAAGAGTTTTAGCTTATATTACAACTAATTCATCCCCCCTCTCAGTTGTGTGTCCTTGTTTTTCCAAAAAATTGTATTGATGTCATTGATTTTGGTTAAGTGTGTTCAGTGGAATAAAGATCAAGATAAAAGAATTAAAATTTTCACATCACTGATTCACCCCCCCTCTCAGTGTTGCTTGTTTCCAACACTTCCATCAAGGGAAAGGAGAATACTTTAAGTGATGTGTCGTCAGGCTCAGAGTCCACTTCGAATGAGGAGGAGGAATGGAATGAAGAGGAGGAGAACATACCTCCGACATTTGTGGTTACTTCTTTGAAGAAGGGGAAAGTGGGTGGTTCTAAGAGTAACAAGGAAGCTAAGAAACTTTCCCTTTCTGAGAGTGAGGACATGGAAGTGGGATGAGATGATTCCTCTCCCAAAATTGTGAAGGTGGCTATTGGTAAGGATGTTGCAGGTGGTGGCCTTGAGGTGGCGACATAGGATATTGCTATGGGTTTTTCAGAGAAGTTGTAGAGGCTATCAAAGCATAATGCTAACCTAAAGAATAATGCCTCAAATGTTCTAGCTAAGGACCCCAATGTGTCTAATAATGGAAAGGATTCTAATGATAATATGATGGCCATCAATGATTCCCCAATGTAGAATATTCCCAAGATGGAGCAGGATAAGGAGTTAAGGGGTCTGGATGAGGAGGTGCAAAGAAGAAAAAAGATAAACAGGAGCCTTTGAAGGTAAATCCTCTTTTCGAGGATTTTTCTTACCTTGATGATGATGCTACCTCCATGTATGAATTGCTAGATATGGCTAGGGATGGGTCCATTGGTACTTTTAAATTAGCGAAGTGGACTTTGCAGGAGTTCAATAAGATTAATATTAAAATTAGAGGTTTGAAGGAGAATGAAGAATGTTCAGAAGGGTTCGGTTCCAGATATTCTTATTGACATAATGGTGGACCTTGAAGGTTCCTATCATTACTTCAAATCTCTGTGTGATGAAAGGTTGGATACTTTGGAAGCCAAGGTTTTGGGTACGAATGTTGATACAAAAAACTAATGTAGGCGTGTCATATCTCTATGAAGAACAATGCAGACTCCTTGTAAGTCCTTTTCAGAAAGATTAGTGAGCTCAGGGAGGATAAGGTTTATTTCTTTGAGCTTATGGAGAAAGAGCATGTGGCTAAGGGAAAAGGTAAAAAAGTTACTAAGGATGATGATAAAGGACTTGTTGTTAGGGGGTCACCTGATTGGAAGAGATCCTTTGATGCTGAGAAGGAGTTGCTGGATATGGTCAAAAGACATAGAAACTAGCAGATTGAGGTGTTCAACACCCTGAGTAGCTTGGACTAGTGCTTGGTCTTCTTCTTTGTTTCTTTCTATTTCCTATTGGGTGTGGGTTTCTTTTTCAGTTGTTTTGTTGTTTTGTGGTTGTTGGGTGTTATTGGTAGTTAATTGTTATATTTTAGTCTAGCACTCATTCTGTTGTATTTTTTGGCTATTGGGTTGATGTTGGTGGCCTTTTCAAAATCCTTTCTAGTAGAATTTTGTGTCTTTTGTTGTAAAGGGTTTCGGGTACCTTCAAAACCTATTTTTTCTCATATAATCAAAACTTGTTAAAGTTATTTATATGAATTTTTACTTTGATTGAAGAAAATTACAAAAAAAATCTACATATGTAATTAGGAGAAAATAGATGAACAAAGAAAGACAATCTAAAGAAACAAGATTCAAAGTTTGAAAGAGAAATGAAAGACTTGAGAAGATATTTGGAGAGCTGCAAGTTATTGGTGCAACAATGGCTTGAGGGAAGAAGTTAAGAATTTGATTGGGGTTGGCCATTAAAAAAGAAGTTGAAGTGGCCTGTGCAGATAATTGTCAAGAAAAGAAGGGAGTCAAAGATGGTTACCTCAAAAGAAGAAGAAGCCATATTACATCATGAAGTTGGAATGGAAGTAGAGCCTAAAGAAAAGGAAAAGAAGAAAAAAATGAAAGATGGAAAGAAAAATGTTGGTTAGGGGGATGCAAGAAACATTAAGAAGGAAAAAATAGACAATGTACATGAAGATGAAGAAACAAAAGTATTGACTAATGAAATATCAATGGAAATAAAGATTGACATTCCTTCGGGAATAGCTTTGAAGAAGTTTGAGGAGTGCACATGCAAGGTAGACATTAAGCAAGTTGTTTCTAATGATTTTAGGAATGATGATTTTGAATATTTAAAAGAAATTGTTGAAGGGAGGAGTTTAAAAGTAGAAGAAAATGAGAATATGAAATCAAATGGTGACAATGATATATATGAATGAGAGATGGAATTGTGGAGGATTATCAATGAAAAAGGCATAACGAGGAGATGGAAAATGAAAAAGTGCAAAAACAAAAATAGCTTGAAAACATGGCAGCTATTCTAGAGTGATGTTGGAAGACATAGAAGGAAATAATAGAGAAACAATTTCTGGTGATTCCCCTATGTGCGAGAGCACATGTTTTGTCCCTTGGGGAGCCAGATGTAGGGGTATTGCTGCATTTTTCAAGTTTTGGTTTTCTTTCCAAATTTTTTTAATTATTTCATATGGCATGGCACTTTTGGTATGGCAATGAACCAATTTTATTTTTTGGTTCATATCAAGACTTCATTTGGTGGTTGAGATGTGTGGCAGTTACATCGATCAAGAGGAAAAGAGGAAGGAGTCATCACCCATTTTGGAGGTAGTTGCTTCTAGAGGAATAAATCATTTTGAGAATGCAAAAAGAAAAAGAGATGTGTTTCAAAAGTGTTGAGACAAGGGGATGGTTGGAGGAGGAAAACAATCTTGATTGGAATTGACACCTAGAAGGAAGGAAATAACCAATGTTGCTTGAGTTTGGGTGTGAAAAATGACAAAAAAATGAAAAAAATCATTTTGCTGTTTTTTCTAGTGAGAATTAGTGATGATTGATGTATGACACTAGTGCTGCATGAGGAGTGGTTGTTTGTAATGAAATCAATGAGCAATGAAAATTGGGTTTTTTTATTGAGTTTCCCCTAAATTTTATTGGAACATGGAGTCAATCCTGTAGGTAGAGTAACTTGTGAACATTGATTGAACTCCTTGTAGTGATATAGCTACATTTTATCTTTTCTTATTGTTTATCATCATGATTTTTCATTGAATAAAGTGCTCGTTGTTGCTAGAGTTGCTACTAAATTTTGTTGAGGTTCATTCTACAAAACTAGTTGTAATTTTTCTATCTGGTTGAGTGTTATTGTTGTTTCCAAATAATTGAATTGTTAGCTAAAGTTGTTATTGAAATTCCTTCCTACTATCATCATTTGGTATCAGAGCAAGAAATATCTGGGAAGAGTTCTAAATAGTTTGACAAGAAAATTTGAGTGTCAAAAGGTGTGATGAAGAAGCTAGTTATGTCCATTGATTCTTGGATAGATATGTATTGCAAAATGATATGTTAATGACAAGAACTTGGGTGCCAAAAGACTTGGTAGAGGAAAAGAAAATGGAAGCCCTAGGATAGGTATCAAGTAGACAAAAGAGGAAATGTTAGAAGATGCAATAGTATTCTAAGAAGAAAAGCATCAAGAAGAGACAATATGAAGAAACAAGATTCAGAGTTTGAAAGATAAATGATAGAGTTGAGAAGAGATTTGGAGAGATGCAAGTTATTGGTGCAAAAGTGGCTTGAGGGAAGAAGTCAAGAATATGATTGAGGTTGGAAATTGAAAGAGAAGTTGAAGTGGCTTTTGCAGATGATTGTGAAGAAAAGAAGGGGGTAGAAGATGACTTCCTCGAAAGAAGAAGAAGCCTTGTTGCATCATGAAGCTTAAATGGAAGTAGAACCTGAAGATAAGAAAAAAAAGAAGAAAATGGAAGATGGAAAGGAAAATTTTGGCTAGGAGGATGCAAGAAACTTTGAGAAGGAAAAAATAGACATTGTACAAGAAGATGAAGAAACACAAGTATTGAAATCTACCTTCCTTCTAGACCATGGGACTTTGTAAATATGGATTTATTTTTGGGTTTTCCTAATACCCAAAAGGGAAATGATTCTATTTTTGTAATTTTGTATAAGTTCAAGCTAAAATGGTTAATTTTATTCCATGTAAGAGCACTAGTGATGCTACCAATACTGCTAACTTGTTTTCCGAGTGGTATGGTTGCATGGTATCCCAAGAAGTATCATATATGATGGTGACACCAAGTTTTTGGGGAATTTTGGGCAAAATTTTTGGAAAAATTTTGGCACTCGCCTCAATTTTAGTTCACCCTATCACCCCCAAACAGATCGCCAAATTGAGGTTGCTAATCAAGGTCTTGGTGATATGTTACAATTCCTTGTTGGGAACACACCCAACAATTGGGACATGGCATTGGCACAAGCAGAGTTTGCATATAATGATTCTCCAAATTGAAGTCTAGGTTTCAACCTATTTTACATTGTACATGGCATGCATCGTAGAGGTGTTTTTGAACATTGAAATCTGGGTGACATGTAGAAATGAAGTGTATATGGTGAAGAATTTGCTAAGAACATCCATGAACTTCATGAGGAGGTTAAAAGACACATTGAAGGAAGAAATAAAAATAAAAATGATATGTTGATTAGAAATGGAGAGAGGTGCACTTTTAGGAGGGGAATATTGTAATGGCTTGTCTGTGGAGGGAATGGTTTCCTATTGGTACCTATAAAAAAATGAAAATGAAAAATATTGGGCCTTGTAGGATCCTTCGAAAATTCTCAAGAAATTCTTATGAACTCAGCCTTCCCTCTGGACATGGCATTTTAACCATTTTCAATGTCATTTATTTATTTCCTTATCAAGCTCCTGTAGATGTTGACACAATAGAGAAGGAGCTTATAACTATGGAGGAACAACAGGGTACCCCACTAGCTCCGCTAGAAATTGAAGGCATCTTAGACATGCAGTTGATACAGAAGATATGAGGCAGGGATTATTTCTAATATTTGGTGAAATGGAAAGAATTCTAATAGAGGATTATTCTTGGTTATTTGTATCCACTGCCACCAACCTAGGCTATGCCATGGATGACCTCATGAGTAGGAGCTCATGAATTCTTATCCATGGGGGAGCCTGATGCAGTGGCATTTTTCCCCCATTTTGATTGTGATTTATTTGTGTTTTGTGTTTGATAATGTTTGGTTTGTTTGTAATAAGTGAGTTCATTCATTCTGGAGGAGGTATTTTTTTTATCAAAAGGCTAGATTGAGCTAGATTGAACCTTGGTGAAATTCAGTTAGTAGATGGTTGGGAGAGGAAGAAATGATTACTTGGAAGGAGCAGCCATTAGAAGGTGAGGGGTTGACCAATTTGTTGAGTTTCCAGGGTGGAAAGGTTGAAAGAGACTAAAAATGATTTGAATGCTAAACCAATGATGCCTTTGAATGGTGATTACAAAATTTGAAACATCCCTTTTCTTTTCTGCTAACATGTAACTTGATTGTATGGATTACTTGTTGAAAGTAATGTTTGGATTTTGATCTTTCCATTGAAAACAATGAACCAATGAGAAAGTTGTCCATTTGATTTTCTCATAACTTTTCTTGAAATGGTAATTGAATTCTGTAGATTATTTTGTTGATGAACATTTCTTGGTTCCACCACAGTGAATTGGCTTTGAATGCACAATCTTGATGAATATCATTTTGTTTTCCCATCAAACCAAATGTTTCCTATTGTTTTCTATTGTATTTCTTTCCAATTGTAATTGGTTGTCACCACAAATCAATAAAATAATACCTTCAAATGAATGCATTATTTTACCATTCCAAAAACTATAAAAGGAAAGGAAATAATTTATTCAATCATTTTTCTTTCAACTAGGCATAAAATGATCCATAAATTTTAACAATCATGAAAATTTGATGACAAGTCTCTAGGCTTCAAACTAGAAAAATTATTCCCGCATCATGTCACATTGCTTTTAATAGATGTCTCTAGGTGTTGTCCACATTTCTAAGGAGAACTTATAAATAATTAATATGTCATAGTTTACTAACTAATTTTCAATACTAAATGTGGAGTTTCACTTTTAGTGTGAATTTATTTAAAATAATGTCTACTTTTAAACCTAAAAATGTGAAATTGAGACCCTAACTATCTATTCTAAAACCCTAAAATATTTATTGCAAACCTTGATTTCTAGATTATAGGCTTTGAAATATGTATTTCAAACCATAACTTCTAAATTAGACACCCTAAAATGTTTATTTCAAACCCAAATTTTTAAATTTTAAGCCCTAATTTCTAAATTAGGAAATTCTACTTCAAACTATAATTTATATATTATAAACCCTTAAATTCCTATTTCAAACCCTAATTTTAAATTATAATCCAAAGAATGTCTATTTCATACCATTATTTCCAATTTATAAATATCTATTTTTAGCCCTAGTTTCTAGATTATAAACCTTGAAATGTTTATTTGAAGCCCTGGTTTCTAGATTATAAACTCTAAAATTTCAATTTCAAATCCTAATTTCTAATTTATAAATGTCTATTCTTGGTATTATTTGGAATCTAAATTATCTTTTAGAAAAATAACGTCTACCCATGGTATCTTACTTTTGTGTTGATTGAATGGGTTCTAATATTCCTTGTTTTAAATCTAATAATTTTTATTTAAGATAGTAAATCCTTTAGCATATTTACTATTTAGTGTAGAAAATCGTAAATTAGGAATCAAGTTAACACTATTTTGGGAACCATGAGTAGAGAGACTTTTATTGTGAGAAGTATTTTGGTGAAGAGTCTATGGTGGTTGTTCATGTGTATAAAGTTTCATATGTGAATGAGTAATAGTAGAATTTCTATTAACTTTAGCATATTATTCCTTACATGATTTTTTGAAATCTAAGGATCCCTAGTCATCCTCAAGTTTAGCATGAGGTCTGAATCAAAGGAGTAGTATCACTATTCTTAACCATACATATATAATTTGCAATACATGTAGAAGCAACCTTGTAATGGGTAATCGTGAATATTTTTATCTTTAATCTTTATATCAATAATATCACAAGTAATTTTATGCTTTTAACAAATATTTAATCCAAATTTGTTGTCAACTAGAGGTAGATTTTAATTTGAATGTCACCATATCTAACTATAATAATTATAATGGTCCATGCTCTTGAAAAAAAATGGGAAGGAGGTAATAGATGAAATTTGTATAAGAAATTTTTAATGTTTCTTGGTGAATTATTTTAAATCTATATAATGTATACCTAATGAAATAAATGGTACTATTATCTTAGTTTGAGATATTTTCTATACATCTCTATAGATTTTAGATGAAAACATTAGGTCTCAAATTAGATCTTCTCAAGTATTTGTAATTTGATCAAACACCTCATCTGGTCATTATGTTCATTTTGAGTATGTGATATATTAAATGCAAGAAAATTAGGTATTTCAACTTAATTTATTGATATGTGATATGTTCAAAATTGGGCTCGCATGGTTGGATGTTGTGGTTACTTTCTTATTTATGGTTTTGAGAAAGAGATTCTACTTGTCATAGCTACAACACTTAGAAGTGTTCCTATAAGGAAATATATGTTTAATTGATAGGTGTTCTTTATATGTCTTGTGATTATTACTAGAGGTTCATTTTCACATGATGCGAAGAAATGAGAAAAGCTATGGAGATTAGTTAGGAGATTTTTATTTTTCAATAGTTTAATTTGTGGGATTATAGATCATTTTGTATGTTCCTTGGTACTAGATGGTATTGGTGATATTTGCAACATCATTATTATGAGTTTTATTGCTGAAATTACATATTATTTCATATGTATGCTTTGTTGTATGTTATCATTCTACTATGGCATCAAGGGTTTTCAGGAATTCTTAGTGCAGTACATTATAAAGGGACATGTGATTTGGCTAAATATTTTAATTGAAAAGGGCCTATCTGTGATAGTGAATACACCTTGGTTTAAATGTATGGTTAGTTTTATGTGTTAATAACAATATATAGTTGTTATTTCATATATTAATAAGTTCTTAGTAGCTAATAGAAACTATTTGTTACCTTTATATTTTGTGCTTGTTCTTAGATATCAAGTTGAGGAAAGATTTATTGATCCTTCTATGTGAAAATTAGTTTGTCATCACCTATGGATAAATCTAATAATTTATGCATTGGCATGATGGAGGATGAGATAGTGGTTGTTTGGGATGGTGTTCACCTTGGTATTTTTTTGGGAGGAAAACTTCGTTAAGCGAAAGTGAAAACTAGTGGAAGAATTGTCATGGATTGCACAATTTGAGGCGAAACATCTTAGATTTCCTTAAGAACTAGCAAATTGTGGGACTCACCTTTTAAATAACCTCAATTCTTTGATGCAAGAGCATCACAGTGAACCTTACCATATTTCATGACATAACCTCAATTTTGCTCATGGTAAAGAACTAGACATATACAAAAAATCATGCATAGAATGTTTAGATCCCATGACAATTGAATCAAATTTAATAAAGTTATTATTGTCAAAAGATTGTATTGTAGAGTAGTCAAAATATATTTCATGAGCAAAGTTTGTGGAGCCTTTTAGTACCTTGCAACATCAAACACAACACATCATGAGGTATCATGGTTCCAAAGTAACCTTCAATTACAACAACAATGATTTTTATTAACTCTCAGAGCTTCACAATTGGATTTAGGCCAACTTACATGTTTCACAAGAGCTTAAGTTTTGGAACACCTTGTGGTCAATGTGGATCATTCCTAAAGCTTGGATCTGATATATAAACACCTTTTGGATTCATTTGAAAGTGGTTAGAAATATTTAAGAGTTAGAAGTCATATATTTAGCTAGTTGGGAGTTTACTTTTAAGTTGCACTATCATATCTTATATGTAAGATTGTAATAAGCCTAGGGTGGCTTGTGAGACAATTTGTAACTTGTATATAACAAGCCAATAAGAACAATGTAGTCACTCTCTTATTTTGAATCAATAATAAATTATTTTTTCTCCATAATAATTCCACTATGTTAACTATTAGCTGCACTATTGGACAATCTTTTCTACAGACCCTCCATCTATGACTACATCAATTATAATTATCTCATGTGATTTTACTCAATACATTTACCCCTACTTATACTCTATATCATCTTCTATAGTTTAAGTCCATTTTTTTTCCTCTAGTATTTCTTAAGATTATAACAAACTTTGATTATCTCTAACCATTTTGTTGGATTTTTATCCTCAATCTCTATATTTTGTCTATCTTTAGTCTAATTGGTTTTTTATTAAATTATATTGGACTTCCTTATTTAGATAATATTAGCATGAAGTGTTATAGTTGGTAACATGATGCATGGCATAAAATATTGTTACAAGGACCATTGGTCCTCAATTTTTTTTGGCTCTTTGGCCAACCTTGAAAGTAAGTGGCTTCATTTTGTAGTGTGTTGGTCTATTGTTAATAGGTAGTGCTATCTTTTTAATATTTCTAAAGTTGGGATTCTCCAATATTCACACAGTTCTATAAATGAGCACTCCTGAGGAATACACCGATGTGGGTAAAATTAAGTATTTCAACACTAATCTTGAGTTAGTTACCAGTGTACAATAAATGTCTAGTATTAGCCTCAACTAATTTTTTTGAACAAATACGACTTGTGGAGATCCAATTTACATACAAAATTAATAGAAGTTCCTAGAGACATATTATTCTCAGCGGCTTCAAACACAAATTATTCTAGTTAAATGAGGTGGTTTAGAATGCTTCTATGAATTAACTATACTTGCAATTTCAATTATGATATCTTGACCCATCAAACATGAGTGGTGATGTTTCATACCTCAAACTTGATTTATGTTATTGTAAAATATCTGAAACATTAATAAAATACCTAAACAAACAGTTTGATTTAAGCAAAATTACTCTTACACCTCAAATACTCCTACATCAAAACTGCCTCAAAATAAAAGACATTCTAAATACTAAGCCACCATCATTGCACATGACATTCTAAATATTAAGCCACCATCATTGCACATGACCATGGTGATATGGCATTGCCATAATTCAAGCATATAGTTTCCACCATGTCATGACACCCACAGTGGGAAAGGTTGCATTAGATATCCACAACAACAAAAATATGCATGCACAGCATGGAATGAAGACAATAAACAATTGTGCAAGCCCAACCTGATTGCTAAATCAGTTATAGAATTGCAATGGCATTCTTTTTAGCTTAGCGTATGCAACTTGTTGAAAACCAAGGTGCGCATCACTTTTTAAGCTTTAGACAACCAAGGTAAAGCAACTGGAGTGTATGGCACGTCCTCTAGAAGCCAATACCAAGGAAATGAAGAACAAAATTGTTAAAGAACACTGAATAAAGAAGGCGAAACCAAAATCACCCATGCGCACCGTTAATTTAGCATTTTTAGTAGTTCTAATAAAATAATATATTGTGTAACCTTAGCATCACATAAGTTTGATGATATTAAATTATTAATGTAACAGTCTGTACTTGGGAATCTCTGAATAAGGACACAAGTTGAAAACGTGACTTGTCTCCTATCAAATATTCCTATCATTACTTTTCTACTGATATGATTTTAAAGTCGACTATATAGTTCAACATCCAAAAATAATTCGGTGCGAGTGTTTAATAATGATCGAACATAAGGAGATTATAGTATTAAGAAATATTGGTATAGGAAGTGTTGGAAAAAGGTGGCATAAATATTTTTTTCTGGATGAGGGCTCACTCGATCACTGCATCTCCATTTGCATGATTTTTAGGTTTTTTTCATCTTCGTTTTTGAACTTCTAGATTTGGAAGGTTTCTTTTCTGGCATGGAACCACAATGAGAGTTCAGTCGATCACTACATCTCCATTTGCATGGTTTTTAGGTTTTTTTTTCATTTTGTTTTTGAGCTTCTAAATTTCGAAGTTTTTTTTCCTAAATTTTAAAAGTTTTCTTTCCTAAATTTTAATTTACTTCCCAGATTTTTGTCAGATATTATAATTGGAAATGCTCTATGCAAAATGTGGAAACATAGACAAGCAGATGGAATGGCTAGATTCTTCATTTGGCAGGTATACAGCCATATACTACCTTTGTCAGCATCTCTTCACATGTGCAAAATGGGAGTTTTGGAACAAGGCATGGACATCCATCAAGCATAAAGGTGCATAGGTAATTATGTCACCAAATGTTTGAAGAAAACCAGCAGAAGAAGTAGTTCCAGAAAATTTGGTTCTGACTGCAGGATTGGAGCAACCCATTTTCAGTGAATCAAATGTGTTTCAGTTAGATGCTGCTCAGCAGTGTATTGTGAAGGATTTCCTTCTGTTACTTTCTCTTTGTCAACCTGTTCTGCTCAGCTTCATTGTAGTTCTTTCGTTTTTCTGTTTTTTCTGTTTAATAAAATGTTCTTTTTCCAAATTATATTTATATATATGTGTGTGTGTGGGGCATGTGAGTGTGGACTCTTTGCCAATTTAGTGGGTATAGACTATATCATATTGTTAATATAATAAAATTATTGTATTACAATATTGTTCATTGAAACAAATTATTACATAAATATTTTTTTAATTGTAGGAGAGTGTGAGTGGTGAGATTCATGAGGTGTAGTGATGGAATTATTGACGTTTTTAATTTGAAAATTAATCAGTGATCCACTTTTTCTAACAAAATGGTTATAACTAGTATATACATTATTGCAAGATACAATAGTTTGTTGGTAGGTATATAAATGCTAATAATTTGTTGTCAGAATATTTTTTTCATATTAATTTAAGCAATTATTAAATGAGAATATTTTTCTTATATGCCAATCTGTATTATTTTAGCTTGTTAATTTAACTAGTTATTTGAATTATTAATTTGATTGTAGAACAGTAAAATAATTGTCTAGATATGTAACTAGGAGAGAAGAGGCAAGAATCCAATAAGTTAGTTGTAAAGGTGTAAATTTTCAAAAAATAACCAAAATTTATTACTTTGAATAATTTTGTTTGTGAATCATTAGATTGAATATGAGTTAATTGAAGCAAAGGAATAAAGTAATTTATTTTTAGAATCATAAAATTAATCTTAGATATGATTTAATGCATCATTATAAATTCTTATTTGTCTCAAATAATTTATGCTTGAAGAATTATCCTATACTAAATAACACTATACCACTAGATACACCTCCCTCCTAATTTTATGTATATGTATATGTACATATATATCCACCATCTGTATGCATATTAAACATAGCTAATATACAACTTGGTCCTAGTTAAAATTGAGAGATATATCAAGTATGATGAATATAGAAAGTCACATATATCCTACTAAATAAAGAAAATGATAAAGAAACTTAAAAAGTAAAACATTGAATATTAAAAAGGGATAGAAATACTTTGCACAAGAAGAGGCCAAATTCTTTCACATATGAATGAGCACACACATTATATTATAAAAATATAATTTTTGAGATTTAAAGAAAAACTTCTACATACAATATGCAATCTTCATATTGGTGCTCATTGATGTTCTGATGTGGATTTGAACCTATTTCTTATATGTTAAACCTAAAAATATAAAGAGATATTATTAAATAAATACACATCATCTGCTTATATGTTGTGATACTAGCTTCGTTGCAACATATAATATTCACATCATAACATGCAAATGTTTTTACACGATATTTAAATCCATATAACATACTCTAGCTCAACATAATAACGTTCTAGTCTAATCTTGTTACACAATGACGCAACAGTGAACACTCCTCTGTTTAAACAAATTAACTTGAAAGCCTACAAACTCTATGGGTAACACTCTGTCCTAAAGTTGAAATGAACATCTTTCCTTATTTCAAATTCATAGATTTCACAACAATGACCAATCAACAAAATACAATTCAATTTATTTCCCCAAACTTTACAATCTCTGTTCGGGTCACATCTTGCCCATCACTCTTTTGATTTTATTCATTCAATTTAATTTTTAATCACCATTCTACATTTAATTTCTATGGATGCCAAACGCTATGCCAATTTACCTTTACCTTGTTTATTCCATTTAAGATACGTGTCCAGTGGCACTTCTATTATGTAGAGGTTTGAATTTTCTTTGGGCTCTTCCACAATCAATACAACAGTCCAAATTGCAGCCTGCCAGTTTAGCCTGGGAGTATATTTTTTCCCTCTAACCATTCATTATTTCTTCATCCAGAAATGCACGCCCCTCATTATTCATGCCATTTTTTTTTCTTTTAGACTCCATCTAGCTCACAGCCCATATGAATTATTTGCACCTTTTTTTTTTATCAAGCTGCACTTTTCATTTCTACGCAGCCTTCTTAAATCTACAATAGAAAAAATAATTAATTCACATGCTGTTCCACTTCTCCAGGTCGCCTCTCTTTCAATGTCTACTCCCTCACACACATAATATGGACGACCTCTTTTTTCCTAAGAATGGTAGCACTTTCTTTTATTGTATTAATCTATCATTACATGGCATCACCCCCCTACTTATCACTGCTGGAGCCTGATTTTATTCTACAGCCTACACCTCAATTTCTGCACACCAAACTCTTTCCCATGTGGCACACCTACACTCCTCTGGAACATTAAAATACATTCTTTAAATTCTCCTTATCTTCTACTATGTCGCAACCTCTCGAGATAATCTTTTTCATAGATTTCTTTACCTCTGTTTGTAGCCCCTCAATCACTATACTACACCCCATTTTTACTTCCAATCTGCACTCTTTTTGTCCCCTTGGCAAACCCTTCAGTTTCCTTGCACAGACTGTGATTTTTCATTATTTTTTCCATTGTGCTCATGTATTTTATTTTCCTTGTATATTTGTCATTGCATTTTAAAATATTCAAACTATTTGCCCTTTAGTTCAAACTCATAAAAACCAAAGGAAAATAATTTTTTTGCTATCATCAACATGTAAATCTGTACATCAATACTTGGTGACATGGTGACAACAATGAAACTCTGCAACATACTTCTTTGATGATTATTTGAGCTCTCCAAAACTTAGCAAGTGTAAGGGTATTTAAATGTGAATTGATACTTTCACGTTGAATGTCTCTGCCAAGTTTCCAAAGTTGCATCCATGTTTTCCTGCAATAGAGAACATCTACCAAAAGTGAAACAAATATGAGAAAACTCCCACAAAACTGAAATACCATGTTTTTAGCTAATGCAGGATTGCACATTTGCTTGGGATGTCTAAGTACTCAAGATAAATCCTTCTTCCTTTTTTTCTAGAATCATGCCACAACACATGCCATCTTGTTTTGAAAATGCTGCCATCTTTTCCTCCTCCCCCTCCTAGACTCATGTCCACCAAAGCCCAACCTCTTCCACTAAATACCCTCTATTTTCTTCTTGTCATTCATGAAATCCATTCCACCACTAACCATCCACCTCTACCAAAACCCACTTGCAACATCCTCCACAACTTCTATATGTAAACACTTATCCATACACCTATTTGCAATCACAAAATCATTCTTTCTATCTACTTGAGCAAAAATGTGAAATTTCAACTCAAACTCTTCATCATTACATTCAAGAAAATTCAATTTTACCTCTTTTTCTTTCACTATCCCGTCGTCCTTTTCTTCATATTGTGTTGCAACTTCTTGGCATTCCATTGTTGTGACTACATCCTCAATTACTACAATCACTTCTTTGTTTTCTTTCACCTTTGTTTTTTATTCACGTACCTCAATAGGGGCTTCTCTTACCACTTTTACAACATTCTTCTCGTTGTCGTCCTTCTCGATCCTCTTTAGCGATTTATTCTCAGTTTTCCTGTTGCAAGTATGAAGTTGTTGATACAAGAATGAAGGTGTTGTCATTGATGTCAACTGGTTGTTGTTGTCATTGATGTCAACTGGTTGCTGTTGTCATTGATGTCAACTGGTTGTTGTTGTCATTAATGTCATGGATGCTAGTTACTGGTTGTATATGTCAAAGATATTGAGAAAATTGTAATGAAAAAAGGTTGTAGGTATTCAGTGTTTGCTCCAGGTTTTTCTTTGGTATTTTCTCTTATGTTTGTGTGGTCCAGATATGTTCATCATGGTTGTTGGAAGTTTTTATCTCCATACTTTGGGGTTTTGGATCATTGTACAGTGTGAGTTATGTTCACCAGTTGTGAACTGTGTTTTTTTGTGTATCTAGTTGAGGTCTGAGAGAAATGTAGTTTCTCTAGGTTTCTTCTTGTTTTAGTCTTATGACTTTCAGTTTTCAAGAGAAGTTGTTGGGAATGTTTTCAAGTTAATTTTTTAATATGAGAAGATTGGATCGTGCTAATGTTGTGTGTGCTTAATTGATTTATGTGTTTTACATTGGTTTGGACAACCTTGTGTTTAATACTACTTTCAAATATTATGGAAGCATGTTGAAGTATGTGATTGGGTTTGCCTCATTCTAATTCGATTGTATAATGTTTTGGTGCCCACCTAATTTGAATTTATAAATACAAATGATGTGGTTGTGGGTAAATTTGGATGTGTTTCAAAGTTGAAGATGGTATAAATACAGGATGATATATTGGTGAAAGGTGTGCAAAGAAATATAGCAAGATAGATGCAAAATAGAGCATGTGGTTGAGTAGATCAATGTGAAATCTTAGTGGCGAGTTTCTTGATACAATGAGATGAAGGTGTATTCTATCATTCATGCATGTTTTCAAGTGTTTGAGTGAGTTGTGGTGGAAATCTCTATTGCATTGAGATTGTCTTCTCTCTGTAACAAATCTCTTAGATATCTTCTTTGTATATGTGTGGTAGTGAACCCTCTGCATGGTTAACCCTTGTTAGAAAGTGAGTCCTGATTTAGATAGCGAGTCTTGTTTTGGTAGTGAGTCTTCTCTAGCAGTGTGACTTTGTAATCAATTTTGATATTCTCTATATTGTGAGCTAATCCTCATTGTGGTTTTTCCCTTATTGGGTTTTCCACATAAATTTGGTGTTATTTTATGTGTGTTGTTTTTTAGTTTCTACTTTTGCACTTAATGATTAATCATATTAGTAGGGTAAAGGATTTTTGTTTGATCTAATTTCTAGTGGAATTCATTAAAGGCTTAATTTCTTACAACTGATTCACCCCTCTCTTAGTTGTCTTGTTCAAAATTTCAAACATTCTTTTCCAATTTCTTGATCTCATCCAGATCTTCTCCACTTCCTCATGGACCATCTGTCCCATCTTCTAAAACTTTTCATCTTCTAATTTCTCCCAAAAAAAAATTCCCATAGGTCTCCTCACAACCCATACCATCTTGTCTAATGCAATCTATCACTTCACGACTTCTAGCTCTCGATTTCTTAGGGCTTCTCTATCTAGAACTATCCTCTTTAGCTCTCCATAACCACTTCACACTTGTGAAAACTTTCTAACGATCAGTTCACACAACTCCATACATAGGTTTGAAAGTAAATGTACTTTATTTCCATTACCAATCAATGATAATACAATTGCATTTATAAAGGTGAGTAGCGGTACGATTGTATTATTAAAAGAAAATTTGATAAGAAACCATCTGGTAATGCAATGGCAATGCAATATTCACCAACATTCCCCGACTTATTAAATTTATCCTACAATTGTATCCCCTAAAAGCTCTTATTCACTTTACCAGGGGAACCCCCTTAAGGCCTATATAACAAAAAATGCTATAAACAAAATGTATATACATCCTTGTGAAGATCTTCCTTGAAGAAATAAATGTTGAATGGAAAAGCTACATCAAGTTACAGTCTCTTAACCATCATAAAGTTGTATCCTTTAGCCAAATTCTTGATTTCTTCCTCCCGTAAACTCTTGAATCACAAATTCCTTGAATTATTCATCAACAATCCATATTGAGCTCTCCAAACACATGGATCCATGAAGTTGTCTAATGACCCTCAAAAGGGTATAATTCATCTAACCTCGAGTGCTCACTGGAGAACCATCCATATTGAGCTCAACACCAAACCCCTTACCTATCTCAAAAAATCAAACTTCATAGTACATGTATCTTCAAATCTCTCAACAATAACAAGGAAAATTAAGAAAATAAAGCCAAAAATGATTCTCACGCAAAACATCATCTCAAAGCAAGAAGCTAACTTTAGATGATGTAAATTCCTCCATCCTCTGGTTCCACCAACCTCCAATATGAGCCTATTACATTTTATCCATCTGATATCTTGGATGATTCTCTAGAGGCCTCATAAGTTGTAGAAAAGATAGGCCCAATTATTATAATTTGAATAGCATTTATAATGTTCTTATTTCTAGTGTAAGCACCCTTGATATGGCCAAACAACAATCCCCTCTTTTAATCTGGATTCTCCAAAAGAAATTCAAGTATCATCATAAGCTCATTCCTTTGAATAGCAATAGTAAGAAGATAGATTCCTTTGAACTCCATGTTACACATTTCACTTCTAACAAAGAAAAAAACATCCTTTCTCACTGAGTGATAAACTCCCCAAAAATAGATCCTCAAATTTGCATTAAATAAATTCCTAGTGATACTCTTGATGGTATCATCAATGAAAAGAACATGAATGCACTAACCATAGCATCTATACCAACTTATACCAATGTATAGGTCACTACAACTATGCAATAGGTTAGTTATGTGGCTCCTTCCTTTGCAATTCCACCTAACATTCCTACCTCTCTTGTGACATCGCAAGTCCCTTCCACCACCTTCACACCCCTCAGTATTCCTTTCACTTCCCCTAGCATCTCTTACACTCCATCACCATTTTATTTTCCATCTCAATCTACATACCCCGATCCCATTCTTACACAACTCCTTACCATCGTTTCTTCCATGCAACACCAACTTTCCACCATTAGTCAAGGTAAAACCACTCCACCCACATATCATGTCCATAGCAGCCCCTTATCCTTAGCAATCTTACGTACCCTGATGCCACAAGGGATAGAAATGACTTGGTTTGAGAAATACAAAAGAAAAGGAGACCCTATCAAGCATGTTAATTCTTACACAACTTTATGTAGTGATTTTGTCCTTGATGAGAGACTTTTAGCCAAGCTTTTTCTGAGAACCTTGAAAGATACTACATTAGAGTGGTTTTCCAACTTTCCCAATCATTCCATCCACTCCTTCAATGAAATTGTGGATGCTTTCATAATTAACTTCCAAGTCCACATGACACCTAAGAAAACAATGGCTAACCTCATGCAATGTAGAAAAAACACAAATGAAAAAGTCACAGATTTTATCTCAAGATACCAATCCTTGTATGCCTAAATTGATGTCAAGATTCCTAATGCACATCTATAAAAGATTTTTGTCAAAAAATTACACACAAATCTTCAGGATAAGCTAACTATGATGAAATTACCTTCGTTTATGCATTTATTGATGTAGGAGCATCCAGTGGTGTGAGGGAAATCTTGCATCACCCAAAAAGATGCTTTCCATTTATGTTCCTGTTGTTTTCTTTTGGTAGATATTTTTGCATTTCTGGATACCCTTTTCGTCGAATAAGAGTTTCCAACTTTCAGAACTACTTTTCTGCCTTTTTTGTTCAACTGCTATTTTTAGTAGGTGTGAATTTGAAGGTGTGGGAAGACAAAAATTTATGGGAAGATTCAGGATGGAAAAATGAGTTTGGCAAAAGAATTAGGTCAAGATCATTCACGGTTTGAAAGTTATTCAAGTTCCAATTTTTGTTTTTTGCCCAGAAAAACCTTCCGAGTCCAGTATGAGGCACTAAACGGTTCCAGATGGGCCTGAAAATTTGCGGAAACACCAAAGTAGATGTTGTAGGCCCTACTTTACCATAGGACCTACTTTGTTGTTGGCCATGCAGAAAATCATCTTTTCGAGAGCTTTCCGAAAAAGGTATTATCATTGAAGATCCGACGGTCGGATTAAAAGTTATGGCTTCCGAAAGCTGGTGCATATTTTTGAAATGTGCTAATTTTTGAATGTGAATTTAAATTTGAATTTCAAATTGTAATTTTGGTGCCAAACCACCAAAACTTATAACTCAGATGTTGTTTTTGGCTCCAAACTGAAAGGGGGCTATTTATGGGCTAGTTTTTGATTTTTGGGGACTTTTTGTGAAAAAGAGTTTGCATGCTGCGAAAGGGGAATCTGGTTAATTTTCTATAAGTTTGTAATTTGCATGTATCATAGAGCCTGAAGATTTGAGATCCTCTGCATGTAATAGTTCCATATTTTTGAATAAAATATTATTCTCTATTTTATGAGTATTATTTTGTGTCTCAGGTTTGCTCCCTCGTCATTTATGCACAACCTTGTGTGAATATCATAACTCGGTTTCAAGTCATGATTCAAAATCCACTTCTCACCGAGCTGAAAAACCTGAACACAACAATCAAAACAATAATAACAATCAAAACTTTTGTAGACCAAATAGAGGATTTTTGTAGTTTAATCTGCCTCCTCAACAACAACCCCAACCCACCCAACAAAATCAAAATCAAGTGATAGCTATTAAGGAAATGGTGCCTTATTAGTATGGGGACCCAAACAGACAATTTACTCTCCTACTCGACACCCTCCATAATACAATTAACCAATTAATTAAACAAAACATGCTCACTTTGCCACCCGTTCAACCAGTTGACCATAATTCACCATTACCTCCTACATTCAAACCTAATTCTTATTGTCATTTTCATCACCAAAATGGACATGCCACTAAACATTGCAAGCGTCTAAAACATTTAGTTCAAGACCTCATTGATTCAAGACATTTAACCATTATGGGTGTTAATGATAAAGGTAATAAGTTTGTTGCACCCCCTAACTAGAATTTACAAATCTTCACCAATCCTATGCCAAAACACACTACTTCATTTGTCAAGGCCAGTGAACCTTCAAATCTTGATGTAATGACTATTGATACAAATCATGAACAACATGATATAACTCCAACTGTTACCCAAGTTCATCTTATGGATAAACTTGTGGGTGTAATAGATGTTATGCCTTGAAAGGGCCAAACCACTAAATCTCTTGATATCACTTTTTCTGCTAAAGAGATATTACAAAAAATTCCTGATGGTCCTCTCTACATAGCTGGCAGAATCTATGATAAGCCCAATAATGGGATATTAATAGAACCCACTTGTGGCAAGAATGTGATCATAGAAGAGTTTCTTATTTTACATGAGCTATATCAAGATGATTATAATAAATTGACTGCATGGATTAAGAAACATACTGGTTTTGCATGCCCTATGATTGGATCAATCATACTTCCTTTACAAATAGGACCTAGAACTTTGGAGGTAACATTTTCAATTATTCCACAATCTGACCAATTTTTTTTGAGGCTAGGCCACCCTTGGCTTCGCTCAATGAAAGAGGTCTCATCAGTTGTTCACAAGTGTTTGAGATTTCCACATGGCAATGAGGTATTCAACATGCAACCTAGTGGCTTTAATCCTTTATCTTCCAAAGGTAATTTCTCATTAGAAGCCTTTTGGCCTGAACCCATGGAGCCCATTACACCTTGAAAGGGCTTCTTTTTCATAGCATATCAAAAGTTCAAAGCCAAGAAAATAACCAAATTATTTCTTCATGGCATGTCCTTGTCAACTTCCACACCTCCCATCATAGATGAAACCATGCTTCAACTTGAATTAGACATTGAACAACCATACAACCTTTGAAACAAGCACCCTTAGATATTTCCCTGCCATCGTCTAAACAATCAAGAGAAATTGAAACTAATCCTATGATACCTCCTCATGTTAAAAAATTGTATAAAGAAAAAGAGAAAGTGGTTGACCCATCTTCAAATTCTTTTGTTCTTCCTTCTTTGGAAGTAGAAGAGCCTATGTTGACTCAATCCTCTCGTACACCTCAACAACTCCAAAACTGCATTAACATAAATCGTGCTGCTAGGGAATGTTGTCTTCATCGTCGTCTCCTTGTTCATCAATCTGGCATAGAAGAAAACAAACACAACCTACCTCTGCCTTTGACAAAAGTAATAGATGACCACCCTGCCTCTCTTGACCCACCACCTAATAGTCTGGTACAACCTTCACCACAACTTGAACCAATCCAATAGCCAAAAATTTTGATACATTTGTCTTTAGAAATCACCCTTCGTCCTCCCGTTTTCATCAATCTTGATAATGATGATGATGTGGAGATTTCCAAAATCAATGAAGAAATATACAATAATTTAAACTCTTTATTCCCATCCACAATGAGCTTAAAATATAAATCCTCTTCATCAAGTGAAGAACCTGGTATGACTCCTAGTTTGGTACTTACAATTCTTCATTTGGATAGTCAATTTCCCTCACATTACACTGAACATGATTGGGAGGTAGATGACTTGTTAGATGGTTGACTTGCATTCGCCTTGCTAAATCTTTTTCCTGTTTCTGTTATTTTTCTTTCATGTGTGTATTGTGCTCCCCTATGAAATGTGTTTGATGTTCCCTCTCTTTGTACACTTATTCTATTTGTACCTCTATTCTTCTAATCGTTGGTCCTTGTATTTTTTTCTCTTTTCTTCTATTTTTTGTTTTTCATTTGGGGATGACGCAAAGTGTAGAGATTCCCTAAGTCTCTTCCATGTTGACCGAAAAGGTCCTTGTATTTTTCTCTTTTCTTTTGTTTTGTGTTTTTTGTTTGGGGATGATGCAAAGTGTAGAGATGCCCTATGTCTCTTCCATTGTGACCCAAAGGGTCCTTATAGTCTTTTTCTCTTTTCTTTTCTTTTGTGTTTTCCATTTGGGGATGATGCAAAACATAGAGATGCCCTATGTCTCTTCCATGTTGACCCAAAAGGTCTTGGTTTTTCTCACTTTTGTTTTGTATTTTCCTTTCGGGGATAATGCAAAGCGCTAAGACCATAATGTTTCTTCCATGTTGACTCAAGACAGACTTTCTTTTTCCTCTGTTTTTGCTCTTTTTGTGTCATTCTTCCAGTTCCTTGTGTATTTGGGGAATGATGATAGTTTGAAGATCTTTCATAAAAACATTGCAGGAATGAGCATATTGACCCCAAATCCATAGATCCCTTATGTGTTTGGCGTGCTTTCTTTTTCGGGGGGAAACTCCCTTTCTTTTTTTTCATTTTCCTTGACATGACGTAGCCTAACTTCGAAACATATGA
Organism: Sequoia sempervirens; assembly: GCA_007258455.2. Lineage (NCBI taxonomy): Eukaryota > Viridiplantae > Streptophyta > Pinopsida > Cupressales > Cupressaceae > Sequoia > Sequoia sempervirens. The sequence goes on from VDFB02193867.1 coordinate 452,170,464, forward strand.
CTTGGCATAGGGCTTTCCATGTTGGCTCTCATCTCTTGTTTTATTTTTTATTTTTCTTTTCTTCTCTACTTTCAAGTAATTGCTCACAGAACAATGTGTAGCAATTCCTTTAAAGTGGGGGGCATAAATTACCATAACTCATTTGCATTCTTGGTTCCTAGTGTAGCCTTGTCATTTTTGTGAGATGTTTTTTACTTTGTAGATGACATTGGGTGTGATTTCTTTCATAAGTGTGATCTATCTTAGCATATTGCATTCCTCTTGGTGGCCTGATGCGATGCACTACATCCTCTAAGTTATGAATATACTATTCTTTGATTGGTCTTCTCTTGGATAAATTAGACACAATTTTCCCTAAGTGACTAACCTTGCATAAACTTAACAAGACTCCTTTGAACATCTTTTACATTTTTGCATTTTACATTTTCACATTTTTCCACCTTGCATAATGCAACTTGCATGGCTTTGGTACCTTTGTCTTTTTGTTCATTAGAATTTTTCTTTGTTGTGCCTTGTTAAAGCTATCAATGGGTGTAACTTTAACATGGTTGAATGAGAATCCCACCTAGTGGCATGAATTTTCCCCATAGCCACTTTTTGTGTTTGTGAGTGCATACAAACTAACGTATGTATCTTAGCTTTTTGGGCTTTCTCACCCCATAGAAAACTACATATGTGGCCCCAGAGTGAGTACATTTGGGCCTTCTCAACTAGTAGATTGTCCTATGTTCTATCATCCCAGAGTGGGTACACATTCTCTTTTAGCCTAGATCTTATCCACAACTAGTTGGATTAGTGATCGAAGCTTCATTTGATTCTCAACACTTGTGTGTTCCTTTGTTCTTATGTTTAGTTTTCTATGGGATCCTCATCCTAGGGGGTTGATCATCTATCTTGATCATTGTCATTCCATCTTGCTAACATAAGTGTATTTGAACCCTCCTCCCAATTTTCATGGCTACTTTAGTGTGAGTTTGAAGCAGGTTCATCCTCTCACTAAAGTGCGGGTAAACCTGTCATAGAAAAATGGCCCCTTTTCATTTTCATGGCCTTTTAGGTCTTGTTTCATGGTATTTGATACATTTTTCTTTGATTTTATGTTGCAACATGGCTTAAACATACATATTTAGGTACTAAATTTAAATAACACATCTTGTGAAGGTTTTGTGAAGTGTTGTAAGACATTTCTACATTCTTCTAGAATCTATTCATTACAATTCACCTAAAAATCATCTTTTTACATGTCATCAAGTCCTATTTTGAAGTGTTGTAAAGTCTTGTAACAAGATTTCACACTTTTCTAGGCACAACCTGACTATATATCTCTTCTTATGACTTATTTGACCCCTTTATGCCCTCATATGCTTTAATTAAGTTTATTTTTGGATATTATCCTTACAAACATCATTAAATTCAACTTAATTTTTAACAATTCTTTTTAGGTCCTAGGTGGGACCCATTCTCCATGGGTGGCCCCCTTGGCCCCAAATTCAAAATATTTTAAATTTATTTTTAGGTTTTTCTTAAAAATCACTTGATGTCGTCCTGTGATGAGGTATGAATGGGAAACTATGACACAAGATTATATAAATAGGAATTTTTCACTTCATTTTACATCTCCTTATTTAAGCAATCAATTTCCTAACACATTCAAGAATTCAAGCATATTACAACATGAATTTAAGCAACATTCAAGCACTTTGAAGCATCCATTGACATTACTTCAGATTTACATTATCAAGGGTTTGAATTAGATATACAGATTTATCAAGAATTTATGTGTTGAAAAGTGGAAAGAAAAGTCAACTAGGTGTTTCAAGTAAACTCAAGTCTATTTCAATCTTGAAGAGGGTTTTCTATCCGTTTCCCACATATTTGACTTTGAAAACTCGATAAGAAGACATTTCTAGATCTAGTGTTTTAGAGTTGTCTCCTGATTTTCCAAAATTTTGGGAGAGGATTTATTTTCCATCAGTGGCGAATGAGTCCCATCTTAGGATCTCGATTATCAGAAACTAGTTTCTAACACTATTTTACCAAGAAGAGGACTAATCTTCCACCTTGGGTGAATGAGTCCCACTATGAAAAATAGGTAATTTCCATTAGCATCCAGAACATTTTAGAATCATCACATTTCATCCAAGTGCACTCAAATTTATCCCTTTTCTTTCTGTTCCACATATTTCATTCATTTAGTTCATTATTCCATTACACAATGTGTTTTCAAACATAGCTTAAATTGCACTTTTACATTCATTTTAATTCATTTAGATCAGTAAATTGCATTTTGTTTACTTCATTTATCTTAGAAAACATCACACATAACATTAACTGAATGAACCCCATTCATTTTTGGATCCTATCTCTCTCCTTTTAGGTGAAAAACTCTAGAAGATCTAGAGTAGTCCATAGTGACATGAAAATATATGGTTCATTAGTGAACTTAACATTATGATATTGATGAACAAAAACCACATCTCCCAAAAAAATCTTCATATTTGAATGCACGACCTTTTCTATAAAACTTTTGATATCATAAATGGAGAAACAAAAACACAGTGTCATACAAAAATTTGCATCTATATCTGCAATCAATTTCTTCAACTAATTTTTTCAAATAATTGTTGTCATGTCCATAGTTATTCAAAACTAGGAGATATAAGGGGTGGGAGAAAAAAGAGAAGTAATGATTCTATTATTGATCTTAACTTAAAAATCAATCTATAGAAACAATTTAACATCCTTGCTTAAAGGAATCAGGGACATGTAGTCACTGTGTGAATTAAGAAACAACCAGGGATTTGTTCTCTATCATTCTTGAAACCCCTCCTATCTAGCATATCAATAATTAATTTTCTATCTATGTAGAATGTAGAGAATGTACTTGATAGATCTGTTTGGTAAAGAGAAGTGGAACTTTTATAGGGAACAAAGTCTATGATGAGTGTTGACAAACCAAAAAAAACTTGCTCCACAGTAACATGATCCTCTTTTGACATCTCTCATAGGTTACTTATCTCATCATTAACCTTTCCTACATTCATTAAAAGTCTTTCCTTTGCTAATCCTTTCTAGCCAAAAATTTCACATGTGCTTATAGACAAGATCAATTTGATGTTTAGAAGTTGACCCTAAGTAGGGGTGCCACATTCTCCAACATGGGCTTGGGAATCCTCTATTTTTGTACCTTGGGATTAGATTAGCTAATAATATTTCAACAAAGAACATTCTTCACACCATTTAGAAAAAGAAAACACATGAGCACTTCCTTTCAAAACCGCCCAGACATATTACAAAAGCTCTAATACCATATGAAAGAAAATGTATTTTATTGCCAATACCAATCAATGATAATTCAATTGCATTTAAAGAGGTGAGGAGAGGTGCAGTTTCATAGTTAAATAAAATAGTTGATAGGAAACTATATGGTAATGCAACATCAATTTAATATTCACCAACAAGGTCCTGGTGGATCCTCTCCACTCGCAAGACTACCCGCTTTGATACCAATTGATGCAACAATGAAAACTCATCTATGGTTATTTAAAAAAATTAACTCATAAACCCACAAACTCTATGGGTAACACTCTATCCTAAAGTTGAAATGAACATTTGTCCTTATTTCAAATTCATAGATTTCAAAATCCCACAATTTCACAACAATGACCAATCAACAAAATATAATTCATATGTACTCACTTTTATGTTTGCAAACAATTCAATTTATTTCCCCAAACCTTACAATATTTTTTTGGGTCATATCTTTCTGATCAATCATTTGATTTTATTCTTTCAATTTAATTTTTAATCACAATTCTACATTTAATTTATTTGGATTCCAAACACTATGCCAATTTACCTTTATTTTGTTAACTCCTCTTCAGATATGTGCCTAGTGGTGCTTCTACAATGTAGAGGTTTGAATTTTATTTGGGCTCTTCCACACTCAATATAATAGTCCAAATTGCAGCCTATCAATTTAACCTGGGAGTATATTATTTCCCTCTAATCATTCATTATGTCTTCATCCTGAAATGCATTCCCCTTATTATTCATGCCATTTATTTGATTTTAGAGTTCATCAAGTTCACAACCCATATGAATTATTTCACATTTTTTTGTTTTCTTTTATCAAGATGCTCTTTTTATTTCTACACATCCTCTCTTAAATCTGCAATTCAACGAATAATTAATTCACATGATGTGCCACTTCTCCATGTCCCCTCTCTTTCAATGTAAACTCCATCACACACAAAATGCATGGCCTCTTTTTTCCTACAAATGGTAGCATTTTATTTTATTTTATTAATCTATCATTACAAGGCATTGCCCCCCTACTTATCACTATTGGAGCGTCATTTTATTCTACAAATTACACCTAAATTTCTGCACACCAAACTCTCTTTGCTTTGCTGCACATGTACTCCTCTAGAATATTAAAATACATTCTTTAAACTCTCCTTATCTTCTCCTATGGTGTAACCCCTATAGATAATCATTTTCATATTTTTATTTATCTCTATTGGTAGCCCCCAATGACAATACTACACCCCATTTTTTCTTCCAATCTGCACTCTTTTTGTCCCCTTGGAAGACCCTTCAGTTTCCTTGCTTAGACTATGAATTTTCATTATTTTTTCCCTTGTTCATTTAATTGCACTCATATTTTTAAATTTCCTTATATATTTGTCATTGCATTTTAAAATATTTAAAATATTTTTCCTTTAGTTCAAACTCATGAAAACCAAAGAAAAATATTTTTTTTGCTACCATCAACATGTAAATCTATACATTCATACTTCGTGACATGGTGACAATGATGAAACCCCAGAACATACTTCTTTGATGATTATTTGAGCTCTTCAAAACTTTTCTAGTGCTAGCGTATTTAAATGTGAATTGATATTTTCACATTGAATGTCTTTTCCACTTCCAAAGTCGCACGTGTGTTTGATTGCAATAGAGAAAATCTACCAAAAGTGAGACAAAACTGAGACAACTCCAACAAAACTGAAGCACCATATTTTTAGTTGATGTAGGATTGTGCATTTTCCCAAGATGCTCATGCATCACACAATTTCATTTTTTGTGTATTGTCTTTCACAACTACACTGTCTCTTTTAAATTAATGGAAAAAACTATTCTAGTTTTTAATAAAGATAGCTGCAAATTTATAGCTATATGTTGACATTTTACATTAAAAATGACTACAATCATAAAGAACTATCATATTAAAGTGTAACCCTAAAATATAATTTCTATAATAATGACTATAATCAACTTAATAAAAGAAAAATCTTAAGATTAAAGAGAGAAAATATATTTAAAAAATAACTCCCTATTGTTGAACACCTAGAATACTGAGAGGGGAGGTGAATAAGTATTATTTTAAACCATTCAAGCATTTAAACATCCAATCCACTTAAAATATTCAATAGAAATAAATGAAACAAAGCATGAAAATTTCAACAATATCACATAACACATGAACAACCATATTTTTACGTGGAAAACCTAAAATGGGAAAAACCACGAGGATTAACTAACAGTATATTATAACCAATTATACTATATTTATAGAAATGCTCACTATAGGTTGAATCACTTTCCAAGTGGACTTAAATCCCACAGCTAAGAGAAAAAGATATAGAAGAAATATTTGGCTAACTACCTAGATTGAACTGTTATAATTGCATTTTTCATATACATGCAATAAAATTCCAATGAAACTCAATAAACTAACTTTACATACTTCATCTAATTTTTCCTAACACTCTTATTTCCTTTGCATTCACATCACTTTAACATTCTACTCAACATTCACAACTTAAATTCACAAAGTAATCACATCATTTGTATCATTCACATCACTTGCACATTTTACTTATCTCAAAACATGAAAAATTATCTAGCTTATATATATCCACTTCAAGCGTAACATCAATTAGGTCAGTGTAATTAGATGTATCATACAAAATATAATATATTTAACTGGTCGACTCAAATCCTTCCACACATGCTTCATGCCAAGATTCAATCCTTAAAATAATTTGAAATAGGTAGACATGGATTTATAATAGCTCCCACATAACTGGACACAATACTTATTTAACCTTCACATCACACCTATTAGGTCGGCACCACAAAAGACCTAATACAAAAATTCTTCAACTGTATACCTATATTCAAACACATGTACCTCAAAATTCTATGCCATCTAAAATTTACACTCTATTGACATTTGTTAATATCTCCTTGAAAACACAAAACCAAAATCGTATCCATGAGTTTGGACTATAATTTTTCAAGAAAAACTTCTTTTATTCACAACTTTCAAACTAAAAGATAAAAAAAATGGAATTATGGAATTAGAAGCTTCTATCAACCAACAAAAACATACTAGAACTGCAAAGTGAAATGTTAATTCATGGACTAGTGCTGACCAAAAAACTAGATGTTTTGTACCTAGAAACACTAGTAAAAACAATCATTTTTCATCACAATTATCTTCATTAGATAAAACCATCTTACAGTAGGATTATCTTCCACAAACATCAAGGTACAATCCTTCTAACATGCTTTGGGATGTTAGAGTCAAGAAAAATGATATGCACCAAAGTCTTCACACCATGATACAATGTTGACATCAATGACAACACTATAACACATAATAGTATACCTTTTGATTATCCTACATGCTCATGTTTCCAACAATAGCATCAATGGAATCTCCTCATTCTTCCAAAACTATCCCCCTTTGTAATTGCTGGAAAAATGCTAAAACATCTCCAAAATATCACCAAAACATTCTCCCCCTTTGACATCAAGGGCAAAGGGAACCTACAACAATTGTTCTAACATGCACCAAATCTCCCCCTAAGAAATATATGCATATGTACAAAATGAAAGATTGAATTTTGACTTCCCCTAAGTCATGTACTAGAGAAAAACAAAAAAAATATAGTAGAAACTACTCTATATACTTTGGATATGTAGAAAGAATTTGAAACTAAAAACTAGAAATGCATAAAGAATAATAAATGTTGTCAACCAAAAGAGGTTGACCCTTGTAGCTTCTACACATGGGTATACCACACCTTTTTATATTCTTCCCATGTCTTCTTGGCTGCCCCAAACAGTTTACCTTGATTTTCAAACTACACTAATATCTCTTCTCCTTCTTTCAGATTGTTAGGCATTAGATTCATTTGTATAGCTTTGGTAGCACTCAAAAGGGCACTTGAAACATGTATGAATTTGAGATTCACCAAGTACCTTACCTTTCCAAATTGCAAAATGATATGCTTTTTTTGAGCATGTAGTTAACAAAATTTCTTATGTAAATCCTCTATAATATTCCTTGTATCTCTAGCTAGGTCAAGTGCTAGATCATAAGAATTGGAGGCATTGTTGATTTGGGACTCAATAGAATCCATTTCCTTCTTGATACTTTTAATTGCTCTAGGCCAATTCATACCACATTGGAACAAATAATTTTCCTCATCCACACATACTTGTGCATCCATTAGATTCTCTTGAAAAAAATTTATGTGTAAGAGCACATTATTTAATAATCTCCATCATTTTATTATCACTTATTCTCTTTTCAACCTAATTCTCAATTTTTCCTTTAATACTAGAGGCATATTCTTTAAAATAATCAATTAAGAATTTCAAATCTTCATACTAGAAAATGAAGTATCTATGTTCACATAGGGTATGGCCTCCTATAATTCCTTTACTACTTATTCTACCAGCTCTCTACTCTTTTGATGTGTTTATATGATCTCCTTCTAGGAAGATCATGCATGTAATACATCTCTCAGTTGTATCTTGTGGATGGGGGAAGTCTTGTTTAGATCTACATTTCCTTGTTGCATTGGTAGTTTTATAAGTTATGAAGATACATCAGGATGAAAGTTGAGCTACATAGTACATTCTTCAAGGAATCTTTGGAGGAGCCAAAGGATTCATGAAAAGTCTTTGTAATCTCCATGATTTTCTCCTTTAACTTCTTTTCCCCACTCTTGTCATAGTTTACTAGATTTTCTTATTGTGCTTTTCCATCTCTAGATGCATCTTGATTATTACCTTCGTCTTCCATATCATGGGTATGTGCAAGATCATGATGGGCCAAAAAGTGGCAATATGGTGGGTATGTGGCTAACAACTTTTTTTTTCCAAAAATTGATGAAATGAAAATAGTTTTTAAAGGAATTCTCAGCTTTCCACGATATAAATTATGCTTTATTTTTAATTTTAATAAGTAATTATTATTGTTTCTTCAAATTATATTCTAAAGTCCTCATTGATACAATTTGATTGAAAAATATCTATAGCTTTCAAAAGCGGTATCACATTTTTGAATCCAAGCGCGTCATTCTATACTTCACATACTATAGGATTAAAATAAAATTGAATTTCATGAAATTTTGACAAAGTTAAAATTAACCCAAGACATCCCAGATTTATATTTTTAAAAAGTTGTAATAAAAGAATTCATAGTTATTTACTTGGAAAAAAATTACAAAAAATATGTATCACATTGGGGCATGAGTCCTCTACTTATATCTAAAATTTTATAAAAAAATATTATCATTTTATTGTGGTTAGGGTGGTCAGACAAGCACCTACTTATTTTTTCCTTGAAATTTAAGTACTACTGCATTGAAATTTCAAATTTTCACCAAATAGATTTTTATTTTTTTAAAAGAAACCTAGTAGTTTAGAAACTAAAATCAATTTCCTATAGATTATATTCTTACATATTTTTAAATAATAGAGATAACTTATTCAAATTTTTACCAAGTTGCTTAACTCTAATTTTTCTTAATTTTTCCATAAGGGCCTATTTTTTCCATGATGATCTTGCATATACCTCATTATTTTTCTTGTTCTTCTTCCCTCTCTCTACCTCAAAATTATCTTCATCTGTCCTTACTTAAATTCTCTTTAACAGGTTGGTTGTGTTAACTAGGTAAGTAACATTTCCTTTAAGTATCGGATGAGTGGATGTACCTTCCTTTGTAACTTCTTCCTCACCGGTGACTATCTCTCCCTCAGAATTCTTCTCTACTTCTCTCCATTTCCTGCTAATTATTCCAATTCCACAAGGAATTTTCTAAATATATTCTTCATCTATTTCATTCTGTCTTTTAGAGACAATATCCTATACTTCTTCACCTTGTTGAGCAGTATTCTCTTAAATCATACCATATTTTTGTGAAATGTCTGATATTTACTAATTGTCTCCTTTTGTATCCTTTCAAACTCATTCATATCTCTACCCATAAGGAGTGATTTACCTTTTATTAATCACCAAAAAATGTATAGTTGACATTTTTATGCTCACTTGAGTCTCTCTCATGGACTTTGGCTTGATTTTCCACCTATATTTAATGTTGTAATGTAGACAACACACATTCACGTGGGTCTTGGACCTTGTGAATCATCAAGACTTCTAGGATGTCTTGTAAAAGTGTTGTGAAGTTTTGTAACTCACTTTCACACTATTCTAGGACCCTTTCATCATAATTCACCTAAATAAACTATTTTTATCAATTACCAAGTCTTATTTCAAAGTGTTGAAAAGTGTCATAACCCACTTTCACTCTATTCTAGACTTGTTTACCACTAATTCAACCATTCTCATTTAAATTGCCATTCATCTCTTAGCTCCCTAAATTGTGTTTATGAGGGGATATTCTCATTAGATAACATTAATGCCTAAAATTCCAAAACCCGCCAAATTTGCTAAAAATGGCACTAAGTCACCAATAAGGATGACTTAGTCCTTTTTAACACAAAACTCAAAATTATTTCAAATTTTTGGTGGGATTTCATTCTCTAACCCTTGAGGTTAGCCTGTGATGTGTTATTTTTGAGAAATTTAGGAAAATAAAGTATAATAAGGGTTTTTCTCCACATTTTTCATCTCCTACAATCTCCTAATCTCTTGCACTCTCATAACTCATTAAGCATTCAATCTTTCAAGCATTCAAGCAATCTAAGCGTGATAAGTCATCCATTGGAGCACTTCATTGCATATCTTTGATTTCCACATCAAGGGTTTGTTAAGTTTATGACATTTCATATTGTTTATTTTCATTCCCTTTCAATTTAATTTTATTTCATTATCTAAGTTTGATTTACAAAGTGGGATTTGACCAATCCTATATCTATTTATACATTTGTCCCTCTTTGCATGGTGTTTACATACTTTATAAGTATATTTTTTGAAATAGGTATTGAAAAGTGAACAAAATTCATCATAGCTGTCAAGTCAACATAACCCTAATTCAAGCTTAGAGACCCTTTTTATCTCATTTTCCTACGAGAATCAAGATGGGACACTTGTCGAGAGAAAAGCAAGTGTAGACTGAGCTTCTGGAATCCTATCCCAAGATTCCAAAAATTTGTAGGTGGACTAAGTCACCACTAGTGGTGAATTAGTCCCACTGCAAGGCCTAAAAAGTGGTTTCTACATTTTTGGATACCCATTTGGAAAATTCTTGTTCTGGCAAGTTTTCCCCGAAACTGGGACTAAGTTTTTCGAGCTTGGTGTAAGTGTCGGCTAAATTTAAGTCAAATTTTGATTCCATAATCTCTTGACATCATATTTCCAATTCTAGTGCACTTCTCAATTTTGTTCCAATTATTTCATCATTTACTTGCATTTTATTTTGCATATCACGATGTGTTTCCATCACTTTAGATTTTTTTAGGTTTTGCATCATTGAATCATTTTATTTTTAGATCAATGCACTATTCATCATAGTTAGGCAAATACATATCATTAAATTAATCTTGATGTGAACATTTTCTTTTGGACCCCCATTTCCTTTATCCTTTTAGGTGAAAAACCTTAGAAGGAGCTAAAGCAGTTGAGCAATCCAAAATCTTTCTCCACATTTTGGTGAACCTAAATTTTGAACATATTCACTTCTAATTTAAAAGTGCATCATAGGTTCCATTTGCATTGCATTAGATATTACATTATTAATTGCATCGGGGTCTTAAAATTGTATTAGTGAAAAGTGCAAATAACTTGCATTTTGCATCATTTGCATTGAAAATAACAAAATTCTGCATTTTATCGTAGTTGCATCATGCATCCGAGAATACATAAAATTGCATTCAATTTTTTAAAAATCTTAAAAAATCATCAACGGGATAAATTGCCCCACTAAACAGTCCTCACCGCACATTTGCCTTGTAATTTATGATATTTTTGCATTTCTATTTTCTCATATTGCATTCAATTTATAGAAATGCTATTATTTGAATTTTATTACTCTAATTTCATTTGGGTTGTATACATCGACCTCTTGTCATATTTGTATGAGTGTTTGGTACATCCTGATGATATTATTTTAGTGACAAGAAGTTCCTGACTCATGGTACCCCGTGATAACACACTCGTTATGGACCTTAGGTTGTCTCGAACTCCTACTCCTTGTATGGATAGTGGTGCATTAGGCATGTATACTACCACTAGTAAACCTTTACCTTCACATACAATGCATGTTAATGCCCACATTTCACAAGATAAAGTCATTAATATTCATGAGGATTTAACACATTTGCAACAAAAATTGTGTCTTGAAAATATTTCAACCACTACAATTCCTACTATAGACAACATCCATCAAATGGTTGAAAGTCATGAGGGATTAGATGTTATGAAAAGTATTGAGGATATAACAAAATGAAACTATTCCACCTCTAACACATCTCATCCAACCAAACAACGTAGTTAGCCAGGAGGATCTCACATTTCCTCCTCCTTCAACCATAGCATCCATACCTACCTATACCACTCCTCAAGTTACAACAACCATGCAACAAGTTAGTCATGTGACTCATTTTGGTATTACAACTAGCATTCCTAGTTCTTTTGTGGCATCGAATGTTCCATCCTCCACCACCTTCAACCCTCTTAGTGTCCCCTTCACTTATCCTAACATTACATACACTCCATCACCATTCTCTCTTCCACCTCATACCACTTACATTTACTCTCTCATTGCAACTCTTCCAAACTGTTATCCACATAACAAAAAATATCTATGATAAAACACAAAACATAAACCCTTTACCTACTGTAATGCATTATTTAGCCGGCCTATCTTTGGAAATCTGTGAACAATGATTCCATAGAATTGAGATTCATAGGTTTGAAATGCAGTAAGGACTACAATCATATTAATTCTTTTAACCTTATGCAATGACTTTGTCCTTGATGATAAACTATTAGCCAAACTATTTCCTAGGACCTTAAAGGACATTGCCTTGGAGTGGTTTTCAAACTTACCCAATCATTCAATTCGATCATTTAATAAACTTTTTGATGCCTTTATAAGTCATTTCCAAGTCCATATGACTCCAAAAAATACAATGGATGATCTAATGAGATGTAAACAAAATGCGGATGAAAAATTCATTGATTTCATTTCACGCTATCAATCATTATATGCTCAAGTAGATGTCAAGATTCCTGATTCACATCTCCAAAAGATGTTTATTTAAAACTTGCAAACTCACATTCAAGATAAATTGAACATGATGAAACTGCTGTCTTGCCTTTATACTTAGCCTTTGATTATCACATTTTATTTATTAGTAGTGATTAGAAATTGCTGTAAGCCGAGAAATTTGAACCTAGCACTTCAAACAATTTGCAACCATTTCGAAAACCAAACAAAGGGTTCTTACAATTCAACCACCCTCCTCAACAACCAACTCAACCCATCAACAACGAAGTAGTATCTATTAAAGTTGTGATA
>VDFB02193867.1:452183348-452227387 GCA_007258455.2 Sequoia sempervirens
TTTCTTAGTATTTGAAATTCCATATTGTTATCTTACTTTGTACTGTATTCATAATGTTGACTAATTTCAAGAGATATGTTGCACATATAAATTTAGGGCATGTTTATACAGTTATTGCAGATGAAGACAACGAAGAGGGTACATACTATTACTTATGTCGTTGTGTTGAGGCAAAAAAGAAATTGGAAGCCCCAATTATAGATGGAGAAAACATTGAATACCCTACAAGCTCAGTTGTTGTTACTGGAACGTGGCTGAGAAGGTACCCACATAAGAGTGTTAAACATTGGTTGTTTGAGGGCTGACATGCATCGTAAGATTCTTACAGCCTCAAACCTTGTCGTGGCATCCAATGTTCGTTTGAGAAAATATGGGGGTAGACCTTTGAACAAGACCTTGTGGAAGGTCCGTGAGTCTGACCATGAGGCAATACTTGACACAATAAAGAGTAGAGTAGACCCATATGGTTCATTGGATTAATTTTTAAGTATATGCACAACGGTTCTTATTAATTTATACTTGTATCCACGTCATTTTGGTTGATGCCAATGCTATCATCTTATTTCACTTTGTGTATCTGTATGTAACCAGAAAAACATTGATTGGTGTCCCCTTGCATAAAATGCAGATTTATGAGCCATCCAAGAGAATCTCAAGCAGAAAAGCAATGCAACATCCTTATTTTGATGATCTTGACAAATCTCAATTATGATTTTAAGCCAAATTAAAAATGGTAATCACCGAGAAGCTTGATGAGAGACAATTTCAAGAGTTATTCATTTTAGATTTAAACATATCAACTGACCACCTATAGTAGACATTATAAGAGCATCTCAATTCAATAAATTCTATTCATAGGAAACATAGACAAGTGATGAGAACTCTTTGAAAAAATGCCTCAAGAAATATTGGTCTCATGTTGATGGAATGGCATAGTGAATTCCACTGACAAGCAAATTGTTGTGGATTGTCATGGCATTCCATCACCATTGAGACCTGACTTTCTTTACAGGCTTTTTACCCCTAAGCAGGTTACTACCTTTTCTCTACTAATGATGATATGCCTTGATAGATTTTTCCAAAAATCATAGCTTTTTTGGAAGCACCTATTTTAGGCTTTTAGCCATAGCAAAAAGGAAGTGAACTGTTTGATAGAATGCTTTGGTAAACATGTATGATAAATGTACTAGCATAGAGAAGGCAAAGAACTGTTTGAAAAAATGCCTCAAAGAAATATGATCTCATGGTGATGGAATGCCATGAAGATCCATAACAATTTTCTTTTCATGTGATGCAGAGGGGATGGGACTTTAGTCAAATCTCAAAGTTTCAAGGATTACAATGATGCAATCTCAAACACTCTTCCAGGCACCCTGATGGAGACAAGCCTCAATAGTGCCCTTATAACTTAGATGCTTTCCTAATGGACCCAAACCCTTGGAGTGATCTCAAGGAACTCAAAAAAACTTGTCTTGAATGGTTTCAAAGCCCCAAACCTCTGTCTTAGAAAAAACTCACTTTTTGCACCTTGACTAGGCTTCTAGCCCAACTAGGCTTCTAGCGATGGTTTTTTCACTTTTCACTCAACTTCCCCAAAGGAATCCTCAATATAATGACTGATTCAGATGTGATTCATGATGATACACAACATATCAAATCATTTATGTCACTTGTTCTAGATCAAACCTACCAAAATCTATTGTTTCCTCAAATTTAAGGCCTAATTAGCCCACTTTTTCAAAGCAACCCCTCTCTAAACTTATCCCCTGACTATGAAACTTTCAACAGTGTTTTAAAATGTTCCCAAACTAGATATTTTCAGGGTATTAGTCTTCTTTGACACCCTCAATAAATTGCTCCAAAACTAGGGCCTCTTGAAAATTAGCTTTCCCAACACTTCCAGAACCTTCTCTCAGACTTTTCACCAATAACTCAACATATCTAAACACCTTCAACTTAGAAATATACCCCTTATTAAGTTATATCTCCTGCTACTACACTTTAGGCACCATTTTCATGCCCTTTTCCTTGCTAAAACTCAGTGTACACCCAAGAATCACTCTTTCTTGCACAATAACTTGTTAGATATTTATAATACAAGTTAGATATGATCCATTTCACAAGTTTTCAGTCACACTTTCCCATGAAATGGATCATTTATTCATGAAGACTCTCAAAACTAGTGAAAAATTTGTACTTTTTTAGGACAGTCAGCAATATAACACAAGAAATTGATTCCCAACATTATTCAGGTCATTCAAAAGGTTAAATGCATGTAAATACAAGTTCTTAAACCATCCAAATGAGCATGACACCAAAAGGAATAAGAGATTCATCAAAAAAACTCAAGAAAATGCAAAAAGATTGAAGTTTTTATTGATTTTTTGTAGCAGTCCATAAACACTTGCAATATTAGCCAACCCTCCATACAAATGCTTTCTCCAGGATTATAGACTCATCCTACAATTGTCCCAACTGATTAGAATTGATTTTATTACATTATTGTGATTAAAACTCCTAAAACTCACTTTTCCACCCAAAGAGTTAGTTCAAAAATTTGAATTTCCAGCAACTTGCAATTTCTTCGCTCCTATTAACTATAAAGCTTCCAAATTATTCAACCTTATTTAACCTAATTTAAGCATATATACCTCTTCAACTCCTAAAATTTCCATTTACAAGTCAATTTGGTCCTATGGTCCTTATTAGGACCCTTAGGACTTTTGATCTTCCTATTACACTCATCCATGCCAAATGCCATTATAGGCTTAAAAATTCTATAATTGATGCTTTGGAAAGGTTTATAGGCCTTCAAGACCCCTGCCATCTCCTGACTCTCCAAATGATCCTCAAGGAGCTTGGGTGTTTCTGCACCATCATGGCATTCCACCACCATGAGACCACATTTCTTTGAGGCATTTTTTTCAAACATTTCATTCCCTTGTCTATGCTATTGCTTACTATTATGCTATGATAGATTTTTTCTAAGCATCCATAGCTTGTTCGAAAGCACCTGTTTTAGGCTTTTAGCCATAGCAGCAAGGCAATGAACTGTTTAGCTAAATGCTTTGATAGACATGTATGAAAAATGTGTTAGCATAGACAAGGTAGTGAACTCTTTGAAAAATGCCTCAAAGAAATGTGATTTCATGGTGATGGAATGGCATGAGGAATGCCATGACAAGTAAATTGCTATGGATTGTCATGGCATTCCATCACCAATGAGACCACATTTCTTTGAGGATTTTTTTCAAAAGCGGTTTGTTGCCTTTTTTCTATGTTATTGCTTATTGGTAATGCTTTGATATATTTTTCCACGGCATCCACATAGCTTTTGGAAACACCTATTTTTAGGCTTTTAGCCATAGCAACGAGGAAGCAAGCTGTTTGTTAAATTCTTTGGTAAACATGTATGATGGCTCTGTAGTAGTATAGACAAGAACTGTATTTGTTTGAAAAAATGCCTCAAAGAAATGTGGTCTCCTAACATCGGAATACCATGTGTCATGGAAACTCCACCACCATGAGACCACATTTCTTTGAGGCATTTTTTTCAAATAGTTCATTCCCTTGTCTATACTGTTAGCACTATTGTCCTTTATGATGGGCTTTTCCTGGCATCCATAGCTTGTTTGAAAGCATCTATTTTAGGCTTTTAGCCATAGCAGCAAGGCAATGAACTGTTTGGCTAAATGCTTTGATTGACATGTATGAAAAATGTGTTAGCATAGAAAAGGCGGTGAACTCTTTGAAAAAATGCCTCTCAAAGAAATGAGGGTCTCATGGTGATGGAATGCCATGACAATCAAAAGCATTTGATTGTCATGGCATTCCAGCATGAACCTCATTTCTTCAGCTCAAAGAGACCCTTCTGCCTATGTACTTACTATTATGCTTTGATAGATTTTCCAAGCATCCATAGCTTGTTCGAAAGCACTTGTTTTAGGCTTTTCATTATAGCAACAAGGCAACACTTGAACTATTTAAAATGCTTTGGTAGACATGTATGAAAATGTGGTAGTATAGACAAAGTGATTATTTGTTTGAAAAATGCTCAAAGGGAAATGTGGTCTCATAAGAATGCCATGACAACCAAATGCAATTGGCGTTGCTCTAGTTATTTGTTATGCAATGTGAAGTAATTGCATAACTGCTTAATTGACTTTGTAAAACTATATTGTAATTGAAATTTTGTCATCTATCAACATCTAGTTATTAGTTATGAAATGTGAAGCAATGCTTTCAGTTTGAAAGATGTGCAATGCAATGTAATCAACGTTATGAATATAGACTACAAAAATCTATTTTTTACTAAGTTACCGGTTCGGTTTTGGGTTTAGGATCAGGTTCGAGAACCCGGTTCGCCGGTTCGGGAATTTTTTTGGGGTTGGGTTCGTTTCGAGTTCGGTCATACAAAAACATATAAAAATTAGAAATATATACATATTTGCAGCAATAATCAAGTTCAGAATACACCACCATATTAACAGTCAAATAACATAGCAAAAATACACCACCACTTTCATAGTGAAATATTAAAATATTAGTGATCTACTCAAATGTCATGATACAAAACTATAAATTAAAGTTCAAACATAAAAATGTCAAGTGTTTACAATTAGCCATTATTGATCATTGATCAATCTGAAAAGTGTGAACATTTTTTGTGTGGAAGGAAAACAAGAAAGCAGTGTTACATAATTATTTAAATTTTGAAAGAGCCAAAACCTTTTTCTTGTAGATCGTAGAAGAATCTCATTGATTTTTTGGGTGTCCTTGCCTTGGAACGGAACTATCCTGAGTCATGAATGATTGACCAGGAACTGTGAGAAAGAAATAAGATATAAATCACATGCAACTTGCTGCAATTTCTTTCCTTGGGAAAAAGGGTAAAGTTTTCTTTTCAGGGAGAATCTCCTTTAGAGTTTGAACGCATTGATAATTTTCAAGATAGACTTAGCCAAATATGTCATCTAGGTTTGAAGCTTTTAGGTAAAATGTTTGCTTCTTAAAATTTTGTTCAAAATTCAAGATGCAGGCTCTCCTCCCTTAGGGAAGAGAAGGCCTATCAACCCTAACACTCTTATGCAACACTTCTTAAGTTCTTATTGATGTAGTATTAGATGTGAAGTTTCAAAATAGGCATGGTTATATAAATTCTCATCTCACGACTATCATTGCATCAAATTAAGAATTTTCAATCCTTTATGGTCTAGAAAAGAGAAGTATGGAGTAGTGTTCCAATGCTAAAGTCTTATTGTGAATCTCTTTGCTATGAGTGGTTCAAAAATGAGGAATTTGTCTTCTGCTCCAAATGAGAAATATTCACAATATGTGCTAGGAAGGAATAAGTCAATAAGACCGAGTATGCAAGAACTGAGAATTGCAAAATTGGCTTACATTTGACTTCCAAACACATAAATTTTCACACTTTTCGATGTTCACACATAAGTCAAAAAATATATGTGCTTAAGTTGTAAAGTATACACTTGAATACACATAACTCATATCTATTGAACCATGAATTTATAATTTGCAAATATGGACACCATCGATAAAAAGATTTGTATCAAGAAAATAGCCATATAGGCTTACGAGAATGCCATATAGGCATTCAATGTCAAATATATCCAATACAAAATATGTACAAAATTTCCATGTAAGCATACAACAAAGGGCTCTGTGCATTCAAAATTCGTTTCTCTCCATGCTCTGGTTCAAATACAATTTTCTTTCCCCTTGCTAGGTGATCCGATGGTGATAAGTCTGTCACCCATTTTTGCTATGCTCGAGGAGTGCTCCTGCTGCTTCTCCTAGTGTTTAGCTTCTGGTGAAGTTTCAACTGTTACAATAAGAAGTAAAGACATTAATATATAGAAATTACATTATAAAAATTGAAGCAGGAAGGGGGTGACACAAAACCCTCTCTGCTGATTTAATTTCAACACCAACCCAAATTATCCATTCACTGTGAATTTCAACACACGTATAAAAAAAAAAAAAACTGTAACATGAAACTTTCATTAAAATGGAAAATCTGCAATTACAAATAATAAAGTCTCATTGAGACTATGGGAGCCACATATTCCCTTTACAACATCATAGAATTCCTTACAAAAATCTGCAACATTACATAGAATTTATGTGCTTCTCAAGCACTACAACCAACCCACATGCACACTCTATCACTCCTCAACAATGGTTGCAATTAAATTCTTGAAGCCTTCATACTTTGCTGCAATTTTTCCTTAGAGAAAAATCCATCTTAGTTTTGAGTTTTCCTGCCTTTGAAAACTAACTTCAAAATGTAAATGAATTATCTTTTACTACAAACTTTCCAAATCTGCCAGAATAAAATGAAATTCAATTTCAAATTCATTTCCATTTCAAACTAAAAAATAATCTTTCCCAAAAATCCAAGGAGAGAATTTCTAAATTGAAATTCAAATAAATCAAAAATCAAACTTCTCACACACACACTTTACCAGCAGTTTCCAAAATTGAACTCACTCATCAAAGTTTCCAATTTGATCAAATGGGAACCCACTTTGATAGTCCCTATTTTTTAAGGATTTGTGGAAGTTGAGATTTTATTTAAAAATAAAATCTTAAAAATCGCCTTTAACTTGCAAAAATCCAAATTTTGAATTTTTGCACTTCCATTTCCTTTGCAACAACTGCTTTTTGATTCAACATGAATTGTTAATGTAATTTAATTTAAAATTACATTATTGCATTAATTAGAAATATTTGTGGCAACCATTTATTGAAAACCAAACAAAATTATTAATTTTTTTTTTTTTGTTGATGCAAGATTGCACGAGCCCATGGATGCTCCTGCATCAAAAATTAATATATTTAACAAAATAATCACTTACGGCCATCTCACGATCACTCTCCTCGATGAAAATATTTGCACACCGATGCTCAGGCATGCTCAAGCCTTGTATAAACCATCCAAATAGGAATTAAACTATGAATCAATAATGGTTTGATTTTTCACCAAAACTAGTTCATCTATAACAATGAATGTAAATGTAAATTTAGTAATTTGCCACATACCTCCCCTATCAGAGCCATCAAGGATTGTATAGTGGAGGAAACACCAATATCCATTTCCCTCGTAATGTTTGGCGGTGTTTCTGTCACCAACATCTGAAAATAAAACAACAAATTATTTAATCACAAAAAAGTTACAATAGCGATCCATGTGATGACTTATAATGTATGAGATCTAATGGACAAAATTTTGAGTGCAATTATTAAACAAATATATTTCTGATTATTAGTTATCGAATTTGAAGTAATGATTTGATTTTGAATGATCTGTGTAATGCAACGTAAAGTCAACAATATGAATATAAACTACACAAATTTATTAAACTTAGAATTCATTACTTAAGTTCTCTTTAAATTCTATATTACCTCCATGAACGTTTGATCAAATCTACTGGCACTCGGAGGTGTTTCCTTGAAACCTGCAACAGTACCATATTCAACATCCAAAATCACATATTAAAATACCATTCGTAAAACAATGCTATTAATACATGTAATAAATTTATAATTGTTTACTAACTTTACAAACCCCACCGATAGGTGTACTGCAAAAATAAGTAGGTGGATGACTGGTGTATCCAGTCTCTACACTGTGACCCTACAATTTTATTAAAATAATAAAACTAAACTAGTTAATCTTTCATTTCATAATCAAAATTTAATAAATTAAATTCAATGAACATGTTGAATTTTACCTGAGTGTGAATGCCATATGCATCATGCAAAATGTTAGTCGTCCTCTCCATCCTTGTAGATGCATACAGATCAGGCTACGTAGTAGCATATAGATCTTGCGTAGCACCCTCTTGAGTGCCGATAGGGTCATACGAACAAGTCGCCCTGCAAGATTGACACACATGGGTTCGAAGGTCACCACCTGAAGACTCCCCTGGATGGCACTGTACAATAGGGCTAGTGTGATGGATGACACTCTGGGTCAAAGTTGTGATTGCCTGCAATGTCTCTATGTCGGCACTCTCCTTCGCAACGGCAGGCATCACAATCTACTCATGAGGCAGCCTAGCGAGAGATCGTCTCCCTTGCTGTGTAGGATCCGGCTGTTCACCGGGCCTATCCTGAGCTGACCCCCCACCTCTCCCCTAGAGCTCCCTCATATCAAAATAATTTGGGATTTGGTTCAATACAAACTCACTGTATAGTTTCCTAAGAAAATATTGGGGGACTTCACAATTATTGCATGGTTGGTAATCAAAGACCATATACCATCTTTCATAAAAATGGTTCTTAATCTCTTGGTGGTGGCACCAATGAATAGGAAACCTCTTTGCATTGAGGGTAAGATTTTGATTTGTTTTAGGGTCAATAAATAGAGAGCACAAATCACCTTTAATAATTTTTAAATCTTTTACTTGTTTATATGATAATTTGTTTGCATAATATGCCCTAGTTGTATGCCTCCTATCTTGCCATCCAGATATTTGTTGGGTGATTGCATCTACATTTTTTAACATGTCTTTCAATGAATTTGCTAGAAGCATTCTTTCTGTGGTTGAAGCATTTGGATCACTCAACCTACTGATAAGATACTCAAATTGTTTTCTATTGTTCTCAATTTCACAACTCAAATTTTCTTGAGTACCAGGAGGGAATTGAGAGAATGGTGGGGGAGGTTGATTTTGTTGAGGATTTACCTCCTCTCCTTGTTGAGGATTTGCAGGATTTTCTACAAATTTAAAAAAAAACAATCAAATCTAACCTAAAACAAACAAAATCAATCTCAGACTAACAAATTCAAAACAAATAGTAAACAATACTTACCTCCTGCATCTCTTCGTCGTCGTGGTGCCATATTTACAGAAAAATCCAACTGTTCTTGATGAAATTTGCAGAAGTCCTTCCTCCTAGAACCCGAGCGCGAAAATGAGGGTTTTTGGCCGTGGGCAAAGCTCAGAAATAGTGAAAAGCAAATGATACACATTTCACTTTTTTTTCTTTCTTTTAAAAGCACATAACGCGCTCGCGTTATAACGCGTTCGCATTATAACGCGAGTGCGTTATGTGTTTCCCCATTTTTTTCCCATTTGGCCACAAAACTGCGACCAACTTCATGCACCCACCCCACCATCAAGCCACATTTTTTCAAGGCATTGTTCCCAACAGTTCAATACCTTGTCCATGACTTTTCATGGCATTCCATCACCACCAGACCACATTTCTTGGAGGAATTTTCTAGAAAAGTTTAGTGCCTTGTCTATACTATTGCTCAGTACGCCTCGAAGATCACAATATGTTGTTGAGGGTATGTGCAGGATCATCATGGAAAAAATAGGCCCTTAAGTGGCAAAAAAATTAGAAAAATCAAAGTTAGGCAACTTGATGTAAAAATTTGAATAAGTTATCAATATTATTTTAAAACTATGTAAGAATAGAAGCTGTAGCAAATTGAATGTAGTTTCTAAACTACTAGATTTTTATTTTATTTTTTAAAATATTTGGTGAAAATTGGAAATTTCAATGTAGTAGTACTTAAATTTCAGGGAAAAAATAAGAAATAGGTGCCGACCACCCTAACCACAATAAAATGATAATATTTTTTTATAATATTTTATATATAATTAGATGACTCATGTTCGATGTGATGCATTTTTTGTAATTTTTTTCCAAGTAAATAATTAATTATGATTTTTTTATTACAACTTTAAAAAAATAACCTCATATGTCTGACCACCTTAACTTGGTCAAAAATTCATGAAATTCAATTTTTCTTTTTTTAATCCTATAGTATACGAAGCATAGAATGTGACACATGTTTTGGATTAAAAAAATGTGATACCGTTTGAAAGCTATAGATGTTTCTCAATTAGCCTATCAATCAGGACTTTAGTCATAATTCAAATGAAAAATGAATAATAATTATTTATTAAATTCAAAGTAAAGCATAATTTATATTGGTGGAAAGCTAAGAATCTCCTTTAAAAATCCTTTTTGTTTCATCAATTTTGGGTAAAAAAAAAGTTGTTAGCCACATGGGCCATCATATCACTTACATATTGCCACTTTTTGCCCCATCATGATCTTGCACATACCCTTGAGGGTTTTAGGTTTGTCAAATGGTCATGCAACTAAAGAGATTTGGAATATAAATATTCAAATTCAAATCTTCCTTCTATAAATGATCATATTCAAAAAGACAGGTCAAAATCAAAGTCTAACCTAAATAACATGAACAATGAGAGCAAATGAAAGACAAAGTAGTTCCTATGCTTTATCCAAAATTTCAATGGTTCTATTCTAAATGTCTTCATCTTGACCATTTGAAAAACCTAAAACCCTCAACAACATATGACGATCTTAGAAGCGTACTAGGAAATAGTAAATGTTTTCGATTGAGAAAAAAACAAATTTATTAGAATCAAATAGAGAATATAGGTGGACCTCAAAACAAATAGATTAATCATCGGGACCAATTTTCCCAACTATAGAATGATAGATCTAGTTGGAAAAAAGTAGGGGGGCCCACCTCCCACTCCCCCCTCCCAAGTCACCACACTCCCCTCCACTCACCACTCTCCCTTCCACATTCACCACTCTTTGAGCACTAGTAGTTTCAAGCCAAGGAGAATTATGAGCTAACCTAGTTGACAAAAATAATAGGGGGCCCACCTCCCACTCCCCCCTAAAGTCACCATTCTCCCCTCCACTCACCACTCTCCCTTCCTCACTCACTGCTCTTTGAGCACTACTGGTTTCAAGGCAAGGAGAATTCATGTGAGACATTAAATATATCATAGAAACTTCAAGGTGCAACATATGTAGAACAAATTAAATGTGTAAGCAATGTTTCAAATGGTGGCTTTCACAAGATGGCATAGAAGCAACCAAACATGAAATATCACTAGCAAGGACACAACAATTAAATGACAACATCCAATGAAGAATGACCAGTCACAAATAATGACATAAAGAATCATTAATATGAGCACAATGTCTCTTTATTTACCATGGAAATAATTTTAAACAAGTTCTCCAATCATGAGGAGAGGGAAAATTATTATGAATGTTTCCCTAATATTTTTTCTTTTTTTTCAAGGAAAGGAACATGGACCTGGAACTATACGTGTTTTGTTGCTTTTATGTGATCATATGAAAGCTACCATTTGGAACATTGCTTACACATTTAATTTTTTCTGCACATGTTGCACCTTGAAGTTCTTGGTAAGCAGGTGGCATTCTTAAAAGCGGTACATGGGGCTTGCTTTTTCTACCACATATTGCATACATGGACTAAATCACAAACAATAGTTGCTATAGATGAGCTACTTGGTGAAATTCTTAGGTAGGCATGTATGGAAAATGTGGTAGCATAGACAAGGCAGTGTACTATTTCAAGAAATGCCTTAAAGAAATATGCTCACATGGAATTCCATAAGAAAAAATGCATCTATGGAAAAATCTTATGGAAAATGTGTTAGCATAGACAACACAATGTACTATTTTAGGAAATTCCTTAAACAAATGTGCTCTCATGGAATGCCATAATAAGAAAATGCATGTATGGAAAAAATTGTAGTGTAGATAGGGCAACGAACTATTTGGGAAATTGCTTTAAAGGAATTTTGTGTAATGGTGCTAGAATTCTATATGGATTGTCATAGCATTCAATCACCATGAGGCCACATTTATCCAAGGAATATTTCCAAACATCCCAATGCCTTCTCCATGGCTTCTCATGGTGATGAGATCCATCACCATCAGGCCACATTTCTCTAAGGAATTGTTCCCAACAGTTCAATACCTTGTCCATGGCTTGTCATGGCATTCCATCACCACCAGGCCACATTTCTTTGAGGCATCTTCTAGAAAAGTTGAGTTCCTTGTCTATACTATTGCTTAGTATGCCTCCAAGATGACCATATGTTGTTGATGGTTTTAGGGTTGTCAAATGGTCATGCTAAAGATGGGTATGTGCAGGATCATGATGGGCCAAAAAGTGGCAATATGATGCGCATGTGGCTGACGACTATTTTTTAACCCAAAATTGATGAAACGAAAAGGGTTTTTAAAGGAGATTCTCAGATTTCCACCAATATAAATTATGATTTAATTTGAATTTAATAAGTAATTATTATTTAATTTCTATTCAAATTATGACTCAAGTCCTTATTGATAAGCTGATTGAAAAACATCTATAGCTTTCAAACAATATCACATTTTTTGAATCCAAAACATGTATCACATTCTATGCTTCACATACTATAGGATTTAAAAAAGAAAAATTGAATTTCATGAAGTTTTGACCAAGTTAAGGTGGTCAGACATATGAGTTTTTATATTTTTAAAAAAATTGTAATAAAAAATTCATAATTAATTATTTACTTGGAAAAAAATTACAAACAAATATGCATCACATCGGGGCATGAGTCCTCTACTTATATCTAAAATCTTATAAAAAAATATTATCATTTTATTGTGGTTAGGGTGGTCAGACAGACACCTACTTCTTATTTTTTCCCTGAAATTTAAGTACCACTTCATTGAAATTTCAAAATTTCACCAAATAGATTTTATTTTTTTTAAACAAACCTAGTATTTTAGAAACTACATTCAATTTGCTACATATTCTATTCTTACATATTTTTGAAATAATATAGATAACTTAATCAAATTTTTATGTCAAGTTGCATAACTTTGATTTTTCTGAATATTTTGCCACTTAAGGGCCTATTTTTTCCATGATGATCCTGCACATACCTAGACATTTGGAATAAAACTATTGAAATTAAAATTTTCCTTCTATAAATGATCATATTCAAAAAGATGGGTCAATATCAAATTCTAACCTAAATAACATGAACAATGAAAGAAAATGAAAGACAAAGTAGATCCTGTGCTTTATCCAAAATTTCAATGGTTCTCTTCTAAATGTCTTTAGCTTGACCATTTGACAAACCTAAAACCCTCAACAACATATGGTGATCTTAGAAGTGTACTAAGAAATAGTAAATGTTTTTGATTGAGCAAAAACAAAATTTATTTGTGCCTTGGGAATGGACTGCAAGATATAATGCGATGTCAATCCAAAGTTCTTTTTTCCATTTATTTTTCTAGGGAAAAAATTACTATTTATCTTTGTTTGCATTGGCGGGTACCTGATTTCCTGGGGGTTTACATTTTATATCAATAATTTTAAACAAGCTATCCAATCATCCCACATAGAACACATACTAGTAGGAACAAGTAGTGAAAAATCATTGGACTGTGAAGTGGGAATTAAAAAAGCAATGCCTAAATAAGTGGCTTCAACACTTTTTCCATTTAAAAGATTAAAGTATACATTATTAAGATAAAGAGCATGAACAAGAGCTTTTTTCCATGGACCAAGTCATACTATATATATGAAACCTTAACTTTTCATATCTTCATGTTCACATGATAAAGACCTATACACTATCAACACTATTGGATCTTCTATTAAGATATTATAGAGAACAAAAAATTTATGACCATCAGGCAACTTTGTTTAAGGAATTGAAAAAACAAGCATATCATAAAGTTCTCAACATATAGTAAAAAAATATGTCTTATACACACAACGTTATGCCTTATTTTAAGTCATAAAACATATATAACTAGAAAATAAATGGCTATAAAGGATTTGCAATGAAGAGGAAGCTGAATGTTGTAGTATATGCTAGCTCATGTAACTATGTTGACTAACTGTTCCTTTCAACATAGCCATGTGTGCAAACAAATTAAGTCTAGTATCTATATTTAGATTTCCATTATTTCAATGAAGATCTATAAATGATGAATTGGATTTCATTTTATTCAAGATCTAACGAAAATTTGAAGTTCAAAAACTATTTTGATATCAATGTTATGAACTCAAAATATCAAAATAGACTCAAATAAAATATGTACCTGATGATACCTTAGCCCCTAGAAAAAATATAGAAGAATAGTAGAAGAATGGAAGATAATTTTCCATTGATCTCTTATGAGATTTTAAAGTAGAAAGAGTAATGTCATTGTTGGTTAGGGTTTCACCATTCAACCATCTTTGAGTGATCAACTCCATGGTTACCATTAGGGAAATACAAGTGCCCCACAAAATGATAATGATATCACATGGGACTATTGTAAATAGTCTTAACTTAATAATACTTTGTTAGACCAAGTCCACAGCATAGTAGTACTAAGATGACTCAACTTCTTATGAACATACCAAAAATGTAACTCAATTGTCCCAATTCAGGGTTATGTGCACAAATCTTCTAATGTTCTATGATTTCAATTAAGATATAATAATACATGAATGATGGACAAGGGGTACAACAATAGACTTTTTGTAGTACTCAATAACTACTATTTTCCCTTACAATGCACCATACTAAGATTGAATACAAAATAGGACATTGTGATATGGTGAATATAGATAGAGTAAACTAATTTCATCATAGAACAACATGGAAAATTCATCTAGTAGGAAGTGTTTATTAAATATTTCATTCAACTAAAGGCGGGTTGTAGCATTGTGTCCTTGAAAATCAATCTACCAATACTGAAGTGGTTGTTCCAAAATCCCAAAAGATATCATTAAGCATTGAGTGGGGGCCAAAGCAAAAAAAAATCCAACTGAACTAGTAGATGGTACTTATATAGCTATTTCCTATGAAACTAATGAAGTAAACATAGAAGTTAAACTGCAGTAGTAAAAGTAGTTATGGTGGCCACCAATAAAATTTGATGTTGGTAAGAATTGAGAAATCAATGTTTGAGAACTAGTTTTTGCTCATGTAACTATGTTGACTAACTGTTCCTTTCAACATAGCCATTTGTGCAAACAAAATAAGTCTAGTATATATATTTAACTTTCCATTATTTCAATGAAGATCTATAAATGATGAATTAAATTTCATTTTATTCAAGATCTAACAAATATTTGAAGTTCAAAAACTATATTGATATCAATGTTATGAACTCAAAATGTCAAAATAGACTGAAATACAATATATATTTGATAATACCTTATCCAATAGCAAAAAGATAGAAGCACAATAGAATAATAGAAGATAATTTCCCATTGATCTATTATGAGATTTTAAAGCAGAAATAGTAATATCATCATTGGGTAAGGTTTCACCATTCAACCATCTTTTAGGGATTACCTCCATGGTTACCATTAGGGAAATACAAGTGCCCCTAAAAATGATAATGATATCACATGGGACTTTTGTAAATAGTTTTAGCTTAATAAGACTTTGCTAGACTAAGTCCATAGCCTAGTAGCACTAAGATGACTTAAGTTCTTATGAACATACCAAAAATGTAACTCAATTGACTTAATCTAGGGTTATGTGCACAAAGTTTCTAATGTTCTACGATTTCAATTAAGATATAATAATGTGAATAATTGATAAGGGGTACAACAATAGACTTTTCATAGTAATCAATAATTACTATTGTCCCTTACAGTGCACCATACTAGGGTTGAATACAAAATAGGACATTGTGATATGGTGAATATAGATAGAGAGTAAACTTCTTTCATCACAAAGTAGCATAGAAACTTCATCTAGTAGGAAGTGTTTATTAAATATTTCATTCTACCAAAGGTTGGTTGCAAGATTGTGTCCTTGAAAATCAGGCATCCTTGAAGCGTCGAGTGGGAGCCAAAGCAAAAACAATTCCAAGTCATCTTTGACAATTGAAAGAGTTGGTGAAGTTGTGCTCAGCTTCGAACCCCCATGTTTGATGATTTGAAGATGGGTAACATACTATACATTACACTAGTTATTTGAGTTTCTTTCAAATTCATCTTTGACAATTGAAATAGTTGGTGAATTTGTGCTCATCTGAGAGCCACCCATCTTCTCGTCATCAAACATGGGGGTATCATCAAACATGGATTTTCTCAAGTTACCAATGCAATAGGTAAGCTATTATTACAAGATGAATTTAATAAGCTAGACGTATTGTTAACAATTTTTTGTGTAGCATAGGTAAAGTAGCCCTAGCACAAGGACCTAGAAGTGATCCAGGCATTCATAATGGTTTTTGTGCAACAAATTAAGAGGATTGATGTAATAGCTTAGTTATCAGCCACAAAATTTAAAGAAATAAGAAACAATGTAAAAGAAAACGAGGAGAAGATGGAAAGACTTTCAATGACCCAACTTGAATTGATCTAGATATGCAGAAGTAATGACACAAAAGTCTTAGGAGTTGGTTAGATTAGGTTATTTTGGGACTTTAGAGTGACATGTTTCATCATAACCAACAAGTTTCCATGGCACATAGTCATCGTTTTGACTATATATTTGATCTTTTAATTGCCATGTTCAAGTGTGTATGGTATGTTGGTGGTTCTCCCTACTAGTTTGCTATATTTTTTAAGCATCATTTTTTGAAGTTTTCACCATGCCTTTGATTTGTGCCTTAACTAAAGAGGATTTAGACTAGTATTTAGATTAGTCATTTAGGATCATCATTAGAGAAGCTACGGTTAAATTTAGAATGTAACTTGACCATTTAAACATATTTCTATTAATTAACCAGATTGACATATAGCATCCTCACCCAACTTAAGCATATTTACTTTAATTAACAAAACTGAGAATTTTTCCATAGGTACATAAGCCATGGTCTGATTTCAAATGTGAGCTTCATATAGATGAAAATTTCCAGACAACATACATGGTTTCTACTTACATACAAACTTGAGCTCCTTTGGTTGAACACTTAGAAGTTTCGTGGCCATGTTTGCTCTCAAATCAAACACAGATCAATGAATTCCAATGAATTATAGAAAATCAAGGAAACTTCTCTGGATATTACAAAGCAAAAGAGTAAGACTGAGAAACTCAAATATACAAATGCTTTAACCTCTAGAACTCAATTTATTATTAAAGAACTAGGGAAAAAGAAAGAAAATACACAGATTACATTGTGAAAAACTAAAATCTAGTGAATAAATTAGTCTAAAAAAGTCAAATTAATTCACTTCTTAGCATGTCCTCTATCTAGTTTTGGAGAAATGCTAACTGTGTTCTTGGATGGCTGGAGCACAAAATTTAAATTTAGTCAAATTTTGGGTTTTAATTTCATCAAACATGACTATCCTTTATGATGCAAATCAAAAATCATAAAGATGGAGAATGTGAATGAAAAATAGTTGTGATTTCTTCACCCCCTACACATAAATGAATTGGAATTACCTCTAGGTTCTAAGTAGCTTATCATTGGAAGTTAAAAAAAGTAGACTTAAATAAGAAAATAAATAACACAACACAAAGTTGTGAAGTAAGAAAATTTGGGTAAAACAAAATTTCCTATTTAGGATAAGTTCAAAAGAACCATTTCCATACTTGACGAACCTTATGTATTCTTGAACATTCATAAGTAAAATGCAAAAACTTGTTTGATATTTCTATTAAATGTGTTTCTATGACATGATTTTGATAGTCATGTCTATTGAGTCCTGTCTAAACCATTAATTGTACAACTCAAGATAGTCAAATGTGAATGACATCATATTAGATTAAATGCAAAGTATAATAGCATTTCAAATTTGTAATGAATTAGGCTGGGTTACTACTTATAACCATAGCACTCGGATCATTGCTAGAATATATAATTAACCACAAACAAAACTTATACTAAGAAAAGAATGATTCATGATTTGCTAATTTGAGCTCAAAACAAAAAATACATAACAAGAATTTTAACCCCATATATTTTATGGTTGGGATAATTTCCATAAGTGGTTAATATTGGAAAATGCAATGATGCAGTCTTAATATAGTGCAGTGTAACCGAAATCCAATCAAATAGAGTTACTATAAATAAGCGAATTTCTCTGAGATTTTCTCAAAAGATACAATACGACTACTAGACCATATGATTCCTTACAAAGGAATGGAGATGAATCTTGAAAAGCATATTATTATTCCCAACAACTGTAACACACTACCCCAAAATCATGTTCTAATTGCAATAACATGAATAAATAAAGAAAATCCACATGATTACCATTCAAATGCCACCATGACCCATTAACTACACAGATCTAGCTTTACAAAGTCAACAATTACAAAGACCAATTTCATATTGCACACAAAATAAAAAAGTAAATTCTCATCTCTTATCAAATAACTTTTTAAAAGAAGAAAAGAAAAAAATGAGCATCACTTAAACCTATAAAGAGATGCCCCTGATAATGAATGGGTTGCTCTCACAAAGCTGTACCAAAGAATACAAGCTCCAAATTGGGAACCCATATTCTATGTATAGATATAATAAGAATGTTGTGAAAATAGTGTATAGAAGTTGTCAAGACATTGCACAGTAAGTCCTAAAATTTTGAAAGACCATTTATTTGAGATTTGTGATTTCTTTCTTCTCTCTCTTTCATTATCCAACATAGTATATATGCTATAACTATTAAGTCTTTATCTCATACAACCATGCATAAATAATAGGTATATAGATTTTCTAGCTAGATGGCTATTGTATTCATGCTACCCACATCTAATTTGAACTATAAAACCAAAAGGCCCAATATTTATAAAACCAAACTGTCACTTAAGTTTTCTGAAAGAAGAAAAAAAGAACTAAACTATGGGTATTTGAATTAATAGCATAGTAACTAGCATATGCGTGTGCTTGTTATTTATCCATAGTCATGTGGGCATAGATTTAGATGTAACAAAGGAATGAAGGGGTAATAATCATAGTACATATAAGATACTAGATAATGAGAGAGAGAGAGAGAGAAACGACTACAGAACTCTCCTATAACTTGTATGGCATCCCATACATTACAAAAATGGAACAAGTTAAAAGGTGACAATAGAGCCAACAATTGCATAACTTGAAAGCCCTAAATTCGAAAGGGAAGGAAAAACCCAAAACAAAAAAATAGTTGCAAAATAACCCTCAACAACAAGAAATGAATGCAATATTTTAATTTCAAATGTTCGCTATCTAGACAACAAGTCTCAAACCTGCTCTAAGCCCTAGCTCCAAGTCCAAGCCAAGGCACATGAACACTTGACAGTCATTCCTGGCATGGGCATGTAGGATTTAGAGGCAAGTTTTGTTCAGACGTGTGCTGAATGAAACAACAAGCCAGTCGTCGTACTTTCCATAAACAATGCCACCTAATGGAAAGAATGACATCTACTAAGACACCATCAAGCATGCCCCTGTGTAAAATGTACACACATAAACCAACCACATGCCCATTTCCAGGTCCATGTTCCCTTCCTTGAAAAAACAACAAAACATTAGGGAAACAAGCATAATACTTTTCCCTCTCTCAATGATTGGACAATCTATTTAAAATTATTGCTTCAAAATCTAAACCCTTAGGAAATTAGACACCCGCCAATGCAAACAAAGATAAATAGTGATTTTTTTCTAGCAAAATAAATGGAAAATCAAAACTTTGGATTAGCATCGCATTATATCCAACACTCAGTTCCCAACGCACAAATAAATTTTCTCTTTGCTCAATCGAAAACATTAGTCTCTTGTTATAAAGGCAGGGACTAATAAATATATATTAATATTAATATACATATTGCTTTATAATAATATAAAAGTCTAGCGATGAAAGGAAATTTTAAATCTACCTATTGAATAAGAACATTTAAATCGATTTCCAGACAGTTCAATTAATTCCATTTATTATTGTTAAATAATTATTTGTTTCATGTCTTTGGTCTCATATATATATATATATATATATATATATATATATCTGTGTGTCTGTGTGTGTTTAATACAATTAGCAAAATATAATAGTGAATAAAATTTAAAAAATAAAATGTAAAATTAATATAATATTATTTGTTTAGTAATATGGATTTTTATTTTTTTTTATGTTAAAAATGTTATTGAATATTTACAACGATATAATATTGTTATGTTTCAATCATATGTTTATTAAGTAATACATTACTATAAGTTTAATGATGTAGATGACAATAATTTATTTGTAAGACATAAAATAATAAATATTTGAATATTTGATCAAGCCATAATCAATTGAAAGTTAATACATAGTTATTAATTTTCTCTATAATACCCTCTCAATTCTACATAGGTGGCTTATCTACAACATTAAAGATCAAGAGTCAAGGATGAAACAAACCAAGGAAACATGTATGAACTTTTTTTTTCCTTGCATTATCACCAATAAGTATTGATGATGTAGGAACATCTTGAGATAAGGAAAAACTTCACACAACCAAGATCTAAGATAGGTATATCTATGGAATGAAGGTGAAGACAAAGGACAATGAGAACATAGGAAAATTAGAGTTCCTAATTGAATAAATATATAAAGAATAAGGTGTAGTTTTATGCCCAACGAGTAGTTAGGTAATGAAGATAGGTAAAATCCAATGAGTGAGCACCACGAGGAGTAGCCAATGGTGGAGATTGAATCTAATGTGGGAAGAGTAATGGGAAGCACCAAAATTTAACCAAATTGGTAGGAATGTTGGTTTTGAGGTAGTCAAGTGCATGCTAGTTGAGAAAGGATAATCCCACTTTATTGTGTTCAACTATTAATTGGGACATTGAAATCAACCTTTCTAACAAAAAAATCACTTTATGTCAATAGTAGAAAGAAAACTATTAAGAGTTTTAAAGATGATGCTAATTGTTATTGTTTTAATTCTATGTGTAGGTTCTAAACACATAAAAAATAGTTTCTTATCATTTTAAAATATTTTTAATAATTTATTTTTTATAACATTATAGTTTTTTTAGCAAGTAATATCTTTTCTATATACATAGCTTATATTATTAATTAGATAGAATCACAATTTTTAAAATATAGGTCACTAACAGTTATAGTTATTACATGCATATCTTTTTCATAGTTTTTTTGTTAAATATTTTTTATTATTGATTTTTTAATTTACATTAATTATAGTTTAGAATTATTTTATTATGTATAACTTCTTTCTATACATTAAAATCATTAATTTTTAATTGAAAAAGGGACATCAATATGAAGTATTTATATATATTTATTTAAAAAAATAGTTCTAGCATTTATATTTTTTTGTGTAGATTGAATAGAGAGCATTATGTTTGGTAGATAACCTATGTTCACTAAACAATAGAAAATAAAATGTCATGATTAATTAAATTATATTACAATTTATAATTTTTAGAAAGCTTGCCTTGAGTCTCGAAATCTTGTAGAATTTTATGTTATAGTGGCTTCATTATG
This sequence comes from Sequoia sempervirens, assembly GCA_007258455.2. Taxonomy (NCBI): domain Eukaryota; kingdom Viridiplantae; phylum Streptophyta; class Pinopsida; order Cupressales; family Cupressaceae; genus Sequoia; species Sequoia sempervirens. The sequence goes on from VDFB02193867.1 coordinate 452,204,617, forward strand.
ATGGTCCAACCACCACTTAAAAAATCTCTAAAATCTCTATAAGCATTAATGGAATAGCATCAAAGGGACATTTGAATGAAGGAAAAAAATCTTGATTCCAAGGTCTTTTTGGTGCTTGTCTCAAAAACCTAATTTTTAGTAAGTCATGATTCTCATTATTAGTTATTGATCTGAAGTTTGAATGGACCCCATTTGTTGAAAAGTTCACTTAGTGTAATACCTTATCTTTCCTTAAACTTTAGTCATTCATTCATTTTTGGTCTTCAATTTTAGTTGTTAGTTCTTAGCTTGTTGTTTTCATCTCACAAATAAATTGAACGTTGATTGACTTGCCTTGTAGGTTGCAAGTTAATCACATACCCTTGATGATTTGAATTCCAATGTTTTGTAAGTGAAAATTAGATAGTCCTAACTTGTTAGATGCACAGGACAACTGGGAGGAAGTGGGGGGCAGAAGGGAGAGGGGAGAATCTATTGTATACTTTTAAAACATCAGAAACCCTCATTAACATTTAGATCTACATTAGTTCTTAATCACCTAACATGCATTAATAGAAGGTAAACATGTAAAGAAGTAATGCAAACACATCAAACACATAGGAACACTAGATTTACATGGAAAATTTAAGAAGGGAAACACTACGGTGTTGATTAACTCACTAATATGTAATTGCAACACCAAACACAATAAGGCTCACTACCTAGAAAGATATATAAAGGCTCACTACTGGTGGCTCACTGCCAAAAGACTCACTATCTAGAAGAAAGAAAGAAGAAGGGGTGGCTCACTATCAATTTGAACTTGTAGCAATGCATTTCTCATAAGTTGAAGGTATAGTTCCACTAAAGCACAAACAACTTATCAAAGAGACAAAAATGTAGACACCTTCTACTCACTCTATTAGGAAGTCATAAGCATTAAGGCTCACACTCAGATCAACACACTTGATCACTTTCGCAACACATGCTCTCCTCTCAATCCACACAACAATTCTCCTTGCATTTATACTCTCCACAACCTAAAACAATCACAATTAGGTCAGTCTCAAGGAAACATGTACACCTCAATGTGCAACATCAATTTGGAAATGACCAAAAGCTCTCTCATTTGATCCATAACTCAAAAATATATATTTTAAAACAAAAAATGATTTTAATCATATGCTATGTTTTCATATAACACAATCTTATGTTTTAATATACATATATTTATATTTAATTTATACATATTTTGTTTCTTTCATTTTTTTTGATTAATTTGATATTTTCATAATGTAATAAATTATTTTAATTTACTAATATTGTTTATTGGATTGTTAATACTTTTACTGCATTATTTTTAAATATCAAATAATTATATTTTTCATCAATAAAAATAAAACAAACATTCGTTGACGAAATATAAATCCAGCAAGGTCAATGTTTGACTTTATTCCTCAATTTCTTGTTTATAGCCAGGAAATCAGAGCACACAGTACAACAACGTAGACAGCATATCTTGTCTAAACCTTGTAACCCGATTTTTGCCAGAGAAATGTGAACCCTGTAAGAAGGAAGTCATTCTACTGAAACAGAGAGAAGACGATGTAAGATTTCCATCTGGTGTTGAGGAAGGCAAGTGGAGACAACAATGCTTTTTCCTCCATCCTTTGCGCAAGACAAAAACATGATTCCAATTTCGTTCATTGTTGCAGTCTGGACATCCGAAGGCTTCCCCCATCCATAATCCATCTCGTACAATGGAAATCTTGGAGAACTTATCGCGTTAGTTCCGTATTGCCACCCCACTTCTGTAAGTAAAGTTACAAAATCTCTGTCAGGAGATTCTGCCCAATCCATCAGATAATTAATCTGAGCTTCCGAAGTGCAGGAATTGATGAGTTGCTGAATAACATCCGCAGCGAAGGAGATATCTGAATTGATCAGTATGTTGGCTTTTGTCTGCGCCAAACCAAGGGATAAGCAATTTCCAAAATAAGTTGGTGGCAGAGGCGGCTTCAAGCGACCCCTGCAATCACCCAGCAATACGAAATAAACGTCTTCTTCCTCGGGCACCTCGCGAGCTCTCGTTGCACATCTCCAAAATTGTGCAGCCACTGCAACAAAAGAACTAGAAGCCCCGCTTCGTTGTCTCAAGTCTTGTATTATGTCTTCTGTAAAGCAAAATGTTGAGTAGATCACTTCCGTTTTCCTTTTGGGCTCCACCCATTTACGGAGAGCCTCGATGGGCTTTTCCACGTTCCCGCTGCCACATGTATTGTAAGACACAAACTTGAAAATCTTGGCCCCTGAAATCCTATTGCTTATTATCTCATGGGCTTTGTAAGAAATTAAGGGAGTCTGGCTATCTCGTTTCAAAACTGTTCTGGCGTGCAGAGGGGGTTTGGCGAGAGGGAGGCCTCTGCTACACTCTGCCCACGATGTCATGAAATGCCAATACGAATTTCCATCTGCTATAACGTGATGCAAGGTAGTTCCGATGCATACACCGCCTCCTTGAAAGGCTGTAACCTAAAACACCCAACGTTATTTAAGAGAAAAAAAAATCCATAAGGGTTTCAGAAGTTGTTTAAAATTATTTTTGGATTAGATTGTGTGATAGATTTTTTATCAAAGTTTCTGATTATATTCTGTGGTTCATTATCATGATGATATTTCCTATCACATTTTATGATTTAAAATTAGAAAATTAGAATGTTTTTTGAGACAAAAAATAGAATAGTAGCAGACCTTAGAATGCTTTTTGAAACAGAATAGTAGCAGACGAGGACCTCACCCCTTTCCTTTTAAGCTAGTATAATCTGCTACTATTTTATCTTTTGATTCAATAAGTATTCTATTACCATGCTAATGGATCATGGAAAATGATCTGAAATGTTGAAAAGCAATCATCCAATCTAATCCAAATACAATTTTAAACAATTACATAAACTGAGAAAATCTGTTGGAGATTATAATCCACCGCAACTCCACATTTAAAACAGAAGCATCTCACCGATATTCTTGTTGACTCTACTACCATCCATTATGGACAGTTCTCACCGACCTGCAGACCATTTTCTATGCATGTGATTTTACTGTTCTGTATTCTGGAAAACTCCAAAGACCTCTATAAATAGAGGCAGATGTAATGAGGCTTCTCACTCTCTCTAGCAGAGTCCAGCTCCGCAGAGCTGTTAGGAGAAGGTAGTCTGAATATAATAGTGTTTATTGTATGAGCTACAGCTCAACAAATCAGTGTAATGTTTTAATGTTTGATTTTGTTTAATATAAATATCTCTGTTCTGCTGCTCCCCTGTTTTCTACATGTGGTATTAGAGCAGACCGATCCAGGGAGATTGCAGAAGTGGGAGAAGTCAACAAAATGTCGTAGCTGTTGTTGCAAAGACAAAGAGCAGATCACAGAAGAACCAAGCCGCCGTAAGGAGCTGTAGTAGGCATCGGAATTTTTGAAGGGTTTTTACATCACAGATTGAAGTGCTGAAAGCAGGAGGAGTTTCTTGAATTGCTATTTGTTGTTTTAAACCATTATAAGAATAGGATCGCTGTCAGATCCCAAGTTGACATTGACTTTGAAGTTGCAGTTGTTACCATCAGGAAAGATCGCAGAAACCAAAGCTTCTGAAGCTGAATGCTAAAGATTTGTAAAGGCCGCAGCCTTAAGAGGAGTTAAGCCAGTCACTGTTTATAGCTGAAAAAGAGATGCTCCCCAGCTTGCAATAAAGAGAATCGCCTGTGTGAAGGTCATGTCGCTGCCAAAAGTGCTAACTGTAGTTTTTCGGTAAGTCGTGGAGCTTGAGGATATGAAAAGATTTTAGAGTTGTTTGAAGTTGAAGGGTCGTATAGTCTCAAAAGACTCTGAGTAGCAGGTAACAGAGTACGTTTTATGTTTCCATAATTGTATGGCTTGTAGTTAGTTTTCTACATCATAGAAAGTTAAAGAAGGTTGTGAGTAATTGTTTCGGTTGAGTCAAAATTGTGAAGAGCATTTCTAAAATGATGTAAGAATGAAGAGTTGACAAGTGAGATGAGAATATCAAGGAGGATAGCAGATGCTGGTTGTTAAAATATAAGTGAAGCCCTTAATGTTTTAAGGAAGTAATATGATTATAAGTGAAGCCCTTAATGGATTAAGGAAGAAATATTGTTGAATGTCGCAGTATTCTGTTTTTGTATGAAAGCAATAGGCCAATGCAGCCCATTAAAACTAGCATCCCCGAGCACCCGCAGAGTGACTCAATGGGAGGTGTTGATAAAACAAGTGAATCACACATGAACCTACTATGGACTGGTAACCAGGAGGGCCAAAGTTCGTGGTTAGAGCATCCCAACTGCAGCATGGGATTTCCTAGGTTTGATCACTAAATCTAGAAGTTTTTAGATGCCGCAGCATCAGTGAAAGAGACAGAATGTAATGAGAATTTGTGGTAGTTGTGATTAGGGGGGAGTGTTGGAGATTATAATCCCAACTACCACAACTCCACATTTAAAACAGAAGCTTCTCACCGATATTCTTGTTGACTCTACCACCGTCCATTATGAAGAGTTTTCACCGACCTGCAGACCATTTTCTATGCATGTGATTTTACTGTTCTATATTCTGGAAAACTCCAAAGACCACTATAAATAGAGGCAGATGTAATGATGCTTCTCACTCTCTCTAGCAAAGTCCAGCTCTGCAGAGCTGTTAGGAGAAGGTACTCTGAATATAATAGTGTTTATTGTATGAGCTGCAGCTCAATAAATCAGTGTAATGTTTTAATGTTTCATTTTGTTTAATATAAATCTATCTCTGTCCTGCTGCTCCCCTGTTTTCTACAAAATCTGTGATCTTTAAGATAAAATGTTGTTCTCATTCTGATAAATTAATGAATATGATTTGAAATGTTGATGAAAAAACTATCATCCAATGAAATCCAAAAACAATTTTAACACGTACATGAATTGCGAAATTCTGTGATCTTTAATGTAAAAGATTGTTTAAATACCTGTATTAACAGAAGAGGTCCAGTGTGATTCTCAGCCGCAAGAAGATTAACGTCGTGGACAAGCTTTGGAAAGAAGGGCTTACGCGGAAACCCATCTTTTTCCAGATCTTGGAAGGGTATTTCAATTGATGCCTCCCTAAACTCCACGCCCTCGTCGTTGCAATCAACCTCCGCTCTGCCAGATTCTCCTTTCTTCAACCGACCAGCCAGTGGATAGAAATACACTAAAACAGAGGAGAGGCTTTTCTTCATGGCTTGTATTATTGAAGAGTATTCGTTCGAAGGACACTGTGAATAGAAGAAAAGCCGTTGAACGTTGTTGACGGGTAACCAACAAAGATCAAGGTTGGAAAGGAACATAGTCTCTGTGGGGGTTCGGATTGCCGGTGTTATCATAGACGTTGTCCTCAATTTGACAATGGCATCCGCTGCTTTTTCTGCCATGAATGTAGTTGAATCCAGCGCTCTGAGCGTAAGAACAAGAAGGTATACGTACAACAATATGGAATCAATTCAATGTTGTGTGTTTGCACAGAAGTCGTTAATATGTCATCAGGCATTAAGAAAAACTGCAAGGTTTCGTATCCTAGTTGGATTGTTATTTGATTCTTATGTTTATTTTATACTTTAAGGACAAAATTCATACGTAGCCATGCCCACACGAAAAGACTTCAAAGAAGACTATGCCCAAGATAAGGGCTTTTTATTAATAAATCTAGAATAATATACATATTTTTTTTTAAATTTAGTACTTGACTTTAAGGCATTAAAAGTCTTATTTTGAATATAAATGTTTAAGCTGATTTCAAGAATATTTCAACTATTGCTATTTATGATTGTGAAATAATCATTATTTGTTTTAGTCATGTATTTTGTTTATATATATATATATATATATATATATATAATTAATGATGAGTGAAATTTAAGAAATGATTTGTAATTTTTAATATAATATAATTTGTTTGTATTTATATGATTGTTTTTTTAAATTAAGAAAATGATTGATAATTTAAGTGGATATAATATTGTTATGAGTAATAATTGGATGGCATCAAAATGATTTTGAATGAAGGACAAAGCATCCATTCAAAGTTCTTGCTCATGCTTGTCTCAACAATTTATTTTTTTCCATAATTTGTGATTCCCCTTTGTTGAGTTGGTATACCTTTCTCATTATTACTTATTGATCCAAAAATTCTTCAAAGGGTCACACTTAGTCAAAAGTGCATTTGATGTAATGTCTTATATCTACTTATACTTCAGTCATTTGACCAAGTTGTAGGAATTTAGAAATTTCTAAATATAAGGATATATTTGTTCATTTTCTATTATCTTATGGGTTTGTGAAAATTCTAGGGACGTGAAATTTTCTACTCTTCCCCTCTTTCTTAAATCCATGTTACCTTCCTTAATTTGGTGGAATTGCAAAACTTGTCTAGATGTTTAGACTCTCCTCTAAAATTTGCAAACTTTATTTTCCCACTTTCTTTCATTTTTTCTTTCTTATAGATTTGTGATTTTCCTATTGGATTCATTCACTTCTCCATTTTTACATAAAGCTTAAATATCTAGATGATCCATATGCTATTCATGACTATTAAGAGAACATTTTTAGAGGTTATCATTTGTAGTACTATCTCAAACTTCTAGATTTTTGACCTTTTAGTCCAAATTATTGATGTTTGGCTTGAACCTTATATTTTTCTAGCATGTTCAAATGACTTTTGCTTTGTGAATCGAACTTCTTCTAACCATCTTCCATCTTCCTTTTATTCTAACTTGAACTTTTACAATCTAATTTTATCTTGTACCCTTTCCTATAAATTTATGGGTTTTCCATATGTTTCATCAACATTTTCAAAGTTTCACAAGTCTATATCGTCTATATCTTTTCTCACTTATCCATGTTCTAAATCTTTCATATTTATTTAAACTCACTCTTATAGAATTCTTGTAGAATTCTAAACATCTTTCATTTTCAGATATTCTTTAAATTTTCACATCTGAATAGACCTATAAACTTGTCCCTACTCCCTAATCCCTCGTATCCTCACATTCCCACATTTATCTTTTAATTCATTTCTCCCATATTCTTTATCCTCGCCCTTACATAAGTTCTTGCAATCCCCAAATTTCTACATTTCTATTCATACCCTTTTATGCTAACCTTCTAACCTCCCATAGGCATGCCCATATGCGACCTCCACTTCAACATTAGCTTCTTGCAACATGACTAGTTGCTTTGCCCATTAACCTATATCCCACTTGGCTAATATTAATAGATCAAGTGTGGAATTTGATATGATCTCTAAAGTCACGCATGCAATTACACATGTTTCCATAATATTTAAATGCATGGATTTGATCCCATTATTTTTTCCCCTATTTATAAGATTCTCGTTAACCTCTTTTCTTTTCTTTCATATATGTAATATGTGAAAAATACAAGCGACACCTAGCTCCATTGACTTGGTATTAATGGCTCAAGAAGGTATATGTATGATAAAATGGATAAAATTCAAAGTCGTGTTGGCACAAGAGTTGTTATATATGTTGTCACACATAAATAAAAATGCAAGGTTTCGTATCGTAGTATTTGATTTTTAGTTCTATTTTAGAATTTAAGGGCAAAATTCATATGTAGCCATGTGCACGTGAATAGACATTAATGCAAGAATTTTTATAAATAAATATAAATAATATACATATTGCTTTAGAATAATATAGAAGTTAGTGTTAATGGAAATTTTAAAGCTGACTATTAAAAAAGAATATTTAAGTCGATTTCAAGTCATTTCAATTACTATTATTTATTGTTGTTAAATAATTACTTGTTTCGCATTCATGTCTTTGGTCTATTATTATAATATATAGTTTTTTATGTGTAATACAATTAAAAAAATATAATATTGAGTGAAATTTTAAAACACCAAATGTAATATTAATATATATTAATCATTTAGTATTTATATGGATTTATTTACTTCTTAAGTTAAAAAAGTGATTGAATATTTGCTTAAATATAATAATGTTATGTTTGAATCATATATTCCAGTTAATTAGTCCATGACCATAAGTTAAATGATTTAGATGATAATAATTTATATGTGGGACATAAAATAATGAATATTTGAATCTTTCATCAAGCCACAACCAATTGAAAGGTAATACTTGAAAGGTAATACATAGGGCACAAGGACACTCTAGATTGGGGAATTAAAACTAGAAATTACTTTCATAAGCCTTAGGTCCCTAGTCTGTAGCCTTTCTCCTTCGTATCTTGTTGTCGTATCTTCATTTGAACATGCTAAGATAATTCAGATTTGTTTATGTTTTCAACTTGTAAGTCTTGATGCATGAATGAGAAAATTCTATTCAGTCTTCCTCCAATCTTCTTTAGATATGTAACTTGTGCACATAAAGAAATTGGAAGGATTGTGCCATATAGGGGCTTAGCTCAGTCATACATCATGTTGGCATTTCTAACACCACAATAGAAAAATTGATGATAAGAGAGCATATCATTTTGAAGGATAGAGGCTAAATGATAAAAAAAAATATGAATTAACTCTTTGGTGTAACTCACCTCTCAAATTTGATATCCTTGATGGATTGAAGTCATGCTCATCACCTTCACTAGTTCCTTGGTATTTGACTTGATTTGATTGGAAGACCCTCAAGCATTAGAACTCAAAGAAAAAATGCATACATAAGCATGAAAAAAATAACATAAAGCTTGACATGACATTTCAATGTTGAAATACTACAATAATTCTACAAATTATGCTCCTGAATTCTCTTGAATTAATTTTGAAATATATATATTTTGTTCACCAAAATTGTTTGTTCTCTTGTTAAGATTAAAATGGTGAAAATATTATGTATTTAATAAAGCTCTTCTAATTTCTCAAAAATTAAATCTCGATGGCCAACAATTAGAATTTTCAATTTCAAATAATAAATTACCAACACTGACCATTTTAAATTTGGGGCCAACTTAAGCGGTGTATGGCATAGTGTGCCCTAGTCAAGATCTCTCCTTTTTAGGACCCAAAATGTCGAGGGAAAAATATTAAATGCATACTTTTGTTTTTCATATTTTATTTTCCAATATATGCTAAAATGGGCCATGTAATGCACAATTTAGATAATTAGGTGTATTATTAGGTCCAAGCACATAGGGGGGAGCCAAATAAAGTGTGAAATTGTCAAGGGTGACAATTTATGATGCTACAATATGTACAAAACTAAAAAATATATTTTAGCTAATAACCAAATGAGCCATATAGCATATGCATATAATACAATGTATATAATAATGGAATTGATTACAAAAAGTAAGATATTACACAATGTCCTTTTATATGTTGTGTTTGTCCTCAGGTACTTCTAATAAAAAAAGAGATGGAAGATTGTGAGTGTAAATATCAACTAAGATAAACATGTAGGCTAGTATCTACTATAATGTTGATAAAATTTGTGGCTTGTCAATTGTAAAATATATTTTTATCAAGAATGGAAATTGAAATTAAAATTATAGAATAAAATATTTTCTTGTAGATGTGATTATAAAAGAAAGTAAATAATATGAAGACTAAATAAAACACATAAATTATCAATGGTAACTATACTTGGTTCTAAGAGGTCACATTTTTCTTATTTATACCAATCCAATTAGGATTGTGTAATGTAAGGGTAATAAGTGTTTTGAATTGATTAAAATTGTAAGGGCCAGTACCCATTGGAAAGCATCCATAGAGGCAAAAGAAAGGAGGCTCACAAAAAATGACAAACCCAAAAAAGAACAGAGAGACTCACCAGAAGTGAGCCTGGAAAGAACAACAAATTTTTATTTTTTTTACTGAAGTAAAGAACTAGCAACAAAAAATAATGCAACGAAGGAGGGTAACAACAAAATATCCCAACTAACAAAACACAACACTAGATAGAAAAGAACTAGCAAAAGCAAACAATTTCTAGAATTAGTAGAAGTCAACAACTTAATAAAACCAACCATCACTACTAAAGGGAGTAGGACTAGGAAACCAACACCATCAACTCTCCACCATGATAGAAGAAAAGAACTCTGAGCAAGGAACAAAAAACACCTTGCAAGAACTCCACCATTTCTCAAAGAAGAATACAACTGCAAAGTAAAGCAAGAGGCAACAAAAGCCCCATTGTAGCACCATCGAGCCCTTCAAGCAAAACTAATCTCCACCTTGATAGGAGAGAGCTCCACCTCAATAGGAGAAGCCAAAAAGGGGGATAACTAAAGAAGATCATTACTTTCAAAAAAATCCACCATCTCCACCTCAAAAGGAAAAGAATCCATCTCAAAAGGAGTCACAAAAAGGGGGACTAGGAAGAATTTAAGAATAGTAGAATGGGCAACACCAATAACCTTTAACTTCAAAAAAATTTGGGCAACCTGAAAAAAGAAAGCTTTTAGGACAACCCCCACCGAATACCTACCAACCTACTCCTCACCAGTAACAAAACTAAGAATGCATACCCAATGCTACCGTTAGGGTTTGAATTGTCTAAATCACCATCCTTAGTTGATGCATTCAAAACCCCTCCACTACACAACTTCCTACCCATCGCCATTTCATACATGTAAGGGTAACAAGTTTTGTGTAGGTTAAAATTATAAAAAAGATTAAATATAAAATAATGGTTCATGAGACACCTTTTGGATGGAACAAAAGTTAACCTGTGATATTAAGTAAGGATAATGAGTAATATGAATGTATAAAAATGAAATACATAGTATGCCATTAGTAGAACCTAAATTAGGGACGTAAGGGATCTTGAAATAAATTTTACAACCATTGACCTTTGAATAAGTTAGTATTTCTTATCTTAGAATACATTTTCCTCCTTGTTGAGAAGCATGACTAGTTACATTGAAAATGAATTTCATAAAATAATAGTGAAAGGTATGTAATTGAAATTAATTTCACTGAAATTATCAAAATAGAATATCTTGAATGGAAATTATTATTAGGAAAATATGGAAAAAAATACATAAATACATTTTAAATTTAACATGTATATACTTATGCATACCTATTGTATAAAAGAAGATAAGGATATCATAGGTTCCAAAAGTGATTCGTTAGTTGGTATGCATGTGACCTAAAATTTAACTATTTTCACATTGAAAAATGATGTTTTTATGAGGAATGATTAATATATATTGTTATTGAGTAATACGGTTCAATTTTATCTTCCTCAATACCATTTATGTGTTAAGCCTTATTATAATATTGGTTTAGTTTCATGATACTTTGAGAAAACTATACTGTAATATAAAATATAATTTATTGATATTCGTATACTATTATATTGTAAAATGATCTTATATTCTACAAATTTAATTTCTTAGTTTTGTATTCCAAATTCCAATAAATTATATTTTATAATCCAACTCACATATGATGTAAAAAAAAATAACAATAACTTATGTTCTCATTTATAGTGATAGATGATTAATTTTATAAAAATGTTACGTGAATTTAAATTTAAAGTAGTTTTTATTTAATAGTTACTTTTGAAATAACATCAATCCAATAGTTCTTGTTGGTGTTGATGGTTTGGCACCTCTGCAACATGGATCATCCAAAATAGTGAAGTGTAGAAAAAAGTATCCCTTTACATTTTCACACTTGTTTGGGCCCTCCTAATTAAAATGAATTTAATAATGCGTTAATTTAGTGTTCATAAATATATCCCTTTACATTTTGACACTTATTTGGGCCCTCTTAATTAAATTGGACTTAATTAGGCCTTAATAAGCTCAATTTTGCATCTACAAGCCTAATAATTACATTTTCTAAGGGGGAAACCAGATAATAATTAATGCTAACACATAACACTTTACCTTGAGCAATGTGTGTTCCAGGAATAGGGACCTTGGACCCATTTTCCTGTGGGAAAATGGGTCCTCCCTAGACCTTTGGACCTAAATTTAAATTATGTTTTTGGTGGTATTTTAACATTTCTAAATCCATATCTCAGTGTCTTCTTGTGATATTTGAATTTTGGGAAATTAAGTATACATACCTATAAACACAAGGTTATTTCACTAAGTTTCACCTAGATTTTCAAGAGATTTTCATGAGATTCTACAAATATTTATAAGATATTTACAAGAGAACTTCAAGAGCAATCAAGAGCATTCAAGAGCAGATATATCAGAGATTTATTATAGCATTCAAGATCTATTCACCATGTCAAATAATTCTTGCATCATGCATGTTTTTGGAGCTAACATTGTGATGTAGGTTTCAAGATAAAGTTCAATCATTCAAAGCATTATTTGAAGTCTCAGTATCCACATCCAATTCAGACATTTCATGCAAGTTGCAGACCTCCTAAGATCTCCATTATCAAGGTTTCATTCAAGGGTTTGTTGAGTGGTAACATAGCATTTTTCATTCTTCATTAGCTCTTTAATTTAATTATTTCATTTCAAGGATTGATTACCAAAATGGGGTTTGACTAAGGAAAACCTCCATTGACCCAAAAATAGATAAATTTTCCTCTCTTGTGTTTGTGTTGTAAATTTTAGTGTAACATAGAAAAATGGATCATTGACATTTTCATGGTATTTTAGGTCTTTCTCTCATGATGCTTGGTCTATTTTTCTTTGATTTAATGTTGCAATGTAAATTATGCATTCACATTAAGTCCTAAACATTCAAATTTTGATGTCTTGTGAAGGTGTTGTGAAGTCTTGTAACACATTTCTACACTTTTCTAGACTCTTCTCATTATAATTTACTTTAAAATCACCTTTTCATCACTTTTCAAGTCCTATTCTAAGGTGTTTGTAAAGTCTTGTAACAAAATTTCACACTTTTCTAGGCTTACTTTCACTATTCACACCTTTCTTATGATTTATTTGATCCCTTTATGCACTTACAAGACTTAATTAAGTGTATTTTTTAATGTAAACATTACAAAAACCATTAAATACAACTTAATTCCCAACACCCACTTACAAGCCTAAGGTTGGACCCATTCGCCATGGGTGGCGAATGAGTCGCTCTTTGCTCCAAATTCAAAATAATTCAAATTTTCTTTCGAGTTTTTATTTAAAAGTACCTCGTGTCAGCCTGTGATGAGGTATTATTGGGTTATTAGGGAATAAGTGTGTATAAATAAGTCTTTTTCATTCATTTTTACTTCTCTCCATTCAATTACATTCACTCATTCAACATCAATTAGCATTTAAGCACTTTGCATCATTCAACCAAGCATTTTGTAGTAGGCATTGACATATCTTCAGATTTCTTCAACAAGGTTGTTGTGAGTTTAGGAAATCTACATGTTATTTATTCATCATTCTTTGCTTATTCCATTTCATTTCTTCATTAAGGGTTTGATTACCAAAGTAGGATTTGAGTAAGGCAAATCCCTATACTCTAACCCTTAACCATTTTTTCCCTTTTGCATGTTTGTTTGCAAAATTTTGTATGCATATTTGTCAAGAAAATAGGTGTTGAAAGGTTGTCAATAAGTAAAAAAAGTGTTTCAAGTCAACTAAACCCTATTTAAAGCTTGGAAACAACCTACAGTCTATTTTATGTAGATTTTATTCCATCAACTAGACAAGAAGACAAGTGCAGATCTAGAGCTACAGGACTGATCTTTGATTTCATAGAATTTTGGAGGAGCATTGATTCACCATCAGTGGTGAATGAGTCCCACCTTAAGGCTGAAAAAGGTAATTTTGTCAGATTCTAGTTTTCGACAGTTGGAAACCTATTTTAGGAGATTTTACCAATAGAAGGATTGATTCGCCATCAATGGTGAATGAGTACCACTAGTCATCAACAGTGATTTTTCTAGCATTCCAAAATATTCTCAAATCTGAAATCTATCTCCAAGTGGACTCCTTTCAGTCTCTTTCATTTCTGAGTTCATTTGTGCATGTTTCTTGTTCATCTTGCAAGCCCTATTATGTTTTCAAACATTACACATTTCATTATTTTTGCATTAGTCATCAATCAATTACATCATTTAGTTGCATTTACAACATTGCATTTAGTCTTAATAACATCATACAATCCTTTATTTGAGTGAACCACTTCAATTTTGGGGTTCTATCTCTCTCCTTTTAGGTAAAAGATCCTAAGAGTGCAAGAGAAGTCCATAGAACACATCAAAATTGTTGGTTCATTTTGGTGAACCTACATATTGAACACATTATCTTTCTGATTTCAATTGCATCTTGCATCCTAGGTTTCATTTTTATCAACACTCCATTTGGTTTTGTTTTGATTTTGCATCCCATGGTTTCTAAAATTGCATTGGTGAAAGACTCATATAGACTTCATTTTTGCATATCAAATCATAAAAATCTTGAAAGTCTATATTTGCATCCTCATCTTGCATTTGAAAAACATTGAAATCATTTTAAATTTTCTGAAAAAACACAAAAAAATCTCATACCTGGACTCATTTTCCACCCTAGGTGAATCAGTCCAGTTGCATTTCCAGCATTGAAATTTATGGCATTTTCATAGTATTTCCTGCATTTTTTATTTTTGTTACTATATTCTTGTTCTAGTTTACAAAATTTTTGTCATTAGCATTTTATTATTCCTATTCTACATTTGCATTCACTCCATCTTTTATGGTACTTGTATGAGTTTTTGGTGACCCATTGATGACACTTTAATGAAACTAAGTTCTAGACTCATGGCTTCTCGTGATAGCACCTTCATTGTGGACCTTGGGGTCTCAAGAGCTCCTACTCCTAGTATGGAAAATGGTGCATTAGGCATGAATACTACCACTCATATGAATTCACCTTCACATCCAATGCATGTTGACACACAAACTAGTTTCATTCTGCAAGATAAAGTCATTAGTATTCATGAAGATTTTGCACACTTACAACAAGATTTATCCTTGAAAGCATTTCCACCACTACCATACCTGCCATAGAAAATATTCATCATTTGATTGAAAGTGATGATGGCTTACAAGTTATGAAAATAATTGTTGAGATATACAGCAAACATGTGTTCCTTCCACATCACAATCAACAAACATTGTTGTGAGCCAAGTAGGATCTCACATTCTCCCTCCTTCAACTATAGCATCCATACCAATCTATACCACTCCTCAAGTTTAAATAACCATGCAATAGGTTAGTCATGTGACTACTTCTTTCTCTATTCCAACTAGTATTCCTAGTTCTTTTGTGGCATCGAATGTTCCCTCTTCCAGCTTCACCCCTCTTAGTCTTCCTTTCACTTCTCCTAACATTATATACACTCCATCACCATTGTCCCTTACACCTCATACCACTTACACCAATACCATAACTACACAACTCTTTAACACTATTTCATCCATGCAACAAAAAATCTCCACCATTAGCCAAAGTCAAAATGCTCCACCCACATATCATGTCCGTAGTAGCCCATTATTTCTAGAGATCTTGAGAACACATATGCCATACGGAATTGAGATGCCTAGGTTTGAGAAGTATGAAGGTGAAGGATACCCTACTAATCATGTTAATGCCTATATAGAATTATGTAGTGACTTTGTCCTCGACAACAAACTGTTAGCTAAACTTTTTTCTAGGACCTTGAAGGATACTACATTGGAGTGGTTTTCAAACTCACATAATCATTCAATCTAATCATTTAATGAACTTGTCGATGCCTTTATAAGTCATTTCCAAGTCCATATGACTGTCAAAAAGACAATGGCTTATTTAATGAGATGTAAAGAAAATGCAAATGAAAAAGTAAGTGATTTCATTTCACATTATTAGTCATTGTATGCTCAAATTGATGTCAAGATTCCTGATTCACATCTTCAAAAGATGTTTATCTAAAACTTACACACTCACCTTCAGGATGAGTTGACTATGATGAAATTTCCTTCATTCATCTTTGTGACTATCACAACTTGGTTAGGAGTCGTGATTTGAAATCCATTTCTAACTGAGTTGAGAAGTCTAAACAAAGTGACCAAAACAACGCACAAAACTTTAGAAAACCAAAAAGAGGCTTCTTACAATTCAATCTGCCTCCTCCACAACCAACTCAATCTGTTCCAAGTCAAGTGGCAGCTATTAAATCAGTGGTTCCCTTTACCTATGGGGACCCAAAGAGATAATTTACACCCTTACCCAATACTCTCCATTACATAATGAATCAATTGCTCGAACAATAGATGATCACTTTTCCTACCATTAAACCACTTGATACCACCAAGCCTTTATCACCCACCTTTAAAACAAATACTTATTGTCATTTTCATCACCAAAATGGACATGACACCGAACAATGTAAGCATCTCAAACACTTAGTTCAAGACCTCATTGATTCGGGCCATTTGTCCATTGCGGGTGTCAATGATCAAGGAAATATGTCCGTTGCACCCCCTAGTCAAAATTTATAAATCTTTACCAACCCTATGCCTAAACATAATGTCTCATTTTTCAAGGCTAATGAACCTTGAAACACTCATGTGATGAACATTGATACAAATAATGAACAACATGATATCCCTCATACTGTTACCCAAGTTAATCCTATGTATGAACTTGTGGGTATGATAGACATTGCCCCTTGTAAGGGCCCAAACAAGAAATCTCTTGATATTACTTTTTCTTCTCATGATATATTTAAAAATATTCCTGATGATCCTCTTTACATAGTTGACTGAATCTACGATAAGCCTACCAATGGGATATATTGGAAGAATGTGATCACTAAAGCAATTTTAGTAATACATGAACTTTATCAAGATGATTATAATAAACCAACCACATGGATTAAAACACATACTGGTTTTTTGTTCCCTATGATTGGATCGATCATACTCCCATTACAGATAGGACCCAAAACTTTGGATGTAGCATTTTCTATTATTCCACAATCAAATCAATTTCATCTGCAGCTAGGTCATTCTTCACTTCACTCGATGAAAGTGGTCCCTTCAGTTGTTCACAAATGTTTGAAGTTTTTGCATGGCAATGAAATATTTACCATACACCATAGTGGCTTTAATCCATTTTACTCTAAGGGTAATTTTTCCTTAGAAGCCTTTTGGCTTGGACCTATGGAACCCATCACCACTTGAAAATACTTCTTTTTCATTGCATATCAAAAGTTCAAATCCAAACGAATAGTCGAATTGTCTGTTTGTAACATGTCCCCATCCACTTTTGCTTCTCCTATCCTAGATGAGACCATGCTTCAACCTAAGTTTGAAACTAAAAAAACAATACAACCTCATGAGCAACCAACCATAGACACCTCCACTTCGTCGTATAAATTTCCAAGAGAACATGAAATCAATCCTATCATGCATCCTTGCATTAAACAAGTTTATAAAGCCAAAGAGAAAGTGATTGACCCATCTTCTTCGATTCCTTCCATTATTCCCCCTCAAGAAGAAAAGGAACCTATGGTGGATCAACCCACTCTTACACCTTAACAAATTCAAAAGAAAATTAAACAAAATTGCAGTGCAAGGGAGTGTACGCGTCATCGTCATCTCCTTGCTCGTTAGTCCTGAATGGAAGAAAATAAAGAAAATCAACCTCTTCCTTCAACATAAGCAATTAATGATCACCATCCTCCTCCTGACCCACCAAAAGATAGTACAGTCTAGTTACCCTCACAACAAAATGATCTAATCCAACAGCCACAACTCCTCATACATCCTTCCTTGGAAATTACCCTTTGTCCTCTTGTTGTAATCATTCTTGATGATAACGATGATGAGGAGATCACAAGAATAGATGAAGAAGTGCATAACAATCTAAACTCTTTATTTTACTCTACCATGAGCTTCAATGATAAATCTGCTACACCAAGTGAAGAACTTGGTACTTCCCCTAGTTCAGCCCTTGTAATTCTTCCTTTGGACAGTCAACCACCCTCACAATATATTGAACAAGATTGGGAGGCAGATGACTTTTTAGATGGTTGAATTGCATTCACCTTGCTAGCCTTTTTACATTTTCATTTTTATTTTCTTTTCTTTGGTGTGCTTGTATGTGTGTTTCATGTTCCCCTGTAATGTGTGTTTAAAGTTCTCTCTTTGTGCCCTTCCTCTATTTGTACCTCTATTATTTTATATTTCCTTTTGTTTTGTTAGCTTTTGTTTTGTGTTTTCCTTTAGGGGATGATGTAAACCATTGAGACGAGTCCCTATGTCTCTTCCATGTTGACCCAAAAGGTCCTTCTCTTTTTTTCTTTTGTTCTGTGTTTTCCTTTTGGGCATAACACACAGTGTTGAAATGCCCTATGTCTCTTCCATGTTGACCCAATCGGTCACTTTCCCTTTTTATTTTTCCTTTTCTTGTGTCTTCCTTTTGGGGATGATGCAAAGCATTGAGACTACAATGTCTCTTCCATGTTGACCCAAAACAAACTTTATTTTTCTTTTCTTTTCGCTCTCTTTGTGTCATTCTTCTAGTTCTATGTGCCTTGGGGAATGATGATAGTTTTGAGCTCTTTAATAAAAAAATTGCAGCAACAAACATACTAACCCCAAAACCATAGATCCCTTATGTGTTTGGTGTGTTCCTTTCTGGGGGTAAACCCTCCTTTCTTTTGTTTTCCTTTTTGTTTATATGAAGCAACCTAACTTAGAAACATATGACTTGGCATAGGGGCTTTCCAAGTTGGCTCTCATGCCTTGTTTTCTTTTTTCATCTTTCCTTTTCTACTTTAAAGTAATTGCTCCCAGAATGGTGTACAACAATTCCTTTAAAGTGGGGGGCATACATTGGCATCATTTAGTTTACATTCTTGGTTCTTAGTGCAGCCTTTTCACTTCATACGACGTGTTTGTCACTTTGTGGATGACATTGGGTATGATGTCCTTCATAAGTGTGATCTATCTTAGCATATTACATTCCTCTTGGTGGCCTGATGTGACACACTGCATCTCCTAAGTTGTGAATATTTTATTCTTTGATTGGTCCTCTCTTGGAGACATTAGACACAATGTCCCCTAAGTGATAAACCTTGTATGAAATTAACAAGACTCCTTTAAACATCTTTTGATTTACATTTTTTCATTTTACATTTCACATATTTGCTACCTTGCATAGCACGACTTGCATGCCTGTGGTACCTTCTTGTTTATTCTTGAGTTCCAAGCATACAAATATTTTTTGGTCTCATGAAGCATGAACCAACATTTTTCCTTTGTGGCACCTTATTAAAGTTATCATGAGGTATAACTTTAGTATGGTTGACCGGGAAGCCCATTCAACAACACGAATTTCCCCATAGCCACCTATGTTTTTTGTGAGTGCATACCAACTAGCGTATGTATTTAACCTTTTGGGTCTTCTCACCCAACAAAATTCCATGTGTTTCATCACCCCAAAGTGAGTATGTATTTTCTTTTTCAGACAAACAGCCTAGATCTAATTCACAACTAGCTGAACAAATGATCAAAGCTTGATCCAAATTTTACTTTTCCTTCTCTTTTTCCCTTTTACACTTGTGTTCCTTTGTTCTTATGTTTATTTTTCCATGCGATCTTCATCCTAGGGGATTGATCATCCCTCTTGATCAATGTTATTCCATCTTGCTATCATAAGTGCATTTGGATCCCTCTCGATATGCATGCCTACTTTAGTGTGAGTTTGAAACAAGTTCATCCTCTCACTAAAGTGGGGGCTAAATGTACCATAGAAAAATGGATCATGGAAATTTTCATGGTCTCTTAGGTCTTTCTCTAATGATGCTTGGTCTATTTTTCTTTGATTTAATGTTGCAATGTAACTCATGTATTCACATTAAGTCCTAAACATTCAAATTTTGATGTCTTGTGAAGGTGTTGTGAAGTCTTGTAACACATTTCTACACTTTTATAGACTCTTCTCACTATAATTTACCTAAAAATCACCTTTTCATCACTTGTCAATTCCTATTCCAAAGTGTTGTAAAGTCTTGTAACAAGATTTCATGCTTTTCTAAGCTTACCTTCACTATTTACACCTTTCTTATGCTTTATTTGACCCCTTTATGCACTCACAAGACTTAATTAAGTGTATTTTTGAATTAAACGTGACAAAAAACATTTTATTCAACTTAATTCCCAACACCCACTTACAAGCCTAAGGTGGGACCCATTTTCCATGGGTGGCGAATGAGTCCCTCTTGGCTCCAAATTCAAAATAATTCAATTTTTCTTTTGCGTTTTTTATTTAAAAGTACTTTATAATGGCCTGTGATGAGGTATTATTCAATTATTAGGGCATAAGTTTTTAGAAGTAAGTGTTTTTCATTCATTTTTACATCTCTCGATTTAATTACATTCACTCATCCAATATCAATTAGCATTCAAGCACTTTGCATCATTCAATCAAGCATTCATTAAACATTTTGGAGTAGCCATTGACATGTGTTCAGATTTCTTCAACAAGGTTGTTGTGAGTTTAGGACATTTTCATGTTATTTATTCATCATTTCTTGCTTATTCCATTTCATTTCTTCATTAAGGGTTTGATTACCAAAGTGGGATTTGACCAAGGAAAATCCCTATACTCTAACCCTTAACCATTTTTCCACTTTTGCATGTGTGTTTGTAGACTTTTGTATGCATATTTTTCAAGAAAATAGGTGTTGAAAGGTGGTCAACAAGTCAACAAAGTGTTTCAATCAACTAAACCCTATTTCAAGCTTGGAGATAACTTACAGCCCATTTTCTACAAATTTTACTCTATCAACCTAACAAGAAGACAAGTGCAGATCTTGAGTTACAGGATTGACCTTTGATTTCATTGAATTTTGGAGGAGGACCGATTCACCATCAGTGTGAATGAGTCCCACCTTAAGGCTAAAGAAGGCAATTTTATCAGATTCCTGTTCCCGACAGTCAAAATCCCATTCAGGAGATTTTACCAATAGGACTGATTTTCCATCAATGGCGAATGAGTCCCACTGGTCATCAACAATGTTTTTTCTAGCATTCCAGAACCTTCTCAAATCTGTAATCTGTCTCTAGGTGCACTCCTTTTTGTCTCTTTCATTTATGATTTTGCATGTTTCTTGTTCATTCTTGTGAGGTTCGCTATGTTTTCAAATATTGCACATTTTATTAGTTTTGCATTAATAATAAGTCAATTACATCATTTAGTTGCATTTACAACATTGCATTTAGTCTTAATAACATCATACAATCCTTTATTTGAGTGAACCACTTCAATTGTTGGGTTCTATCTCTCTCCTTTTAGGTGAAAGATCCTAAGAGTAGAAGAGAATTCCATAGAACACATCAAAATTGTTGGTTCATTTAGGTTGAAGAAGGATTGAAGACCTTTTGATGTGAAAGATTTGAAAAGTTGTCAAAGTTGTAAAAGTTTTCCAAGTTTTTGTCAAATCATGGAATCTAACTTACAAATTTTATTTCCAATGTTTTGACACTAAAACCTAGACAAACCCAAAGATACAAATCATCTTCAGAGGATCCTGAAAGTTGAAGAAGAACCATAAGAAAAGACCCATTCACCCATGAGCGAATGAGTCCTAGAAATCCTTAAGAAGTTGTTATTTGGTGAGTTGTAAACACATCTCTACCCTTCTCAGATCTGCAATTTGTTTCCTAGTTCAAGAAATATTGAGTTTAACATTAGTGTTTCAAGTGGTAGATTTCATTTTGGAGTTGATGTGGTATTTTAAGTTTTTCTCCCTAAAGTGTTGTTTGATATTGACCCCCATGTACCAAGCATACAAAAACCTAAAGATTCTCACATTAGGTTGATTCACCTAAGGGTTCTTAATCAATAAATTGTAGGTATCTCTTTTCCTAATGAAACTAGGAAGATAGGATCTATTCTAACCCTTTAGACTTACCTTTCCATTTTGGGAAACCGTATTTTTCTTTGTTTCATTTTGGTGAGCCTAACTTTTGAGCATCATAAATTTTTTTATTTTGGAGTCCATTTTCAGCCCTAGATCTATTGTTTGTATTCATTTTCATTACATTGCATTGATTTGCATCTTATTTAGGGTTCTTAACTTTCATTAGTTTGCATCTCATTTAGGGTTTTAGGTTTGCATTTTTGCATGCTTTAAAATGAAAATTCTAAAATCATAGTGATTTTGCATAGTATTTACATAACATTGAATGATCAGTCATTTACATCAAAAAATTGAATTTAGATTGCATCGCAAAGTACTTCTTCTTGCTTGTCATTTAGCATTATTTTGCACTTGCATTTAGACCTCATTTTCCAAAAATATGAAATTGTAACTTTTTGAAACCAAAATTTAAAAACCATAGAAATCACCTTAGAAACATGTAAATTGATTTTTAAAACTTGGAAGTGACACCCATTCACCCATGAGTGAATGAGTCCCTGATCAGGGCTTTTTTTGAATTTTTGAGCATGAAAAATATTATTTTTGTATTTAGTTTGTTGTTTTAACTTCTAGAATTTTTATCTGAAATTGTTCATATTAAGCTTAATTTTTCAAATTTAGTGCATTTTTTGAATTCAAAATTGAATCTAAAAGGCATCATTTTTCAGGTTTTTGTATAGCATAATAAAAAATTTATCTTGCTTCAACTCCAAAAATTCATTCTTGCATAATGGACATGAGTATTCTTAATATATGGAAGTCCTTAAGATCTTTAGTTGATGTCTCAATTTGTGTTTTTGGTAATGATTCTAATGCAATAAAACCTAATCATGCTCAAACAATAGTCCCTAATAAGTTTCCTCGTAAAGTTGAAATCTTAGGTGAAGATGATGAAAGCATGCATAATTTCATACA
>VDFB02193867.1:452227487-452303903 GCA_007258455.2 Sequoia sempervirens
ATTTCATAAAATAATAGTGAAAGGTATGTAATTGAAATTAATTTCACTGAAATTATCAAAATAGAATATCTTGAATGGAAATTATTATTAGGAAAATATGGAAAAAAATACATAAATACATTTTAAATTTAACATGTATATACTTATGCATACCTATTGTATAAAAGAAGATAAGGATATCATAGGTTCCAAAAGTGATTCATTAGTTGGTATGCATGTGACCTAAAATTTAACTATTTTCACATTGAAAAATGATGTTTTTATGAGGAATGATTAATATAGATTGTTATTGAGTAATACGATTCAATTTTATCTTCCTCAATACCATTTATGTGTTAAGCCTTATTATAATATTGGTTTAGTTTCATGATACTTTGAGAAAACTATACTGTAATATAAAATATAATTTATTGATATTCGTATACAATTATGTTCTAAAATTATCTTATATTCTACAAATTTAATTGCTTAGTTTTGTTTTCCAAATTCCAATAAATTATATTTTACAATCCAACTCACATATGATGTAAAAAAAATTAACAATAATTAATGTTCTCATTTATAGTGATAGATGATTAATTTTACAAAAATGTTATGTGTATTTAAATTTAAAGTAGTTTTTATTTAATAGTTAGTTTTGAAATAACATCAACCCAATAGTTCCTCTTGGTGTTGATGGCTTGGTGCCTTTGCAACATGGATCATCCAAAATAGTGAAGTGTAGAAAAAAGTATCCCTTTACATTTCCACACTTGTTTAGGCCCTCCTAATTAAAATGAATTTAATAATGCCTTAATTTAGTGTTCATAAATATATCCCTTTACATTTTGACACTTATCTGGGCCCTCTTAACTAAATTGGACTTAATTAGGCCTTATAAGCTCAATTTTGCATCTACAAGCCTAATAAATTACATTTTCTGAGGGGGAAACCAGAAAATAATTAATACCAACACAACACTTTACCTTGAGAAATGCGTGTTCTAGGAATAGAGACCTGGGACCCATTTTCCCATGGGAAAATGGGTCCTCCCTAGACCTTTGGACCTAAATTTAAATTATGTTTCTGGTGGTATTTTAACATTTCTAAATCCATATTTCAATGTCAGCTTGTGATATTTGAATTTTGGGAAATTAAGTATACTTACTTATAAACACAAGGTTATTTCACTAAGTTCACCTAGATTTTCATGAGATTTTCATGAGATTTTACAAATATTTATAAGATATTTACAAGAGAACTTCAAGAGAAATCAAGATCATTCAAGAGTAGATATATCAGAGATTTATTGCAGCATTCAAGATCTATTCACCATGTCAAATAATTCTTGCATCATGCATGCATGTTTTTGGAGATAACATTGTGATGTAGGTTTCAAGATAAAGTTCAATCATTCAAAGCATTATTTGAAGTGTCAATATCCACATCCAATTCAGTCATTTCATGCAATTTGAAGACTTAAGATCTCCATTATCAAGGTTTCATTCAAGGGTTTGTTGAGTGGTAACATAGCATTTTTCATTCTTCATTACCTCTTTAATTTCATTATTTCATTTCAAGGCTTCATTACAAAAATAGGGTTTGACCGAGGAAAACCCCCATTGACCCAAAAATAAACAAATTTTCCTATCTTGTGTTTGTGTTGTAGATTTTATTGTATCATAGAAAAATGGATCATTGACATTTTCATGGTCTTTTAGGTATTTCTCTCATGATGCTTGGTCTATTTTTCTTTGATTTAATGTTGCAACGTAAATTATGCATTCATATTAAGTCCTCAACATTCAAATTTTGATGTCTTGTGAAGGTGTTGTGAAGTATTGTAACACATTTCTACACTTTTCTAGACTCTTCTCATTATAATTTACTTTAAAATCACCTTTTCATCACTTGTCAAGTCCTATTATAAGGTGTTGTAAAGTCTTGTAACAAAATTTCACACTTTTCTAGGCTTACTTTCACTATTTACACCTTTCTTATGCTTTATTTGATCCCTTTATGCACTCACAAGACTTAATTAAGTGTATTTTTGAATGTAAACATGACAAACAACATTAAATACAACTTAATTCCCAACACCCACTTATAATCCTATGGTGGGGCCCATTCACCATGGGTGGTAAATGAGTTTCTCTTGGCTCCAAATTCAAAATAATTCAAAATTTCTTTCAAGTTTTCATTTAAAAGTACCTCATGTCAGCCTGTGATGAGGTATTATTGGGTTATTATGGCATAAGTGTGTATAAATAAGTCTTTTTCATTCATTTTTACTCCTCCCCATTCAATTACATTTACTCATTCAACATCAATTAGCATTCAAGCACTTTGCATCATTCAATCAAGCATTCATCTAGCATTTTGGAGCAGGCATTAACATATCTTCAGATTTCTTCAACAAGGTTGTTGTGAGTTTAGGACATCTAGATGTTATTTATTCATCATTCCTTGATTGTTGCATTTCATTTCTTCATTAAGAGTTCGATTACCAAAGTAGGATTTGACTAAGGAAAATCCCTATACTCTAACCCTTAACCATTTTTTCCCTTTTGCATGTTTGTTTGCAAAATTTTGTATGCAGATTTGTCAAGAAAATAGGTGTTGAAAGGTGGTCAACAAATAAACAAAGTGTTTCAAGTCAACTAAACCCTGTTTCAAGCTTGGAGACAACCTACAGTTTTTTTTATGCAGATTTGATTCCATCCACTGGACAAGAAGACAAGTGTAGATCTAGAGCTACATGATTGACCTTTGATTTCATAGAATTTTGGAGAACTTATTCGCCATTAGTGGTGAATGAGTCCCACTGGTCATCAACAATGATTTTTCCAGCATTTCAAAATCTTCTCAAATCTTAAATCTATCTCCAAGTGCACTCCTTTCAGTCTCTTTCATTTCCGAGTTCATTTGTACATGTTTCTTGTTCATTCTTGCAAGCCTTACTATGTTTTCAAACATTACATATTTCATTAGTTTTGCATTAATAACTAGTCAATTGCATCATTTAGTTGCATTTACAACATTGCATTTAGTCTTAATAACATCATACAATCCTTTATTTGAGTGAACCACTTCAATTTTGAGGTTCTATCTCTCTCCTTTAGGTGAAAGATCCTAAGAGTGCAAGAGAAGTCCATAGAACACATCAAAATTGTTGGTTCATTTTGGTGAACCTACATATTGAACACTTTATCTTTCTGATTTCAATTGCATCTTGCATCCTAGGTTTCATTTTCATCAACATTCCATTTGGTTTTGTTTTGATTTTGCATCCTAGGGTTTCTAAAATTGCATTAGTGAAAGACTCATATAGACTTCATTTTTGCATATCAAATCATAAAAAACTTGAAAATCTACATTAGCATCCTCATCTTGCATCTAAAAAAAATTGAAATCATTTTAAATTTTCTGAAAAACACAAAAAAATCTTATACCTAGACTCATTCGCCACTTTGGGTGAATTAGTCCAATTGCATTTCCAACATTGAAATTTCTGGCATTTTCATAGTATTTCCTACATTTTTGTTTCTTGTTACTGTATTCTTGTTCTAGTTTATATAATTTATGTCATTAGCATTTTGATTATTCCTAGTTTGCATTTGCATTCACCCCATCTTTTGTGGTACTTGTATGGGTGTTTGGTGCCCCATTGATGACACTTTAATGAGACAAAGTTCTAGACTCATGGATTCTTGTGATAGCACCTTCATTGTGGACCTTGGCGTCTCAAGAGCTCCTACTCTTGGTATGGACAATGGTGCATTATGCATGAATACTACCACTCATATGAATTCACCATCCCATCCAATGCATGTTGACACACAAACTAGTTTCATTATGCAAGATAAAGTCATTAGTATTCATAAAGATTTTGCACATTTACAACAAGATTTATCCTTTGAAAGCATTTCCACCACTGCCATACCTGCCATAGAAAATATTCATCATTTTATTGAAAGTGATGATAGCTTACAAGTTATGAAAATAATTGTTGAGATATACAACAAACATGTGTTCCTTCCACATCCCAATCAACAAACATTGTTGTGAGCCAAGGGGGATCTCACATTCCCCCTCCTTCAACTATATCATCCATACCAACCTATACCACTCCTCAAGTTTCAACACCCATGTAATAGGTTAGTCATGTAACTCCTTCTTTCTCTATTCCAACTAGTATTCCTAGTTCTTTTGTGGCATCAAATTTTCCCTCTTCCACCTTCACCCCTCTTAGTGTGCCTTTCACTTCTCATAACATTATATACACTCCATCACCATTTTACCTTCCACCTCATACCACTTACACCGATCCCATCATTACACAACTCTTTAACACTGTTTCATCCATGCAACAACAAATCTCCACCATTAACCAAAGTCAAAATTCTCCACCCACATATCATGTTCGTAGTAGCCCATTATCTCTAGAGATCTTCAAAACACATATGCCACAAGGAATTGAGATGCCTAGGTTTGAGAAGTATGAAGTTAAAGGAGACCCTACTAATCATGTTAATGCCTATATAGCATTGTGTAGTGACTTTTTCCTTGACGACAAACTATTAGCTAAAATTTTTCCTTGGACCTTGAAGGACACTACATTGGAGTGGTTTTCAAACTTACCCAATCATTCAATCTGATCATTTAATGAGCTTGTGGATGCCTTTATAAGTCATTTCCAAGTCCATATGACTCCCAAAAAGACAATGGCTGATTTAATGAGATGTAAAGAAAACGCAAATGAAAAAGTAAGTGATTTCATTTCACATTATCAGTCATTGTATGCTCAAATTGATGTCAAGATTCCTGATTCACATCTTCAAAATTTGTTTATCAAAAAAATGTACACTCACCTTTAGGATAAGTTGACTATGATGAATTTTCCTTCATTCATGAATTTATACAAAACCCTTTGTGACTATCACAACTCAGTTAGGAGTCGTGATTCGAAGTCCACTTCTAACCGAGCTAAGAAGTCTGAACAAAGCAACCAAAAAAAGGCACAAAACTTTAGAAAACCAAAAAGAGGCTTCTTACAGTTCAATCTACCTCCTCTGCAACCAACTCAATCTGTTCAAAGTCAAGTGCCAATTGTTAAAGCAGTGGTGCCCTTTACCTATGGGGACCCAAAGAGACAATTTGCACCCTTACCCAATACTCTCCATTACACAATGAATCGATTGCTCGAACAATAGATGATCACTTTTCCTACCATTAAACCACTTGATACCACCAATCCTTTGTCACCCACCTTTAAAAAAAATACTTATTGTCATTTTCATCACCAAAATGGACATGACACCAAACAATGTAAGTGTCTCAAACACTTAGTTCAAGACCTCATTGATTCGAGCCATTTGTTCATTGCAGGTGTCAATCATCAAGATAACAAGTCCCTTGCACCCCCTAATCAAAATTTATAAATCTTTACCAACCCTATGCCTAAACATAATGTCTCATTTGTCAAGGCTAGTGAACCTTCAAACACTCATGTGATGAACATTGATACAAATAATGAACAACATGATATCCCTCATACTATTACCCAAGTTAATCCTATGTTTGAACTTGTAGGTATGATAGACGTTGTCCCTCATAAGGGCCCAACCAACAAATATCTTGATATTACTTTTTCTTCTCATTATATACTTAAAAATCTTCCTGATGATCCTCTTTACATAGCCGACCAAATCTACGATAAGCCTACTAATGGGATATTAATAGATCCCGCCTATGGCAAGAATGTGATCAAGGAAGCATTTTTAGTATTACATGGACTTTATCAAGATGATTATAATAAACCAACTGCATGGATTAAAACACATACTAGTTTTGTGTTCCCTATGATCAGATCGATCATACTCCCATTACAGATTGGACCCAAAACTTTAGATGTAGCATTTTCTATTATTCCACAATCAAATCAATTTCGTCTACAACTAGGCCATTCTTCGCTTTGCTCGATGAAAGTGGTCCCTTCAGTTGTTCACAAATGTTTGAAGTTTCTACGTGACAATGAAATATTTACCATAGACCATAGTGGCTTTAATCGATTGTCCTCTAATGATATTTTTTTCCTTAGAAGCCTTTTGGATTGGACCTATGGAACCCATCACCGCTTGAAAATACTTCTTTTTCATTGCATATCAAAATTTCAAAGCCAAATGAATAGTTGAATTGTCTCTTTGTAACATGTCCCCATCCACTTTCGCTTCTCCTATCCTAGATGAGACCATGCTTCAACCTATGTTTGAAACTAAACAAACAATACAACCTCATGAGCAACCAATCGTAGAAACATCCCCTTCCTCATATAAATTTCCAACAGAACATGAAATCAATCCCATCATGCCTCCTTGCATTAAACAAGTTTATAAAGCCAAAGAGAAAGTGATTGACCCATCTTCTTCGGTTTTGTCCATTCTTCCCCCTCAAGAATAAAAGGAACCTATGGTGGATCAACCTGCTCTTACACCTCAACAACTTCAAAATAAAATAAAATGAAACCGTGGTGCCAGGGAGCATACATGTCATTGTCGTCTCCTTGCTCGTTAGTCCCAAATGGAAGAAAATAAAGAAAATCAACCTCTGCCTTTGACATAAGCAATAAATGATCACCATCCTCCTCTTGACCCACCACAAGATAGTATAGTCTAGTTACCCTCACAACAAAATGATTTGATCCAACAGTCACAACTCCTCATAGATCCTTCTTTGGAAATTACCCTTTGTCCTCTTGTCGTAATCAATCTTGATGATGATGATGAGGAGGAGATCACAAGAATAGATGAAGAAGTGCATAATGATCTAAACTCTTTATTTTACTCTACCATGAGTTTAAATGATAAATCTGCTACACCAAGTGAAGAACTTGGTACTTCCCCTAGTTTAGCCCTTGAAATTCTTCCTTTGGACAGTCAACCACCCTTGCAATATACTAAACATGATTGGAAGGAAGATGACTTGTTAGATGGTTGACTTGCATTCACCTTGCTAGCCTTTTTACATTTCCTTTTTTTTCTTTTCTTTGGTGTGCTTGTATGTGTTTTTCATGTTCCCCTGTAATGTGTGTTTAAAGTTGTCTCTTTGTGCCCTTCCTTTATTTGTACCTATATTCTTCTAGATATGTCCTTTTCTTTTGTTTTCTTTTGTTTTTTGTTTTACTTTAGGGGATGATGTAAACTATTGAGACTCCCTATGTCTCTTCCATGTTGACCCAAAAGTTCCTTCTCTTTTTTGCTTTTGTTTTGTGTTTTCCTTTTGGGGATAACACAAAGTGTTGATATTCCCTATGTCTCTTCCATGTTGACCCAATCAGTCCCTTTCCCCTTTTATTTTTCCTTTTCTTGTGTCTTCCTTTTGGGGATGATGCAAAGCATTGAGACTGCAATGTCTCTTGCATGTTGACCCAAAAAAAACTTTATTTTTCTTTTCTTTTCGCTCTGTTTGTGTCATTCTTCTAGTTCTATGTGCCTTGGGGAATGATGACAGTTCTGAGCTCTTTAATAAAAACATCGCAGCAACAATCATACTGACCCCAAAACCATAGATGCCTTATGTGTTTGGTGTGTTCCTTTTTGGGTGGAAACCCTCCTTTCTTTTTTTTTCCTTTTTTGTTTATATGAAAAAACCTAACTTAGAAACATATGACTTGGCATAGGGGATTTCCAAGCTAGCTCTCATGTCTTCTTTTCTTTTTTCATCTTTCCTTTGCTACTTTAAAGTAATTGTTCATAGAATGGTGTACAACAATTGCTTTAAAGTGGGGGGAATACATTTCCATCATTTAATTTGAATTCTTGGTTCTTAGTTCATCCTTGTCACTTCATACAATGTGTTTGTCACTTTGTGGATGACATTAGCTATGATGTCCTTCATAGTGTGATCTATCTTATCATATTACATTCCTCTTGGTGGATTGATGCAACACATTGCATCCCCTAACTTGTGAATATTCTATTCTCTTACTGGTTCTCTCTTGGAGACATTAGACACAATGTTCCCTAAGTGATAAACCTTGTATTAACTTAACAAGACTCCTTTAAACATATTTTGATTTGCATTTTTTCATTTTACATTTCACATATTTTCCACCTTGCATAGCGCGACTTGCATGCCTGTGGTACCTTTTTGTTTATTCTTGAGTTCTAAGCATACAAAGCTTTGTTGGTCTCATCAAGCACGAACCAAATATTTTCCTTTGTGGCATCTTATTAAAGTTATCATGAGGTATAACTTTAGTATGGTTGAGTGGGAAGCCCATTCAGCAACACAACTTTCCCCATAGCCACCTATGTTTTTTTGATTGCATACCAACTAGCGTATATATTTAACCTTTTGGGTCTTCTCACTCGGCAGAATGCCATGTGTTTTTTCACCCCAGAGTGAGTATACATTTTATTTTTTGGACAAACAACCTAGATCTGATTCACAACTAGCTGAACAAATGATCAAAGCTTGATCTGACTTTTCCTTTTCTTTCTCTTTTTCCCTTTTACACTTGTGTTCATTTTTCTTATTTTTATTTTTCCATGGGATCTTCATCCTATGGGCTTGATCATCCCTCTTGATCAATTTTATTCCATATTTCTATCATAAGTGCATTTGGATTCCTCTCGATAAAAATTTCATCCTCTCACTAAAGTGGGGGCTAAATGTACCATAGCAAAATGGATCATTGATATTTTCATGGTCTTTTAGGTCTTTCTCTCATGATTCTTGGTCTATTTTTCTTTGATTTAATGTTGTAATGTAACTCATGCATTCACATTAAGTCCTAAACATTCAAATTTTGATGTCTTGTGAAGGTGTTGTGAAGTATTGTAACACATTTCTAAACTTTTCTAGACTATTGTCATTATAATTTACCTAAAAATCACCTTTTCATCACTTTTCAATTCCTATTCCAAAGTGTTGTAAAGTCTTTTAACAATATTTAATGCTTTTCTAAGCTTACCTTCACTATTTACACCTTTCTTATGCTTTATTTGACCGCTTTGTGCACCCACAAGACTTAATTAAGTGTAGTTTTGAATGTAAAACTAACAAACAACATTTTATACAAATTAATTCCCAACACCCACTTACAATCCTACAATGGGGGCCATTTTCCATGGGTGGTGAATGAGTCCCTCTTGGCCCAAAATTCAAAATAATTCAAATTTTCTTTTGCATTTTTGTTTAAAAGTACTTTATGTCAGCCTGTGATAAGGTATTATTTGGTTATTAGGGCATAAGTGTTTATAAGTAAGTGTTTTTCATTCATTTTTACATCTCCCTATTCAATTACATTCACTCATTCAAAATCAATTAGCATTCAAGCACTTTGCATCATTCAATCAAGTATTCATCAAGCATTTTGGAGCAACCATTGACATGTCTTTAGATTTCTTCAACAAGGTTGTGTTGAGTTCACAACATTTGCATGTTATTTAATTATCATTTCTTGCTTATTCCATTTCATTTCTTCATTAAGGGTTTGATTACCAAAGTGGGATTTGACTAAGGAAAATCCCTATACTCTAACCCTTAATCATTTTTCCCCTTTTGCATGTGTGTTTGTAGACTTTTGTATGCATATTTTTCAAGAAAATAGGTGTTGAAAGGTGGTCAACATGTCAAAAAAGTGTTTCAAGTCAAGTAAACCCTATTTCAAGCTTGGAGACAACCTACGGTCCATTTTCTACAGATTTGACTCTGTCAACCTGACAAGAAGATAAGTGCAGATCTAGATATACAGGATTGACCTTTGATTTCATAGAATTTTGGAGGACTGATTCGCCCTCAATTGTGAATGAGTCCCACCTTAAGGCTAAACAAGGTTATTTTGTCAGATTCCAGTTCCTGACAATCAAAAACCTATTTCAGGAGATTTTACCAATAGGACTGATTTTCCATCAATGGTGAATGAGTCCCACTGGTTATCAACAATGATTTTTCTAGCATTCCATAATCTTCTCAAATCTACAATCTATCTCTAGGTGCACTTCTTTCTATCTCTTTCATTTTTGAGTTCATTTGTTCATGTTTCTTGTTCATTCTTGCGAGGTTTGTTGTGTTTTCAAATATTGCATATTTCATTAGTTTTGCATTAATAATAAGTCAATTACATCATTTAGTTGCATTTGCAACATTGCATTTAGTCTTAATAACATCATACAATCCTTTATTTGAGTGAACCACTTCAATTTTTGGGTTCTATCTCTCTCCTTTTAGGTGAAATATCCTAAGAGTGGAAGAGAATTCCATAGAATACATCAAAATTGTTGGTTCATTTAGGCTGAAGAAGGATTGAAGACCTTTTGATGAGAAAGATTTGAAATTTTTTCAAAGTTGCAAAAGCTTTTAAAGTTTTTGTCAAATCATAGAATCTAACTTACAAATTTGATTTCCCACTTTTTGACATTCAAATCTAGACAAATACAAAGCCACAAATTATCTTCAGAGGATCTTGAAAGGCGAAGAAGAACCCTAAAAAAAGACCCACTCACCCATGGGTGAATGAGTCCCAGTAAGCCTTCAGAAATTTCCTTTTGGTGACTTGTAAACACATCTCTACCCTTCTCAGATCTGCAATTTGTTTCCTAGTTCAACAAATATTGATTTTAACATTATTGTTTCAAGTGCTATATTTCATTTTGGAGTTGATGTGGTATTTATAGTTTTTCTCCCTAAAGTGTTGTTTGACCTTGACCCTCATGCTCAAAGCATATAGAAACCTAAAGATTCTCACATTAGGTTGATTCACCTAAGGGTTCTTAATCAATTCATTGTAGGTAGATCATTTCCTAATGAAACTAGGAAGATAGGATCTATTCTAACCCTTTGGACTTACCTTTCCATTTTGGGAAACAATATTTTTCTTTGTTTCATTTTGGTGAACCTGACTTTTGAGCATCATAAATTTCTGATTTTAGAGTCCATTTTCAGCCCTAGATCTATGGTTTGTATTCATTTGCATTACATTCCATTGATTTGCATCTTATTTAGGGTTCTCAACTTCCATTAGTTTGCATCTCATTTAGGGTTTTAGGTTTGCATTTTTGCATGCTTTAAAATGAAAATTCTAAAATCATAGCCATTTTGCATAGTATTTACATAATATTGCATGATCAGTCATTTACATCAAAAAATTGAATTTAAATTGCATCTCAAAGTAGTTTTTCTTTCTTGTCATTTAGCATTATTTTTCACTTGCATTTACATCTCATTTTCCAAAAATATGAAATTGTAACTTACTGTCTGAAACCAAAATCTAAAAACCATAGAAATCACCTCAAAAACATGTAAATTTATTTTTAAAAGCCCGGAAGTGACACCCATTCACCCATGAGTGAATGAGTCCCTGATTAGGGATTTTTTTGAATTTTTGAGCATGAAAAATATTGTTTTTGCATTTAGTTTGTTGTTTCAACTTTTAGAATTTTTATCTAAAATTTTTCATATTAAGCTTATTTTTTCAAATTCAGTGCATTTTTTGAATTCAAAATTGCATCTAAAAGGCATCATTTTTTTAGGCTTTTGC
The DNA here is from genome assembly GCA_007258455.2 of Sequoia sempervirens. NCBI lineage: Eukaryota > Viridiplantae > Streptophyta > Pinopsida > Cupressales > Cupressaceae > Sequoia > Sequoia sempervirens. The sequence goes on from VDFB02193867.1 coordinate 452,239,009, forward strand.
ATAACATAATTAAAAAATTATCTTGCTTCAACTCTAAAAATTCATTCTTGCATAATGGACATGAGTAAATTCTTAATATATGGAAGTCCTTAAGATCTTTAGTTGATGTCTCAAATTGTGTTTTTGGTAATGATCCTAATGCAATAAAACCTACTCATGCTCAACCAATAGTCCCTAATGAGTGTCCTCGTAAAGTTGAAGTATTAGGTGAAGATGATGAAAGCATGCATAATTTCATACATAATTAACTTAAAAAACCTTGTAAACAATGTATAATTTTACCCTTTGATGCAATAACCAACACCTCCTACTATTCCACCATTAGAGATTTTTAGTCGTTTATACTATGAGATCGAGTCACAAACCATGTCTAAACCTCCAACCATGAGTGAACCTAGTCTCTCTAAACAAGTGCATACTCATCCATCTTGTGTTAATAAAGTCACCAACACACCCATCAACCTAGGCTAGACTTATGGACAAGGCTTTAAGATCTTAGCTAAACAAGGATGTGACACAACAAATGGACATGATATTCATAAGTTATTAGAGAAAATCCAAATTGAAGAAACTAAAGGACTAGGATATCAAGATCCTCCTCCCTTCACATCTTCTAAGGAAACAAGTTTCCTCTGCCATAATGAGAAAATCCCTCACAAGGATGTTAGGATCATTCTCAGTGCTCCTTTGAGTCCACCTCAACAGGCCTATCAAACAAGTAAGCAATCTAAACCTCATTGAATCAGAAAGAAAATAGGGTGGGGTAAAAGCAACTATTCTCATTTGGTCATTCAATAATCTCCTAGGAACCCTAGTTGGATTGAATATCAACACAAAGGTGAGTCAATTATCAAAAGGGAAGACCTAGGAGGGGGTTCTTTAAGCTTTGAGGGGTTCACCACTGGTGTGAGTGTTCCTAGGCTTGCTTGCACAACTAACTAAGAAGACATTTTCCCCGTCTTCTTCCTGGAACCTGATATCTTCTAGGTTCTTGTTAGGCTTGGAAGATTAACCAAGTCCTATTCCAACTCCTCTCCAAGAGTTTCTCACTTGTGCTTCACCTTGAAAGACTGACACCACTTATACTAGGCAAACTCTCTCCTACACTTAGAAGACTCTAAGTGCCAACATCACACAAAAGCTTGAACTAAATGTAGGGGTGTCAAAGATACTTGAAACATGCCACATACCTCCAACTGGATTAATCTTGGATGGTCTTCAATCTCCTTTCTTACCGATTCCAAGATTTTGTCTTAATGAGGACTAATTCCTTGTAGCCATTGACAGTGACCTTATTGTATTTCTTGCTCAAAATTTCCAAACAACATGGAAAAAAAAATTCACTTTCGAATACCCTTTTGGATCTTCTAAGAGATTCACAAGGTTTTAGACCCCTAACTCCTTCGTACACTGGTTTCCTATAATCTAGGTTAAATAGGGCTAAAAGACCTAATTTCTAGGATTTTTCCGATCTCTTGCTCCTCTCTCACACAAACGAATTGAATGGACCTCAATCCTTCTGGCATGCGAAGTTTTGATCATACCCTACCTAGAACCGTACTTGTTCTATACTGTACTTCTAACCCCTGCCTATATTCTTCAGTTCTTCACTATCAAACCTCTAACCAGACACCTTAAGCTCGCCTAGGGTTTGTTAATGCACTCTAATGCTCAACTCTTCAGGACTCCTACCACTACATATATATAGACCAATGGCTCCCCTAACATTTCCATCTACTCTCAGGAAGACCCCGTGGTTAGATTTCATGGGGGAGCCATAGAAAAACAAACTGGTCAGGATAGGACTAGTAAAACCCCTAGACTCTAACTTATTTACACAAGACAACAAATTAACTCAATTGAACTTTCTTGCAGAAGGAAAAAAACTTAGAATTCCCCTCTGAACACAAAACCAATGTCAACTCAATGCATCCAATTCACTTAATAGCTCTATCACTCAATACATTTGGTAAAACACAAAAAATTACAAAGTTCTTCACTATTCCAATCACCACAAAACTTGATTACAAATCCCACTTCTTGAAATTTGAGCCACCTTCTCTTAGATTCCATTTACCATCTTTTAAGGGTCTTTTGGTCGATTCCCCGCTCCTATCTTCTAGGGGATCCAAGGTAACCGAGTTGCATGCAACATGACAAATGTTTTCATGACAACTTTGTAACAACTTTTTGCAACTTATCATTATGCCATCATCCTAACTCTTAGGACCTCTATCTCCTTGATTTCGAGCAACCAACTCCATTAACTACCTGATGGGATCTTTCTAACATCATTCGTGTGTTTAGAACACATTTAAAGCTCAATTCCCAATCTAAGCTACTAAGCTAAACAAAGTAAAAATTAATAACAATGACTAAACTATGGTGACCTTAGTCCTAATGACTAACTCACCTAGTCCACACACAAGAAAGACCTTCTAAGGTCCAAAATAAATTCCCAAACCCTCTGACTTGGCTAAGGTCAGATACAAGCCAAAAATGACAATTAACAAAAATGGAGGTTATCCTAGGTGGTCTTGCACCATCCTCCCCAACAAAAGAGTTCAATCCACCCTTGGATTGAGTAAGTTGAGATAAATTCCAAACTTCTTGAACTCTGATTCTTTGATCCACACTGCATTAGCATCAGGTTGACCATGCCATTTTATCAGATGTTCCTTGTATTCCTTGGTTCTAGTCTTCTTGTAGACCCTGGTATCCAGTATACTGTCAGCTTGTTTAACTGTAGCAGAAGGTAGTTTGAGCTCTTCCACATCTTGGATGACTTCATTGAGACTTTTATCCATGTCTGGTGGTGGTCCTTTGTAATGTACCAGGTTTGCAATGTTGAAAACAAGGGACAGTCCACTGTCTTCTGATAGCTCCACGATAAAAGCATTGTTTCCATACTTTGCCAAGATAGGACAGGGACCTATTCTCTTCATTTGCAACTTGTGAGGAACTCCTTTTTGTAACTTGGACTTGTTTAAATGCACAATCACCAAGTCTCCAACATTAAACTGAATTTCTCTTCTATGCTCATCCATCTTGTTCTTGTGCTTCATGTTGTTTTCTACCAATGTCTTCCTGACTATATCATGAATCTCCTACATTGCATAAGCAAAATCATCAGCATATCCACTTCCCTTGACTCCATTCTTTAAGTCTCTTAGGTTATAGACTCCTCTAGGATGTAGACCATAGAAAATTTCAAAGGGACTCTTCCCTGTTGACCTGTTCACAGTGTCATTATAGGCATATTTAGCTTGTCCAATCAACTGATCCCATTGTTGACCATACTCCTTGGTCAAGCACCTTAATAGATTTCCAAGACTTCTATTAACAACTTCGGTCTAACCATCAGTTTGGGGATGGTATGAAAATCCAAAAGATAAATTAGTTCCCAATCTCTGCCAAAGAGTCTTCCAAAAATGACTCATGAACTTGGGGTCTCTATCTAACACAATGCTTATAGGTAACCCATTTATTCTTACTATCTCCTTGAAGAAAAGAGAGGCTATTTGACTAGCATCATTGGTTGTTTTACATGGCACAAAGTGAGCCATCTTGCTAAATCTATCCACAACTACATAAACACTGTCCATGCCTTGTCTTGTCTTGGGTAACCCAACTACAAAATCCATACTCAAGCATTCCCATGGCCTGTTAGGAATAGGCAGTGGTTGGTATAGGCCTACATTTTATGAAGTACCCTTGGCCTTTTGACATACTATACAACTTTCCACATACCTTCTAACATCTAGATTCATTCTTGGCCAATAATAGAACCTTTGAACAAGTTCTTGAGTCTTTGTGATCCCAAAGTGACCACTCAATGCACCATTATGCTTTTCTTGTATCAAATGCTCTCTAATAGAGCCTCTAGGGACACATAATTGATTTCATTTAAACAAAAGATCACTTTGCAAAGTATATTCAACATATTTACTATGAAAATGATTCTTGTATTCAGCACATACCTTATAAATGTCTGTAAAATATTCATCATTTGCATATAGATCCTTGAAATGATCTATTCCCATGCTCTTTAACTGAATTTCTTGTATGGTGAGGACTCTTCTACTCAAGGCATCTACCACCTTATTGAGTACTCCTTTCTTGTGCTTGATATTAAAGGTATAAGCTTGCAGGTATTCAACCCACTTCATGTGTCTGTGACTCAATTTCTCTTGTGAATTCGCGAAACTAAGTGCTTGGTTGTCTGAATACACTATGAATTCCTTGGGAAGCAAGTAGTGCCTCCATTTCCTTAGAGCCTGGACCAATGCATACATCTCAAGGTCATAAGAAGAATGCTTCTTCTTTGCTTCACTTATTTTTTCAAAATGAAAAGCCACCGGTCTGCCCTCTTGACTGAGAACAACTCCAATAGCCACATTGCTTGCATCACACTCAATAGTGAATAGCTTCTCAAAGCTTGGAAACACCAAAATAGGTTGGGTAGCTATCTTTTCTTTCAATAACTCAAAAATTTTGTTAGCTTTCTCATTCCATACAAACTTAGTCTTCATCCCTCCTTTAATGGTATCCAACATAGGAGCAAAAATAGCACTAAATTGTCCTATGAACTTCCTATAGTATTGAGCAAGGCCATGAAAACTTCTTACCTTTGTTGTTGTCTTTGGAGTAGGCCAATTGAGGATGGCTTCCACCTTGTTGCTGTCCATTTTCAAGTTGCCATGGGATAGTACAAATCCAAGGTACACCAGCTCTGTCTTGATGAATTCACATTTTTCTAAATTGATCATCAATTTCTCCTCCTGCAGCTTCTTGAAAATCAACTCTATCTGTTTGAGGTGCTCTTCTCTTGTTTTACTATAAATCAGTATATCATCAAGATACACAACTATAAATTTACCAATGTAGTCTTTAAGGATTTCATTCATGAGTCTCATGAATGTGGAGGGGGCATTAGACAACCCAAATGGTATAACCAACCACTCATATAAACCCTCATTGGTTTTGAAAGTTGTTTTCCACTCATCTCCCTCATGTATTCTAATTTGGTGATAACCACTCTTTAAGTCTATCTTGGTATAGTACCTAGCTTCACCTAGACAATCCATGAGTTCTTCAATCCTAGGGATAGGGAACCTATACCTAATGGTTATCTTATTTATGGCCCTTGAATCAGTACAAAGCCTCCATTCTCCTCCCTTTTTAGGTGCTAAGATAGTGGGTACTACACATGGGCTGATGCTCTTTCTAATGAGACCTTGGTTTAGGAGTTCTTGTATTTACCTAGCTATTTCCTCATTTTGTTGAGGGGTCATCTTGTAGGCTGCCTTATTTGGTAGGGTAGCCCCTCGTATCAAGTCTATCCTATGACTTATGGCTCTTTTAGAGGGTAATGCTGCTGGTTGTCCACTACTCACAATGCCTTCATAGGTATGCAAAATTTTCTGTATTTCCTTAGGTAACTCTGGCTTCTCAACTACTTTTTCATTACTTACCTCTCTTGGCCTTAACATTACTGCATATCCAACTCCTTCTTCCAAGGCTTCTAAGAAATCTTTTTCACCAACCATGAGCAATTTAGGACCTGCTATCTGCACCTCTGCATCTTATATCAGTGACTGAATTATAAATGTTACCTTATCCTTCTTGAAAGTATAAGAGTTCTTCACTCCATTATGCATAGCTTGGCGATCAAATTTCCATGGTCTACCTAGGAGAAAGTGACATGCATCCATAGGTAACACATCACACAAGACTTTGTCCTTGTACCTACCAATTGAGAACTCCACCCATGCTTGTTCATTTACCAAGACATGTTGGCCTTTATTGAGCCATGTGACCTTGTAAGGATTGGTGTGGGGTATCCTTGTCAACTTCATCTTGCTGACTGTCTCCTCTGACACAATATTGTCAGTAGACCCTGAGTCAATGATGACTCTACATACTCTCCCCATCATTTTACACTTTATCCTAAACAGGGATCTCCTTTGGCTTGGTTCCTCTTTAACTGGCTCCTTGATCAAATTTCTCCTCATCATGAGGTTCTCACCTTCCTCGGAATTCAATGGTACCTTGGAATGTTTCTCTATTGCATTTGTCTCATCATGAACTAGATTAGTTCTCTTATCACCTCCATGAGAAGTACTACCCTTCTTCGGACACCTATAGGCAAGGTGTCCCATTTGATTGTAGTGGTAACACTTTATATTGGTAAAGTAACTGCCTCTTCCTTGTCCACCACTTCTTCCTCTAGAGCTAGAGCCTCTTCCTCTACCACCTCTATAGAACTTCCTTCTTGTTGATCAAAGTACCTGACTTCTCCTTGAGCCCTTGATTCTGAACTCCTTCCACCATAGCCACCTCTTTGTCTTCTACTGTCTTTTATTTTACCTCTACTCTTGGAGGTTTTCTCTTGCTTCTATTTTCCTTTCTCCTCTATCTTTAAGGCCATTTGATAACATTGGTGGATGGTTTTTAAGTTCACTAGGCTCATGTCTTCTTGAATAGACCATTTAAGCCCATTCAAATACCTTGCTAGCTTGATGCTTTCATCTTCAACCACCTTTGATCTTAGGCACAACTTTTGGAACTCCTCAGTGTATGTTTGGACATCCATATCCTTTTGTCTAAGATTATGTCTCCTCCTATGCAACTGGACTTCATAGTCATCAGGTAAGTAGGTCTACTTGATCTTGGTTACCATGCCTCTCCATGTAACTATAGGACCCTTTCCTTCTTTCTCTCTTTCACCTTGCACAAACTTCCACCATGTGAGAGATGAACCTCTCAACCTTGACTTGGCCACCTTAACTTTTTGGGCTTATTTTATACCATCACATTCAAAGTGATTCTCTATGCTTTCAATCCAGTCCATGATTGAATTAGGATCCATTTGTCCACTAAATAGTGGCACTCCTTCCATAGCTTTGCCACTTAAGGCCTGCAGTGCCTTCAAGAAGGGTTCTTCGGAAAGAATAGGGTCAGGTGTTGGAGCTTCCTCCTCCAAGTCCAATTCATTTTCCTTTGCTTCTTGCTCTTCCTTCAGTTCTATTTTATCCTTTACTTTGTCTTCCTTTTCTTGGACTTCATCCAAGAGCTTCTCCATTCAGGACAACCTTTCTCTTAGCAGTCGGTTATCCTCTTCTTGCTCTTCTACCTTCTTGGCTAACTCAACATTAGTCACCATGGTTCTTTCTTCCTCTGGTGTATTCTCTCCTACTGATTCAGTGGGTTGCAACATCAATCACAAGCCTGATCGAACTTTGCTCTAAAACCAATATGGTGTGAGTGTTCCTAGGCTTGCTTGCACAACTAACTAAGAAGACCTTTTCCCTATCTTCTTCCTGGAACCTGATATCTTCTAGGTTCTTGTTAGGCTTGGCTGATTAACCAAGTCCTATTCCAAATCCTCTCCAAGAGTTTCTCACTTGTGCTTCACCTTGAAAGACTAACACCACTAATACTAGGCAAACTCTCTCCTACACTTAGAAGACTCTAAGTGCCAACATCACACAAAAGATTTAACTAATTGCAGGGGTGTCAAAAATACTTGAAACATGCCACATACCTCCAACTAGATCCATCTTGGATGGTCTTCAATCTCCTTTCTTACCGATTCCAAGATTTTGTCTTAATGAGGACTAATTCCTTGTAGCCCTTGACAGTGACCTTTTTGTATTTCTTGCTCAAAATTTCCAAACAACATGGAAAAAAATTTTCACTTTTGAATACCCTTTTGGATCTTCTAAAAGATTCACAAGGTTTCAGACCATTAACTCCTCTATACACTGGTTTCCTATAATCTAGGTTAAATAGGGCTAAAAGACCTAATTTATAGGATTTTTCTGATCGCTTGTTCCTCTCTCACACAAACGGATTAACTAGACCTAAATCCTTCTATCATGTTAAGTTTTGATCATACCCTACCTGAAACCATACTTGTTCCATACTGTACTTCTAACCCCTGCCTATATTCTTCAGTTCTTCACTGTCAAACTTCTAACCAGTCACCTTAAGCTCACCTAGGGTTTGTTAATGCACTCTACTACACGACTCTTCAGGACTCCTACCACTACATATATACAGACCAATGGCTCCCCTGACATTTCCATCTATTCTCAGGAAAACCCCATGGTTAGATTTCATGGGGGAGCCATAGAAAAACAAACTGGTCAGGATAGGACCAGTAAAACCCCTAGACTCTAACTTATTTACACAAGACAACAAATTAACTCAATTGAAATTTCTTGCAGAAGGAAAAAAACTTAGAATTTCCCTGTGAACACAAAACCAATGTCAACTCAGTGCATCCAATTCACTTAATAGCTCTATAACTCAATACATTCGGTAAAACACAGAAAATTGCAGAGTTCTTCATTATTCCAATCACCACAAAACTTGATTACAAATCTCACTTCTTGAAATTTGAGCCACCTTCTCTTAGATTCCATTTACCATCTTTTAAGGGTATGTTGGTCGATTCCCTACTCCTATCTTCTAGGGGATCCAAGGTAACTGAGTTGCATGCAACATGAAAAATGTTGTCATGACAACTTTGTAACAACTTTTTGCAACTTATCATTATGCCATCATCCTAATTCTTAGGACCTCTATCTCCTTGATTTCAAGCAACCAACTCCATTAACTACCACATGGCATCTTTCTAACATCATTCATGTGTTTAGAACAAATTTAAGGCTCAATTCCCAATCTAAGCTACTAAGCTAAACAAAGAAAAAATTAATAACAATGACTAAACTATGGTGACCTTAGTCCTAATGACTAACTCACCTAGTCCACACACAAGCAAGACCTTCTAAGGTCCAAAATAAACACCCAAACCCTCTGACTTGGCTAAGGTCAGGTACAAGCCAAAAATGACAATTAACAAAAATGGAGGTTAGCCTAGGTGCTCCTGCACCAACCACCAAGCAAAAGCTTAGAAAAGACAATTTAACATTCAACTCACAAAAGCTAGTAATGCAAGCCAAATAATGAATGCAAATGATGAAATTAAGAAACAAAAAGTTAGGATGTGTGTACCTGGGAAATCTAGAAATGTGATGAGGATTCTTGAAATGAAAATAAATTGTCAAAATATGCCAGGGAGGACTAAGATGCCCTTACTATTGTCTTAGTCCTACTACTATTTTTTGGGAATCTGAAAGAATTTTTGCAAAATATCACTTGGAGGACTAAGATGCCCTTGCTGTCGAATTAGTCCCATCTTGAATCTATCAAATCTTTGAATGTGATCCTAAGGCCCAAGTTCTGCACTTCCTTCTTAGCTCTCAAGTCATGAAACTTCAAAATCTAGCCTGTAGGTGATTTTCCATGAAGATGACAACTTTGCAATGCAACTATGCAACTTTTCACTACAAATAATCTTCAAGTGTTCAGCCTAAATCTGCAAACACAAACCTGCAAGAGAGGAAAAACTTGTTAGTTGTTAGTAAATGGGTTTTTTCCTTGGTGGAACCCCTTGTTGGTAATTAAACCTTGGAATGAAATAGAATAATGGAGGGAAATGATGAATTAAAAAAATTCTATGTTGCATGTCACCAAACCCTTGCTATGAAATCTACAAACTTGTGTGAAGTGGCTAGCTTGAATATAGATCTTGAATCAAAGGAATGCTTGATAGATATTGACTTGTATTGCTTGCTTGAATCAAAACCCTACATCACAAATGTTAGCTCAAAAACACACATGATGCAAGAAATTTTCTGACATGATGCTTGAATCTTGATGATGGCTCCAAATGCTCTTGATCTCATAAGCTTTTCTTAAGAATGAATATTTGAATGCTTGTAAGGATAAAATGATTGAAGAAACTTTTATTTATACTTATCCATGCTTAATATCCTAAAATTACACCATAACAAGCTGACATGTGAATTCATTAATTAAAGGAGGCTAAATCCTGCCAAGATTTGAAATTAAATCCTAAAAATAACCTGAGGACTAAGATTCCCTAGGTGGCATCTTAGTCCTGAGACATGAAACTCAGGGCATAGACTCCTAAAAGGGGCCACTTTAAGGAACATTTAAAATTAGGGTCCCAAGACCTTTGGGGGACAAAGACACCCTAGGTGGCATATTAGTCCTGACCCAAAACTTAGGTACACACAACTAGAATAATTAAATTATAATTATCCATTGATATTTTTTGGGATTATCCATAAAAATATGTATTTCTTTAGGCTTGTGGATGCAAAATAGGATCCATTTAGCCCCCACTTTAGTGAGAGGATGAACTTGCTTCAAACTCACACTAAAATAGCCAACCATGCAATCAAGGGGTGTCCAAATGTACAAATTCTAGTAAGATAGGATGAAAATAACCAAGAGGGTGGCCAATCAAGATCCTATGGAAAACCAACACAGGCACAAAGGAACACACTTGCGGATGATATATGAAGCCATAACCAAATTGTAAACATATACCATCAAAGATAGAATTATAAAAAAGGGAAAAGGAAAATGCAATGGATCAAGCTTTGACTAATTATCCAACGTATTGTGGACTGGGTCTAGGATGTTTTTCTAAAAAGGTTTACAAGTGGAGAACATTGTCCACTATGCAAACAAAATGCATGCTCACAAGGGCTAGTGAAGCTAGTTGTCCACTAGGTGATCCCCAAGAGATCAAAGGAATACCCCTATGACTATGATAAGGACAAAAATGCACACTCACAAGGGCTAGTGAAGCTATTTGTCCACTAGGTGAAAGAAAATGCAAGAAGAAAGAGGTATGTTTGATCTAAGGGAATATTGTACCTAAGTCTTCAAGAGATTTTGCTAGGGATTTTGCTTATTTCATGCAAGGTCTCAACTAAGGGAATATTGTACCTAAGTCTTCAAGAGAGGACAAGTCAAAGAAATATCACACTCTCAGAGGATATGAAACCCAATGACACCACAAAGAAAAGGATGCATCACAAGAAGAAAGAAAAGCACACGATGAAACATGAGTGTCGATGTATGCCCCCACTTTAAAGCGGTTGCAAACACCATTGTTGTGAGAAATTGCTTTAAAGTAGAAGATGACATGAGAGCTTATTTGAAAAGCCCTATGCCAAGTCATATGTTTCTAATAAGATACATCATGAGAAGGGAAGGGGTTTCCCCAAAAATGTATAACTCAATATGTCACATGTGAACCAACTTAAGGCATGTCATCCACATCCCAAGCTTTCTCGTACGTATACATGGAAGGTAGTCAACTAGCCAAAAGAGACCATTGAAAGATGATGTATATGAGGACAAGGCTAGCTAACTGCTTGCCCCCACTTAGTGTAGGACAAGGGTGAGCCGAAATAATTTTAGACTTAAAATTAGAATCAATTAGAGGAATTAGGTGATCCCACATAAGGAAGAGCACCAAACTCCTTAAGATGTTGGATTTTACTACTCAAAGCCTTACATTCATTAGTAGTATGACAATCAAATCTATGATATGTACAAATTGAATTCTTGTAGTAGAATTTCTTTCATGCTCTTGGGGGGAGGGATATCAAAAAAACTTGGAGGAGTCTCAAAAAGATATCCTCTTGATTGATGGTAGAAGATATCTCTTGCTTAGTGTGTCATAGAAAAATAGCCCCTTGTCATTTTCATGGTCTTTTAGGCCTTTCCTCTTAATGTTTGGACTATTTTTCTTTGATTCATTGATGTAATGTGGCTTGAACATTCACATTAGGTCCTTAAAATGAAAATAATGACATTTTGTGAAGGTGTTGTAAAGTGTTGTAAAACACTTCTACACTCTCCTAGACTATTGATTACAATTCACCCAGAAATCACCTTTTTACACATCAAGTCCTAGTTTGAATTGTTGTAAAGTATTGTAACAATATTTCACACTTTGCTAGGAATAATTTCACTATTTACACCTTTCTTATACTTTATTTGACCCCTTTATGCCCTTATAAGGCTTAATTAAGTGAATTTTTAAATGTAAACCTGACAAACAACATTAAATGTGACTTAATTCCCAACACCCATTTTTCAGGTCCTAGGTGGGACCCATTCGCCATGGGTGGTGAATGAGTCCCCATTGGCTCCAAATTCAAAATATTTTAAATTTCATTTTGGTTTTTTATTTAAAATCAATTGATGTCAGCCTATGATGAGGTATTAATGGGTTACTAAGGCACAAGATTGTATAAATAAGTGATTTTCACCTCATTCATTCAAGCACCTTACAACATCAAATCAATCAATAATCAAGCATTCAAAGATAGCCATTCACATATCTTCATAATCTGATCAACAAGGGTTTGGTAAGTTGATAGCATTTGCATGTTATTAGTTTATCTTTCTCTTTCATTTTATTATGTCATTAAGGATTTGATTACCAAAGTGGGGTATGACCAAGGCAAACCCCTATTTTCTCACCCTCAACCATTTTTCCTCTTTGTGCATGTGTTTTGTATGTAGATCTATCAAGCATTTAGGTGTTGAAAAGTGGAGAACAAGTCAACAAGGTGCTTCAAGTCAAATCAACCACATTTCAAGCTTGGAGAAGGTTTTTTGTTTGTTACCTGCAAAATTCACTTCAACAACATAACAAGAAGACATTTTCCAAATCTGGTGTTGCAAAGTTGTCTCCTAATTTCCCAAAATTTTTGGAGAGGATTGATTTTCCATTAGTGGCAAATGACTCCCACCTTAGGACTGAAAATCTAGATTTTGTCAGATTCTGGATCCCAACAATAAAAAATGGGTTCTCGATAGTTTTCATCAAAAGCATGACATATTTTCCATCAGTGGCTAATGAGTCCCACTATTTTTTTTCCAGTAATCTGAGACAACATTCTACATATTCCATATTCCTCAAATCTTGTTGAGGTGCACTCTGATTCATCCTTTCTCTTTCTATTTTACATCTTGTTCATTCTTAGTTCATTGTTTGCATATCATAGTGTGTATTCAAACATTACATTCATCTTAGGTTTTGCATTCATAATTGTTCAATTTCATACCTTAGTTGCATTCATATCATTCCATTTAGTCCTAATTACATCATGCATTTCCTAATTTGAGTGAACTAGCTAGATTATTTGGCCCTTGCTTTCTCCTTTTAGGTGCAAAACCCTAGAAGTGCTAGAAAGTCCTAGAGAGCCAAAAAATCTATGGTTCACTTAGTACAATATGTCATACTTACACAAGACTCTTTAGATTGTGAGATTTTGTACTCTTCTTTAAAGGAAGGTGTAAAACCTAATGAATTCAAATCAACAATGTTTTGTGTTATGACGTTAATCTTAAGTGAGGACTTATTTTTTTCATTCAAATGATAACAATCAAGACCACTAGTTTCTAGCAATTCAGGATGGACTATTGTTAAAGTTAGCTTAGAGGAATCTTTTGTAAGAGTGTTGATATTAAGTGAAGGCTTGTTTAATGGGTTGATTTCTATTAGAGGACAATAGCCAAGACCATGAGTTTTTTCTTGCATGTTAGGCTCTATAGGAACACAAATACCTTGTTATCTAGCACCACATCCTTTTCCATAAAATTTCTTCATCTTTTTTGGATTCTTTGGTTGTTGATAGTCTATCTCATTGATTTTTTTTGTATAATTTGCTTCTTCTTCTAAAGTGGTTGAGGTGGATGCTTTTGAAGGGTTGTTTGAATTTTACATTAACATTACTAATTTTTGTTTTCCCTTGTCTAAATCTTTGTATATGACCTTGTATTGTCCCATGAATGTTGTCTAAAATTCAACAATCTTGTGGACAAATATTTTGGCAGCCTAATGCTCTCTAACTCTTCTAGCATTGTTCACCTAAAAGGAGAGAGATGGCCCCAAATGGACAATGTCCTCATTCGAGATTAATGTAAAGAGGGATGCAATGTATCTAAATATGATGTGTAATGCAAATAAACTGAAAAAGAAAGATGATTGTTAAGGATAAACTTAAGAAATGTAAAGTGCTGGAAAACACATTGTAATTTGCAAACATGTGATAAATGACCTAGAAATGTAAACAAAATTGAATAGAAGGCTATGAAACAAAATTTTTGCACCTATAAACTGATGAAGAGCTTACTGGGGATTGCAGAGACCTCTGAAATTCTAAAAAATCTAACTTTTGAGCCAACTAGGACACTTACGCCAAGCTAGGGGACTTAGTCCCAGATTGGGGAAATTGCTTTGGACCACGTTTTAGCCAAATGGGAATCTAGATCTACAAAAAAAATTTAAAAATAGGTTCAGTGGGACTAAGTCGCCACTATTGGTGACTTAGTCTACTTCTGAATTTCTAAAAATTTAAAAGTGGAAATGGAAGCCCTCGGTCTTTACTCTAGTTACTGACAAGTGTCCGGTTCTGAAACTTTGATTTTCAGGTTTGAAAGTGATTTTTTGTTGATATTTTGACCTTGCAAGGAGGAAGATGACTCTAACATGTCTTCACCTTATTATTTTATGATTTTCAAGTCCTTAAAGTGTCTAAATCTGCAAACACACAATGAAAGAAAAAGAAATGGTGAATGTTAGGGCATGGGGGTTTTCCTTGGTCAAACCCCTTTTTACGTAATTAAACCAAATGAAGAAAGAATGTAATGAAGTATAAAACAATGGAGTTAATACCTTTCCAGTATGTCTGATCTTGAATTTTTGCAGCAAAACATGAAGAATTTTCCCTTGAATGTCCTTTGAAGCTATCTCGATGACTTGCAATGATAAACCCAAGATTTCTTGACTTGACAACATGATGAATGATGGATGGATGATGATGATTTATGAATTAGGTCAAATGAGGGTAAATTCCTATATTTATACACAATTATGCCCCAATTCCTGAAAATACCTCATCACAGGCTAACCTTAGGTCTTAAGGAATAAAAACCTAGAAGAAATTTAAATTCATTTTAATTTTTGAGCTAAATGGGACTAAGTAGCCACCAATGGCAACTTAGTCCACTTGGGGATTTTTAAGCGGATTTCAAGAATTGTGATAATTTGAATAATTTTTATCAAGTTCTTCTTCAACAAGACACTTAAGTAAGGCTTGTAAGTGTATAAAGGGGCCATTTAAAGCATAAGAATGGTGCAAATATTGATGACAAGCCTAGGAAAGTGTGAATTTTTTTTTCAAGACTTTACAACACTTTGAAATAGGTCTTGGTAAGTTTATTTAGGTGAATTATGATATTATGGTATTAGAAAAGTGTGAAGATGTGTTACAACACCTTACAACACCTTTACAAGAAATCAATAAATGCATTTTAGTCAATTTGCAAGGACCCAAGACTTAATTTGGATGTGTGAAACACCTCAAAACAGTAAATCAAGGCCTCATTAAGTCCATTTTTTCATCAATTAATCCCAAATAAAGAAAGAAAAAAGGGATACTTTTTTCATGTCCACAATTAGCCCCCACTTTAGTGAGAGGATGAACTTGCTTCAAACTCACAATAAAGTAGCCATTCAAGAGGAGTCCAATCATACCAATGTGTATGACAAAGAATGCCAAAGATCAAAGGAGATTGAGCAAGCCCCTAGGATCCCAGATCCTAATTCAAACCAACATAAGTGCAAGAGGACACACACAAAGTGAATGATTTGCAGTAGACCAAGATACACAATCATGCAATGGAAAGAACTAGAAGGAAATGAAAATGGGGTGGATCAAGCTTCGATCATTTTTTCCAAAACATTGTGGATTAGATCTTGGATTTTTTTTCCAGAAAAAGAAATGTATACTCACTCTGGGGAGACAAAACTCATGGTTTTCCACCGGATGAGAAGGCCCAAGTATACTTACTCTGGGGCCATAGAACTTCTAATTATCTGTGGGGAAAGAAAGCCCTAAAAGGTGAGACACATATGGTCAATATGTTCTCACATACACATAGGTGGCTATGGGGAAAATTCATGCCCTGGAATGGGCTTCCCACTCAAACATACCAAAGTTATACCTCCTGATAACTTTGATAAGGTGCCACAATGAATTTTTTTTTTGAGATCTATGAGGTAAGAAAAAATTCATATGCTTGACACTCGTAGAAAAATAGGATGGGACCACATGCATGCAAGTTGTGTTATGCAAGGTGGCCATGTAAATGCAAAATGATGCAAGGAATATTCAAAGGTATTTTGCTTAGTTTTTGCAAGCTCTCATCTTAGGGAACATTGTGCTTAACATCTCCAAGAGAGGATGTTCCAAAGGAGTATCACACTTTTGGAGGGAATCAATCTCAATGAATCCACCAAGAAAAGGATGTGTCGCATGAAGAAATAAATTACACAATGAAATGTGAGTTTTGATGTATGCCCCCACTTTAAAGTAGTTGAAAACACTAGTACTATGAGCAATTGATTTAAAGTAGAAGAAGACATGAGACCTTATGCGGAAATCCCTATACCAAGTCATATGTTTCCTATAAGCTAAGTCATGAAAAAGGTAGTATGTCACATGCAAGCCAACCTAAGACATGTCGTCCACATCCCAAGCTTATTATATGTTCATGAAAGGTTAACGGCTAGCCATAAGAGGCAATGAAAAGTGACATATGAGGACAAGGCTACCTAACCCCTTGCCCCACTTAGTGCAAGACAAGGGTGAGCCAAAATTATTAGTGAAATGTACATGCTAGAGTAAAAAGCAGTATCAATTAGAAGGATTAGGTTCCCCCATAGAAGGAAGAACACCAAACTCCTTAAGATGTTGAATTTTACTACTCAAAGATTTACATTCATTAGTGGAATGATCATGAACTCTATGGTATGCACAAAATGAAGTCTTGTAATATAATTTCTTTCGAGTTTTTGGAGGAAGGGTGATCACGTAATCTTGGAGAAGTATTGACAAGATACCCTCTTGATCTATCGTAGATGTTCTTGTATTATGTGACAAAGATATCTCTTGCTTAGTATTAGTTGTCATACATATGCAAGGTTCTTTAGATTATGAGATTTTGTTCACTCCTTGGCAGGAGGATGTAAAATCTAATGAATTCAAATCATTAGTTTTTTGCGGATGACATTACATTAAGAAAAGGTATATTTGTGTGTTTGATTACTTGTAAAGGAGAACAATCAATACCACTAGTGTCGATGAGTTCAGGGTGTATCATGGTTAAAGTTGTCCTAGAAAGATGTTTTGTGATGATATTGATGTTGAGGGAAAGCTTGATTACTTCTATCAAAGGATAATAACCAAGACCATGTGTTGTTTGTTGTGTGATAGGATCTATAGGATTGTGGATACCTTGTTCGTGAGCACCATAGCCTTTTTGACTATATCCAAGTTGTTTCATAAGCTCATAACCTTGTCTATAAAGCTTTTTCATTTCTTTTAAATCAAGTGGTTGCCCACTATTGTGTTCGTAAAAGGTTGTGTAATTTATTGGCTTTTTTTCTAGAGTGGTTTAGGTGGATATGTTTGAAAGGTTTTCTGAGTTGTTTGTTGACATGATTTCTTTTTCATGTGCCTTATTGGAATCTTTGTTTATGATCTTGTACTTCCCCATGAATGTTGGTGTGAAGTCTAAGGAACCCCAATCATCATGTAATAGCTTTGTGACTTGTTCAATATTTTGTTGTTTGTCTTTTTGATGGACAGGTTCCACTTGAGTTGTTGGGGTAAGGTGTTCAAAGGGTTCTCTTTGTTTTTCTCAAGTTGCAAGACACTATAAGGCTCGTGATCAGCGTCAAGGGTGTACACTTTGTTGTTGTAGATGTATTTCATTTAATGATGAAGAGTTGAAGGCACTACATTCATCTCATGAATCCACAACCTTCCTAAGAGAAGATTAAAATAAAGATTATGAGGCATGACATGGATTGGTGTTTGCAATGTGGCCGCTCCAACTATAATAGGTAAAGTGATAACACTGAGTGGTTTCTTTTCTTCATTGTCAAATCCCTTAATAGATAAAGAATCAAGTTGAATTCTTGATCTATCCACACGAAGCCTATCCAAGAGATTTACAATACACACATTAAGAGTATTGCCATTGTCAACAAGGGTTCACTTTATCCTAGTGGTATTGTATTGAGAAATTATCATGAAACCTTCATTTTGGTTTTGCACGTCCAAAGGGGGGAGTACTTCACTTTGGTGGAAAACATTTTTAGGATTCAATCCTTGAATTCTGGTTGCTAAGTTATTTGGTTGCGCATTAGAAGGGATAGGAACTTTTTGTAAGGCCGTTTGAAGAATAGTGTGATAGGTAGGTGAAGTCTGAATAAGGTCCCAAAGAGATATCTTTGCAGGAGTGATCTTAAGTTGTTTAACAAGATAATACTCTCATAATCGAGGGGCACTAGACAGTATAGAATTTGGCAAAGGTATGGAAGTCAGAGTTGGTTGTTGTGGTGACGGATTATTTCTAGTGTTATATGTATGAGCAATAGTATTATGACTTGGTTGCTATGAGAAATTATTTTGAGGTGGGTAGAGGGTGAATTCATGTTTGTGTTGAGTTGGAGGCTTGTGTGACGTTGGGTAAAGAATGAGTTCAGGTTGATTTTGATTTTGTTGTTTTTGTGAAGGTGGGTAGAGAATTAGAGGGTTCTTAGGATGACCCATAGGGTATGTATGAGGTCCATTGATCAAGGGGGATCTAATGCAAACTTGCACATTCATAACCTTAGTGGTCTTTTTTTGATGTATCTCTAATGAAGGGAAATCTAGAGCATTGTTTTCATTTTCTTGCCCCATGATCTTCTCCCTAGGAGGAGAGTTTTTAGGAGAACTACAAATCAAACTTTCTTGACATTCAATGGTTGGTTCTTCTAAAATGACTTCATTGCAAGTAAGGGAATGATCAATGGTTGAATTTTCTTGCTTAATAAGGATTTCTCTAGAAGGGGGAGAACTTTAAGATACGCATGACTTGTATTGATTGTGTTTTCTAACATCAAAGTATCTTCTTCACAACTAGAAGAGTTACTAGGAAAATAACAAATGTTATTGTCATGATTTTTGATGGTTATGTTAGGTTAGTTGTGAATGTCTTGTCCATTAAGAAAGGTAAAAGGAGAGAAATAACTAGGATTCTCAAAACTCTCATGAATTGATTCTTCTACCAAAATATCTTCTTCACCAAGAGGAGAGATATTAAGAGAATAACAAGTATGATCATTAGGAATGTGCAAAGTTGTATTCTTTGTCACTAAAACACTCTCATAAGGAGGGGATATGAATTTTTTCTGAACAGGTCTAAATATGTAAGTTACTAACATTTTTTGAACAAAAATGAAAAGCACTTGTAGCCATTTCATGCAATGTTTCAGCAATGTAAACAATGCATATCCATAGATGCAAAATTTTTTTATCCAATATATGCAAATTTTTAAGAAGGCAAATAATGTACATGTAAGAATGAAAAGCACTTTTATCAAACTTATGCAAAGTTTTATGAATAGAAACATTGTGTAAGCAAAAGTGAAAAGTACTTTTAGCCATGTGATGTAAAATTTTAGAAATGATGAGCTTTTCCAGACCTAAGGATGCTTGTAAGTGAAGTAATTTAAAGAATGGGTAGTATAAATTGATGTTTTTGAGTTAGATGCATAAAAAAAATGTTCTTGAAACTTTCTAGACTTATAGTATATGATACTAGGAGGCCTAGGAAGAACATAAATGAGGTTTCTAAATAGATAGTTAAAAATCTGAATTGGGACTAAGTTGCCGGAAATGGTGGATTATTCCTAGTTAGTGTTTTTGGACAAATTTTCAAAAAAATTCAATGGATTTGGATGATTTTTAGTATGTATGACTTGAACACTAAAGGAAAATGTAGTTTTTAGATGTTTTTAAATGATTTAGGATACAAAAATGCAAACTATATGCACTTTCACTAATGCAAAATTTTAAAACCCTAGAATGCAAAATGCAATGCAATGTTAATGCAAGATAATCCTAGGATGCACTTGAAATTAGAAGCAAAAATGTTCAAAATTCGGGTTCACCAAAATGTGGACAAAGCTTTTGGCACCCTAATGTTCTCTAACTCTTCTAGGTTTTTTCACCTACGAGGATAGAGATGGGCAAGAATGGGCAATGTTCTCATTCAAGAATAATGTAAAGAGGGATGTAATTTATCCAAATATGATGTCTAATGCAAATAAAATGAAAAAGAAAGATTATTATTAAGGATAAACTTAAGAAATGTAAAGAGCTGGAAAACACATTATGATATGCAAACATGTGATAAATGACCTAGAAATGTAAACAAAACTGAACAGAAGGTTACAAAACATAATGTGTGCACCTGGAAATTGATGAAGAGCTGACTAGGGATTGCAGAGACCTCTAAAATTTTGAAATATATGACTTTGGAGCCAACTAGGACACTTACACCAAGTTGGACGATTTAGTCCAAGATCGAGGAAACTACTCTGAAGCCCGTTTCAGCCAAATAGGTATCTAGATCTACAAAAAATTCTAGAAAATAGGTTAAGTGGGACTAGGCCACCACTATTGGAGACTTAGTCCACTTCTGAATTTCTAAAAAAAATTAAAGTGGAAATGGAAGCCCTCGATCTCCACTCTGGTTCTTGACAAGTGTTCAGTTTTGAAACTCTAATTTTTGGGCCTGAAAGTGACTTTTCTTGATATTTTGACCTTGCAAGGAGGAAGATGACTCCAACAAGTCTTCACCTTATTCTTCAATGATTTTTAATTCTTCAAAGTGTCTAAATCTGCAAACACATAATGAAAGAAAAAGAAATGGTGAATGTTAGGGCATGGGGGTTTTCCTTGGTCAACTTTCAAACCCCTTTTTAGGTAATTAAACCAAATGGAGAAAGAATGTAATGAAGTATGAAAAAATGGATTTAATACCTTTCCATGATTTTTTCTCTTGAATTTTTGCAGCAAAACATGAAGAATTTTCCCTTGAATGTCCTTGGAAGCTATCTTGATGAATTGCAATGATAAACCCTATCTTGCTTGACTTGAGAACATGATGAATGATGGATGAATGATGACGAGTTATCAATTAGGTCAAATGAGAGGGGAAAATCCCATATTTATACACAATTATGCCCTAATTCTCAAAAATACCTTATCACAAGCCGACCTTAGGTCTTAAGGAATAAAAACTTGAAAGAAATATAAATTTATTTTTATTTTTGAGCCAAATGGGACTAATTCACCACCAATGGTGACTTAGTCCACTTGGGAATTTTTAAGTGGATTCCAGGAATTGTGATAATTTGAATAATTTTTATCGAGTTCTTCTTTAACAAGACACTTAAGTAAGGCCTATAAGTGTATAAAGGGTCCATTTAAAGCATAATAATGGTGTAAATATTGATGACAAGCCTACGAAAGTATGAAATTTTGCTACAAGACTTTACAACACTTTGAAATGGTTCTTGGTAAGGTTATTTAGGTGAATTATGATATTATGGTCTTAGAAAATTGTGAAAATGTGTTACAACAACTTACAACACCTTTATAAGACATCAATAAATGCATTTTATTCAATTTGCAAGGGCCAAAGACCTAATGTGGATGTGTGAAACACCTCACAACACTAAATCAAGGCCTCATTAAGTCCATTTTTTCATCAATTAATCCCAAATTAAGAAAGAAAAAGGGGATACTTTTTCCATGTCCATAGATCCCATATCATCTAGTTATATCATTGTGAAGGGTTTAGGACATCTATCTTTTTGATGTTCTTGCATGGTTTCTACTTGTGTATTTGGTGTTAATGTTTCCAAATGATTCTCCTTGGTTTTCTCAATGTTCAAACAACTAATTGGGTCAAGGTCAGCTTGAAGTGTGTACACTTTGTTGTTGTAAATATACTTCAATTTATGATGAAGAGTAGAAGGCACCCCATTCGTTGCATGAATCCATGGTCTACCTAAAAGGAAATTGTATGAAAGATCATGAGGGATAACATGGATTAGTGTTTCTAATGTGTCCTTCCTAGTTGTAATGGGAAAAGTTATCACACCAAGTGGTTGCTTTCTGACATTGTCAAATCCCTTAATAGATATAGAGTTCGCTTTATTCCCATCCTTTTATATCAATATATTATTATGAAGCCTTAATGTTTTTTTTACACTCCCAAAGGGGGAAGTTCACTTTGGTGGAAAACGATGTCAACATTTATTCCTTTAATCATGGCTACTATGTCATTTAGGTTTGCACTACAGGGGACCACAACTTGTTGCAAGGTTGTTTGAAGCATAGTGTGATGATTAGGTGAATTATAAATTAGGTCCCATAGGAATATCTTTGCAAGAGTATTCTTAAGTTGTTCAACAGGATCATACTCCTTCCCACTCTATGAAGTTAAAAAAGGAGCAATAGGAAAAATGGGATTAGGCAATGGTTGGGATGTTGAAGGTGTTTGTCTTGGTTGTAGATTGTTCCTAGTGTTGTATGTATGAGAAACGATATAGTAACTCGGTTGTTGTGAAACATTGTTCTTAGGTGGTTCAAGGATGAGGACAGGTTTGTTTTGAACTTATGGTTTTTGAGAAGGTGGACAAATGATAAGTTTTGGTTAGGGAGAGTAATTCAAGGGGTATCTAATGTGCATAACCTTAGAAGACTTATGCTTATTTTTATGATCTCTTAGTGAAGGGGAGTCTAATGTCAGTTCATCATCTTCATCTAAGGAATTACTATTTTCAACATTCTCATTTTCTTCCACCGTTATTGTTGATGGTGTTTTTTGTACAACAAGAACTCAGACAGAATGTGAAATCCTATCTCTCATGAAAGGTGAATCTCTATCAACCAGCCTCAAGAGATAACCCCAAGGTCTCTAGTGTTAGGTCTTGACAATGTAAAAACAAGTGATAAATGTGAAAATGTTGGTAATCACAAGGGACCTTACAAAACAACTACTAGAAGTCTCAAGCACATCATATTTTGCAATATTTCAATGCTTTATATCCTAAAACTAACCCGATTTTTTGAAAGAAATGGTAAAAGGTAAACGGGGTTCCAGAGAGATTTTCAGAAAAGTAAACTAATCCTAAGACCAACAGTGCATATGACTTAACACTTGAAGTGGACCAATCCTTTAAAACTAGATTATGCTAAACCCAGATTAAACCTGCATTATTATAGAAGTAGTGTAATCTACTAAGGAATCAAAATATTTTTAAATAATAAGCATTCACACAAATCAACCTTATCAAGTGATTGAAATGAATAAACACCCACAATTGAACTTAGCACATTAAACCAAGGCCCAAGCTAACTTTTCACAACTCACAATCAACAAGTTGCTAAAAGTATGGACCCAAAGATCGCTTAGACACTTCAAATATTAAACCAAAAACACTATTGCATCATTTTTAACTCTAAAATCTAACACATGCAAATGATAAATTTGTAGCAATTTAAAGGATATGGAATAACCAGAACCATGTAGAATGACACAACACAATAAAGATCACCAAAATATAATGTCTTTACTTATATTGCATCACCCAGAATTGCAACAATTCAGTATTCTCAATGTTTCAACCCTTTTCCCTCAAAAATATGCTAACTCCTAGCTCTACTAAAGCTATTACAATTATGTCTAACTCCTCTACCAATGTCTAACCCTCAAAAATCAAGCAAGATCCTCAATTTATAGCCCAAGAATCTACTGGGAAACCAAAATAACAACCCACAGAGCCCATTCATACATGCATTTGAGTTTACTATATTTAGTCATTCATGCTTGACTACTTCAAAAGTTTTCAATAAAGTAAAAATTACATTCCAAAATAGTGAGTGGGGCCCCCAAGCAACTTTAAAATCCTCTAACATGCTCCATTATTGGTTTGTAACTAAAATTCACCACTCCCTGCATGCCTGATGGGAGTCGTATGTGGCAACAACCTGTCCAACTTCTCCTTCCTTGTTAGCTTCCAATTTATTGGTCAATTCTTTAAACTTTTCAAGTATTTCCTTCACATCTATTTGGTTTGGGACTGGAATAAATCTAATTCTTGTCTTATGACTTTTAAACTCCTCCAAATATTGTGGTATCACCTTAGTCCACTCAATTTGTAATTCATGATATTTATCTAACCTCGAAATATATATTGTTGCATCTTCCAGGTGTTCTTTTTCTATTGGAGCACTATTAGAGGGGGTGTAAAATTCATGACACCATGCCTATAATGTACCGATATTCATGTTTTTCTTACCAAATTTTTTCCTTCCAGTCACTATCTCTAGTAGTTGGCCCCAAGTTGATAGTTTGTACTTTGTAATTAGATGGCCTGATTTCATCCTTGAATTTATCAGCTGGAGTTATGGCCACATGAGCAACTCTATTGTTGAATTCATCTCGTGCAATCTTTGAAACCATTCTTGCTCTTTTCCTTTCCTTGGGATGACTCCATTGTTCCAACAATTTATCCCAACTCAGAGCTTCCTCTTGCACGATTATGCATTTCTTACTTGCCCTCTTCTCGACCCATTCTAGAACTAATGATTACTCTACATTCGCCTTCATAGAAGGTATCTCCTGTTCACCTCTATTGTGTTGTGGGCTGTCAACTATTTCTTCAAATTTAGGTTGATTCTCTTTCCCATTGATGACTTCCTTTTCTAGAGACTTGGATTGCTTCTCTTGAATTACTTGGGATCCAACATTCCCAACCCATGTACCCAAGTCATAATGTCCCAAATCTTGCAACATCTATTTCTATTCTTCATTAGTAGGAGTAGAGACTTCATCATCCTCTGATTCATGTTGTTCAGGGTCATTAGATGTATTTCCCTCTTCTCGAACAACCTCTTCTGATGTTTGTACATTTTGAGGAGGAGAATCAATCCCTGTATTCACTTCTTCCTCTTGATTGCCAGTAGTAGGCATATCTTCATCTTGCACCTTCTCTCCTATTCCTTGTGCTTCCTCTTCCAAATACGCTTTATGGTTGGGAGGACTTTTCCTTACACATACTTGGAATTTTTTCCCAATACTATCTATTTCTGCAACCTTAATCAAAGAAGGAGCATCAATTTCGGCATCACCCCTTTTAGCCTTTTCTTCCTTCTATCTTTTTGTAATTAATCTCCTTTTCCTCACTAGTTGAGATGTATCACTTCCCGCAACAATAGGATTCACTTGAGGAGTCTTCTAGGCCTTGGGAGATGGTTTCTCCCCATCTTTTACCTATGTCTAACTTCTAGTTATCCTCTTTATTGTCACTAGTTTGTTACCTTCTTGTCCTTCACCACCTTGAGACTTAGAGACATCATCTTTTTCCTCTTCTATTCCTTCTTAAGAGTGGGATTCCATGTCTCCCATCAAATCATATGTGAATTTGATGTCATCAGCCTCCAATTCTTGCACCTTTTTCCTTACCCATTGCCTCAAGTACTCCTTAACTAGCTCAGTTATCTAGTCAAGATCTATTGCTTCTTCTTCAGACTAGTTTATCTAGGGCAAAGGCTTATTTTTGTAAGGTTCATAGTCATGTTGTTGCACCAGGTTCACCTCCACATCTTGCACTTGGTCAGGAACTTCCACTATCCTATGCAACCTTATCATTTTGAGAGGCATCTGGGAGAACCTTCTTCTGAGAACATCAAAGTCATCCATGCAGTTTTCCCAGTAGTCCTCAATATGGTCTACATGGTTGAATGTCATGTTATCTAACCTCACAGCTCTTCCATATGGTTCAAAGTTATTTCTGTTTGTGTGAGAGTAAAGGTCAAACTGTGCCATATCCTTTTCAAAATGTTGGGCCCTTTGGATGGAAGTACATGATTCCAAAGTCCCAATTCTTAATGGAAACTCTACTCGTAACCCCTTATTCTTCAGATCCAGTTGTAGAATTTCCTCAAAGGGTATCATTTATCTTGTTAGCTCTATCATTAGAATTTTATTGGTTGCGTACCTTGGTAGCCTGAGTGGAACAACAAGAGATCCTTGCACCAGGATGTATGCAAACTTTGGAAATTCTATGAACCATTTTCCATATTGCTTGATTAAGTCCATGGCATCTATGATTATTCTGACATGAAGAGCATTCTGGAACAACCTTGGAATAAGCATGAAGAAAGCATCGTTTTCCCTTCTATAGTTGGATGTCTTGTACTACAACTAGGGATATATATCCCAAATTTTTTCTTTTCCCACTATTCCTTTACAGCTCAAGCCCTTGTATCTGGTTTTACTTGCCAACATATATACCAAATATGATGTCATGGTGAATTTATCTATTTCTTGCACACTTCTCCATTTTGCATCCAAGTTATTACTTATGATCCTTACCCAATGGCAATGCTTATTAGCCACAATTTGTGTGATGGGGAAGAACATCCAAGACTAGAAGATGTGAGCTTGTTCAACTCCCATTACCCTTCCCAAGAGGGTTATTATGTCATGGTACTCCATCTTGAAATCACTTTGATGCAATTGCTTGGGAAACTTAGAATAATGAGGCTTTCACTTTAGTATCCAGGAATTCTTCATGATCTCCAAAGCCTTGTTAGGATCTTCATCATAAAAATTGGTTTCTTCACCAATGTTTATCTCCTCAATCAAATGGTGATGCGAAGCAATATTGAAATATTATGCAATAGATTCTTCTATGAGATTAGCCATAACTCTCTCCTATGGCCCTATTATGATCCTTGTTCTAGAGTCATAGTGTTTTTCACATTCTCAAACTAGCTTCAGGCACAACTATGTCAAAGGGAATCTTGATACCTATGTCAAACCAATGTGGGTGAGTACTTGTGCTAGCTGAGTCGGTGCATTTCCATATATTCTCTAATGGAAATCATCATAGTCCACATGTCCAAGGTTTGTGTCTCCAATCTTGGCCCAAGCTAAAGCAATCTTAGATTTAGGCCAAATTCCTTTGAAATCATGCTTCATTCTCTCAGCCCTCTTCTTGACTTTTCCTTGTACCAAAGCAACCTTCATCTTCTTTTCAGGACTCAATTCACCTTGCATTTGCAAAATAAACCACAATTGTACCCAGATGCAAATGACAATATTACATCATAGGATTTGTTAGTACAAGTTGAACAACCCTACTTGGTGCAAATCAAGGATACCACTATGAACTCCCAATGATAACACAAGAGGAATAACCTACTTCATCATCCAATTGAAAGATATGTGAATGAACCAATGTACCAACCAATCTATGAATTCACAATTGAAGTGAAAATAAACACATTTAAAATGTCATTTAATCAAGGTGATAACATCAATTCATTAGCAATGCATGGAAAATAACCCATTCAAAGGATGACATAACTCACTTTCACAAGACATGCATTCAAGTTAACCAACCCCATGAAAATTATCATTGAAATCAATGTAAAATCCATCATTAATCATTTTGGAGTCATAGAGGCAATCATAGTGAGGGTCGGCTAATTTGAGCAGGCTTGGATTTATCGACCAAATTAAGGCTCAGCTAATCCAAGCTAGTTTGGATTAGCTAAAATTCACTATATTTTGCACATTTTAGCTTTTGATATTCAAAAGATGAAATTTGTTAATGCATTTAAGGAATTTGGAGTGAGCTTGTGCATTGGGATTCGTCATTCGAAAGGATGGATCAAAATTTTTCCTAAGTGTCGACTTGGTTTGATGCGAGATAGTGAAATCATGAATTGGTGGAAAGTTCAGCTAATCCAAGAGGGATCAGATTATCCGAGTAGATGATTGGTGCTAGAAGGAGGGCCTGAATAAGAAAACTAGAGTTTTTCCTATTTGTAATCTCTCCCGAGAGATTTTGAAGAAGAACAAGAATAACACCAGGAGAAGAAGACTTTCAAGAGTTAAAAGCCTCTACTAGATCAAGAAGGACTAGAGATAGGGAGGAACTTCATCTACTCATCCCTTTCCATCTTCATTTTCCACACCTGCATCTAATCATTCATCATCTGATTCTGAAGAGGTTCTTGTTCAACAACCCCAACCAACCACAAATCAACCTTTACCACCTCCACCACTAAAACCACCCATGGATTTCTTGGCTAATAACCCATATCCCTTAACCTTCAACAACTACAATGTTATGCCAAATAATCCTGAGCATTTTTGCTCCAAGTTTCATATTAATGACCCCAATAGGATAGTAGAGGAACACATCAGGATTTTTTAGACTTGCCTCAGAGATAGGGGAATCAATCATGAAGATGTTGCACGCAGAATCTTCCCTTATTCCCAAAGGGAAGATGCTTTCTATTGGCTCAACCATCTACTTGTTGGGTCAATTCATAACTAGACTGAACTAGAGAATGCATTTCTGTAGAAGTTTAAAATCCCCATTAGCGCTAATGAGTTGTATTTGCAATTCACCAAGGTTAAAAGAGAAGTTAATGATCTATAGCATCATTTAATAATAGATTTCATTGCGCGTATACCAAGTTGCAAGCCCCTTATGTTGTAGATGATCCCACATCTTTAGAAGTCTATTATGAATCCCTTGATAGCCTTACAACCATTTTTCTGAAGTGGAGACCTAACCCTTTGAATAGCTTGATTGGGGCATATACAAAAGTAGTATAGGTTAGTACTGATTTGAGACAACATTTGTTTGGACCCTTGCCATCATTGGGACCCACTGCTCACCCAAGAAAAACACAAGCTCTCAATCAAGTGCTGACTAACCATACCCCCATTATGAACCTAGTGCCACAACATCCTTTAGTCCCACATCCAAGTCCTCTAATGAATCAAGCCCCACCAATGACCACTTATCCACAAAAAGGTGTCAATCAGCCTCTCCATCCACAACAATAGACTATTTTTCCCTCATACTTATATAATTCTAAGGTGTTGAACCAGTCCATGAGTTTAGGAGTAGCATCTAGGTACCCTCAAAACAATGCGAATTCAGAACCTTATACTAACTTTGAAAAAGAGAGGTTGGATGAGCTAACTGAACGAGTGAAGAAATTAAATTTTGAAGTGACCTATCTGAGAAATTAGAATAGTAAACTTCAAGTTGTGTAGAAGAATATGCAATCTAATTACAATAGGGAAAAAAGAGATTCTACACAAGGATATGGGCATAAATTTAATAGAGGACAACAAGCTAGGAATTTTTTTGACAAAGGACCGTCAACTAGACAATGATATGAAAGAAGACAACCACCTAGGAAAAAAAAGACACATGGAACACAAGACCGAACAATGGAGGTGTCCCCACTCCCTTGGATCAACCTCATAATCAAGAGAAGCCCCCAAGTGGTGTGTATCTAGGAGAGGAAACTTTATCTGGATGGTGTAGGCTTCACAAGACAATTCAACATTCTGAGTTGGATTGCCCTTAGTTTTAGACTACTGCATCCATCTTTCATTATGAGGTTGAAAGCAATTCCAATAATCGGGAGTTAGTACCATCCACACTTTATGAATCCTCAATATTGGTGTTGAATCATTCCCCTTTCCCATGGAGCGAAGAGAATGGGCCTGAAGAAGAATCAAGTGATCAGGATGGAAACAAAGAACAAGTATATAATGGAGTTGGAATTTCATAATTATTCAATGAAGGAAATGAAAATGACAATGGCCCTTTTGATGGGGAGGAAATTGGTATCGAGGAAGTACATATGTTTCAACAGCCTACAAGAAAGTATGACTTAAGGAGTAGGCTAACTAGGGGCCCATAGGCTAGAGGTCCATTCACTACTTCTATCCCTCTGAACAACTTCAAAACACCTCCTAACCCTAATTCCAATAATAATCCATCCTATCCTCATGTGCCTACACAGTACTTTTTAAAAGGGCATTCTGACCCTTCCAAGGGGAAGAACACTGATGAGGGCAAGGAGAAGTTGATAAATCATCCCAAGGATGCTCATATTGATATGAACATGGAGTAGTTAGGTGACTATGTGGCTGAAGAACTCAAGAAATTAAAGGTAATCCTTTCTACCTTCAAGTTGTTAAGAGTTCCTGTTATCAAAAATACAGTCTTAGGATCCTTTAGGCCTAATATAGTCCCTCAAGAAAAGATAACTAGTGAGGTTGTTGGAAATACCTTTAGCCCCCAAGTTTCAAAATATCAGGGCCAAGCCCAAGTGTAGTCTAGAGATAAAGGGAAAGAAAAAGATAAGAGTCAAGTGGCACAAGTTGAAACTCATCTAAGTCTCTTTCAAGGCAGAACAGAAACTCACCCTTTTCTAATTTTTGTTCGCCTTTTTGGGAAGAATTTACATAATTGCTTGCTAGATTCAGGGGCTTCCATGAATGTTATTCCATTTGCTATCTACAAAGCCCTAGGGATTACCCCCGCACTCTCTCAAAAGGTCACTCAATTGGATAAAACAAAGGTAATTGTGGTAGGGGAATTAAACATGATTCCCATGTAGATTTCTTCGGATCCTAGAATCCAACAAGTTATTAATATTTAGGCGGCAGATATCCCTAATACTTATGGTTTGATCCTAGGTAAATATTTCACCAAGGTGTTAAATGGATATGTATCAATAGATCATTCTCATAAGTGGCTTCCATGGAAGGGAGTACCAAATCAAATCAGGATTGAAAGAGAACTTAGAGAATGAAGTACATAATTACTGAATATCATAATACTTCGAATGAAATATTAATATTATAAGTTAGTATGGGGAATTACTTGTTGGTTTCCCCTATTTTGGAATCAAAGGCAGAAGAAATCTTCATGTTGCAGAGTGCTCCAGTAGAGTTCACATCATAATCCAGTAGTACTAAGGCATTGGTTGAGTTGGTGGAGGAGATTGATGACTAGGAAGATGGTCAACTTAGCCTATTGGATAACTTTCAAGAATTTATCCAGAAATGCATAGAAGATTAGATTCAATTAGGAAGAGATATGAATTTTGAGGAGCTACTTCTCTCGAATTGGTGTAGAGTCTATAATTCTTCCCACTCAAAGTTGGAATGCTGCTTGTGCCAAACAGTAGTAGAGCAAATACAAAGATGCATCAATCCAACTCCTACTATTAAGATAAATGTGCAAAGTTTCTAGAATGATGTTAAAGGTAAAGGTTCAATGCCTCCTAAAGAACCCCCCAATAGAAGTAAAAATGAATGACAGATCAAGAAAGTCAGGAATTGCTGATTGCTAGACACAAAGATTTGACATATCAAAATCAAAGCAAGGTGCAGGAGTTGGATTTGAGATAATTATCCCTAAAGGTAAAACCCTCTTTCCAACCCATAGACTCCAATTCTAGTGTACCAAAAATGAAGCTAAATAGGAGGATTTAATTCATAGATTGCTTATGGAATTCAGGAAGGTTAAGATTCTACAAGTATTCAGAGATTCATAGTTGGTAGTTAGACAAGTTAGAAAATAGTACTCCTGTCATGATAGAAGGATGACTAACTATAGACATAGAGTGTGGGATCTTATTAAAGGTTTTGATGCATTTAACATTCAATTGATGACCTGTAGCAAGAACCAAACTATGGATGTTTTAGCCCAAGCAGCCAGTACACTATAGCCCTTATCTCTTTCAGGTTTGAGGAAGTTTACTGTAGAACTCATGCCAGTACCATCAGTGCCTGACAACGTAACCAATTTTCAAGTGTTTGAAGATGATAAGCATTTCCTGTATTTTATCACAAGCTCTAATGTCTTTACCTCTCAGGTAATTGACAAAGTAGAGCCTCAAGAGGTAGAAATGGACCTATAAGGGGACATAAATCTAAAGACAAACACTATTCCAAGAGGGATGGTGTAGCTGGAGAGAATCTTTGATCTAGATAGGAGAAAAGATCAGGAGCAGCAAGCAAAGAAGGAATCCATTAATAGTGAGTGTGATACATACAACATGGGGAATCCAAATGATGTTAAGAATATTTTCATTGGCAAGGTATGTACTTCAGAGGAGAAGAGAGGAATCATTGATGCATTACACACGTATCAGGATGTAATTTCTTGGAGTTATGAAGACTTGAAGACATATGACACTTCAATTATTACACACACCATTCCTCTCAAGCTAGTTGCCAAACCATTCAGAAAAAGATAGACTAATTAATTCCTTATTGGAACCTATCATCTAGAAGGAGGTACAAAAGTTATTATCTGCTCGTATCATATTTCTAGTTAGGCACTCAACTTGGGTTTCTAACCTAGTTCTAGTGAGGAAGAAGAATGGAGAAATCAAATTATGTGTTGATTTCAAAAATCTCAATCATGAATCAGAGGACAACTATCCAACCTAATCATAGGATGAAGTGTTACAAATTGTGAATGGATCACAAATGATGTCTTTTTTGGATGGGTATTTCGGATGCAATCAAGTCATGGTGCAATATAAAGACAGACATAAGACTGCTTTCATCATAAAGTGGGGCACTTTTGCTTACAGAAGGATGCCTTTTAGATTGATTAATGTTGGAGCAACCTTCCAAAGGGCCATGGGAATTTCCTTTAAGAACATCATTGGTAAGTGAATTATTATCTACATGGATAATTTGACTATCTTCTCGAAGAAACGTGGTGATCATATTGTAGACTTGTGTAGAGTATTCCAAAGGTGTATGAAATTTGGTATTTCACTTAACCCTAAGAAGTGTATCTTTGGAGTAATTGAGGGAAAATTGTTGGGTCATGTTATTTCAGAGAAGGGTATATCTATTGATCTGGAATGAATAGAAGCTATATTGAAGATTCAATCTCCAGCCAGCAAGAAAGAGATGAAATCCTTCTTCGGGAAGATTAATTTTGTTAGAAAATTCATTACTGGCTTTGTAAAACTAGTCAAACCATTGAATGCCATGTTGAAACAAGATGCAAAAGTTGAATGGAGTGTTGAAGCAAAGGAGGATTCTACAGAAATTAAGAGGGCAATAATTGAAGCCCCAGTACTGGTAACTCCTGATTATGCCAAGCCTTTCTACATATATTCATTTGCATCTGATCACTCCTGTGTAGGCATGTTGACTTAGAAATATAACCAAGGGAGTGAGAACCCCATAGCCTTCATGAGTGCTCCATTAAAGGATGCAGAGTTGAGATATCCTAGTGTGGAAAAGCAAGCTTATGTTTTGGTGAGGTGTGTGAAGAAGTTCAGACATTACATCCTAAGGAATAACTTAGTTTATGCCATAGTACCCAACCTTGCATTCAAGCTCCTATTGATGCAGAATGAACTGGGATCAAACAAAGAGAAAAGTGGGTTACGATGCTACAAGAATACAACATCAAGATACAACCCATGAAGCTGGTGAGAGGGCAAGGATTAAATAAAACAATGGTAGAAATGGGCCCTGATCTCACGACCCAACACTACCACCTTCAGGATGTGTCTCCAAGGGGATGGTATGATGACATTATTTACTATATCTTGAATCAGCAATGCCTTGATCATCTCAATACAGTACAACGTAGAGCTCTATGCTTGAAAAGTGATGGCTTCATGCTGAAAAGAGAAATTTTATACAAGAAAAATCATGAGCGGATTTACTTGTGTTGTCTTGGAAAGGAGGAAACTAAAAGGGTGATGACAAAATTCCATGATAGGTACGACATAGGCCATGGCTTTGCACCATCCACTACAAATCAGATCCTAAGGGCAGGACTCTACTGGTCAACTTTATTCAAGGATGCGCACAGCCACATAAGAACTTGCCATGTGTGTCAAACTACAACAAGCCAAGAGAAGTATGTGACCCTTCCTCTCCACCCAGTCATAGAGGTAAAACCATTTGTGCAGTGGGGTTTGGACTTTGTTGGTCCAATCAATCCACCCTCCTCTACTGGCCATAGGTACATTCTCATTGTCACTGATAATTTTACTAGGTGGACTAAAGCTCTTTCTTGTAAAAAATGCATGTATGAGGTGGTAATCAATTTTCTTGGACTAGGTATTATTAATCGCTTTGGCTGCCCTCTTGCTTTAGATTTTGATAATGGTCTTGTATTTGCTTCATTGAAATTTTCTAGATGGGCTTTTGATCATGGTATTAAGTTTGATTCCAACTACTATCCACTAGGAAATGGTGTGGCTAAGTCCTCAAACAAGAACCTTTTGATAGCCATCCACAAACTATTAGAAAGAAATCTAAAATATTGGCACACCCAACTCAAATTTTCTCTTTGGGAAGATCGTACTAGACACAAGGCTTCCATAGGAACCTCTCCTTACCACCTTGTGTATGGCTTTGAACATGCATTTCCCATTTAGCTGAAAATCCCCACCTTACAGTTTATTAACAATTATTATGATGAAGGGGATAGATGTGAGGCTTGTCTGGTTGAGCTTCTACACCTTGAGGAAAAGAGAGATGAAGCATTGGAAAATTTTTCTAAACATCAGGGTGTCATTAAGAGGTGATTTGATCAAAAATCTCAATTGAAAGCTTTTAGAATCTCTAACCTAGTCCTATATTGGGACAAAGCACATGATAAGAAGGGAGAACACATAAAATTTGATAAATTTTGGCTTGACCCTTTTCAAATTTCAGAGATCTTGGGTGAATATGATTTTCGTTTGAAGACTCTCACTGGAGAGGACATTCCATTGCCTATCGATGGGAAATATCTAAAGCATTACTTCCTATCTTGAGCTACTTATAGCTTTTCCCCTGTAAATAGTTAGTTTAGGTTATGGTTTCTTTTAGCTTTCCTTGTGTGTTTTCTACTTCTGGTTTTAGTGTGGGTTTGCTTTGGTTTTGGTTTGTTTTTGGTTTGGTTTTGAGGTTTCACTGTCCTTTCTTGGGAATGTCTTGCTTCCACAAAAATAATTATGTTATCTAGGATTATTTTATGTATTTCTTTTGCAAACTCTAATAATATTTCCAGGATAGTCTAGTAGAAATCCTTCATTTAATGTCATATGTGTTGAATGCTAAAGTGAATGAGCCCTTGGATTAGTAGTTCTAGAATGTGCTTGGGTCTTACATCCATGAAAACATCTTAAAAGTCTTGAAGCTATTGTGGGTTCTTTGGAAGGCTTGGTTGAGTGAAAAATCTTATTCCTGCTTCAGTGCCACTACAGTTCTCGGCCTTGAGCAAGAACTTCATTGTTCATGGGTTAAAGAAAAGAGAAAGGGAAAGAAAGAAAAAGAAAATATTGAATAATAAATAATCAAATTCAACTTATCAGGGGTATCTAAAAATCTCTACCAGGGCTATGGATGCCTAGCTGGCAGTAAAGCTATGTTCGAGAGAACCACAATGATGACCTCATTGGGGTTATGGATGTCTGGCTAGTAGTGAGGCTCCATCCAAGTTGATTTTGAAATTAGAGTCTTTACGTAGCTTTACCTTGCTAACCTTGGTTCTCTGCAGCGACTGAGGGAAGGAAATGAATACCTACGCACACACTAGGATTCCAACATACGAAGGGTCTACTTGTCTGATTGGCTTGGAAGATTTGACTGTTAAATGACTTGATGTGAGGACCAAAACTATAGTTCTCAGTTCTTGATTCTAGTTTTTCATTGAAATGCTTTGAAGCACTTCCCCAACAGAGCCATTTGTTGCACAATTTTTGCACACACTCCCTACTAAAGGCAGGGACCCTCTTTTCCCTCTTTGCTTTCTTTGTGTGTTTTTCATGGAGTTCTGACTTTGTCCCCTTA
The DNA here is from genome assembly GCA_007258455.2 of Sequoia sempervirens. Taxonomy (NCBI): domain Eukaryota; kingdom Viridiplantae; phylum Streptophyta; class Pinopsida; order Cupressales; family Cupressaceae; genus Sequoia; species Sequoia sempervirens. The sequence goes on from VDFB02193867.1 coordinate 452,274,472, forward strand.
AGGGATGGGTCTTTTGGATTTGGTCTCATTTCACCCTTTTGCTTCACGTTCAATCTACATTTTGATGCCCTTTGCAATATTTGAATGATGCCTTTGCTCCTAGGAAATGGCTCTGCGCTTGAAATTTTGGATTTTGAGGAAAATTGGCTAAGTTTTGAAAAAAATTGGCTGATCTAAGGTACCTTGGATTAGTTGAGTCCAAGCCCCTATTGAATCACAAAACCCCTCTAACCGTACAACCAAGCATTAATGGTGCATTTTAACGAGTTTTTTTTGGAAATAAAAGGCTAATTTGTCAGCCATTTCCTCATTTTGCATTTCACCACTAACCGATTGAGAGAATTCCTCCTCCATCTTTCCCTCAGATCGAGCTATTACTCTCAATTTGCATGCTCTTGGGTATGTGCAAGATCATGATGGGCCAAAAAGTGGCGATATGATGGGTATTTGTAGGGTATGTGGTTGACAACTTTTTCTAACCCAAAATTGATGAAATAAAAAGGGTTTTTCAAGGAGATTCTCATCTTTCCACCAATGTAAATTATGCTTTACTTTGAATTTAATAAATAATTATTATTCATTTTCTATTTGAATTAAGACTAAAGTGTTGATTGATAGGTTGATTGAAAAACATCTATAGCTTTCAAATGGTATCACATTTTTTGAATCCAAAACATGCATCACATTCTATGCTTCGCATACTATAGCATTACAAAAAGAAAAATTGAATTTCATGAAGTTTTGGCCAAGTTAAGGTGGACAGACATATGAGTTTTTTTATTTTTTAAAAGTTGTAATAAGAAATTCATAATTAATTATTTACTTGGAAAAATATTACAAAAGATATGCATCACATCCAGACATGAGTCCTCTACTTATTTCTAAAATATTATAAAAAAATATTATCATTATATTGTGGTTAGGGTGGTTAGACAGACACCTACTTATTTTTTCCTTGAAATTTAAGTACTATTGCATTGAAATTTCAAATTTTCACCAAATAGATTTCATTTTTTTAAAATAAACCTGGTAGTTTAGAAACTACATTCAATTTGATACATATTTTATTCTTACATATTTTTCAAATTATATAGATAACTTATTCAAATTTTTATGTCAAGTTGCCTAGCTCTGATTTTTCTAAATTTTTAGCCACTTAAGGGCCTATTTTTTCCATGAGGATCCTGTACATACCCTCTTGGTGATCATTTTAGCACTTCTGAAGGCTCCTTGTTGGATCGACATCACATTCTTCATATTGTGTGGCCATTTAAGGTGTGTCTTGGGATATTTTTGACTAGCTTTTGCTGGTGATCCTATGCGATTAATCATTGATTGAAGTTTGGGGTTTTAGTTTAAATCATGTTCTTTTGGTAATTTCGTGCCCTTGGGTCCATTTTCATGAATTAAGGAGGGAGTTCCAATTTGTTTGCATCTGGGCGATTGGCATTCATCAAAATTGTAGGGTTTATCCTTGCGTTTCTTGCTTACTTTTGATATTAAATTCTTGGAGGCATTCGTGTTTGTGTGCCCCAGTATTGCTAGCAGCATGATTCCCTCTGACACAACTATGTTGAAAGTTGGTTCTAGAATGTGCAAAACACTATGACTCTAGAAAAGGGATCATAATAGGGCCACAGGGGAGAGTTATGGCTAATCTCATAAAAGAATCCATTATAGAAGTTTTCAATATTTCTTCGCATCACCATTTGATTGAGGAGATAAACATTGGTGAAGCAACCAAGTTTTATGATGAAGATCCTAACAGGGATTTGTAGATCATGAAAAATTCCTAGATACTAAATCCAAAGCCTCATTATTCCAAGTTTCCCAAGCAATTGCATGAAAGTGATTTCAAGATGGAGTACCACGACATAATAACCCTCTTTTGTAGGGTAATGGGAGTTGAACAAGCTCACATCTTCCAATATTGGATGTTCTTCCCCATCACACAAATTGTGGCATATAAGCATTACCATTGGGTGAGGATCATAAGCAATAACTTGGATGCACAATTGACAAGTGTGTAGGAAATAGATAAATTCACCATGACATGATATTTGGTATATATCTTGGCAAAAAAAAACCAGATGCAAGGGCTTGAGCTACAAAGGAATAGTGGGAAAAGATAGAATTTGGGATATATATCCCTAGTTGTAGTACAAGAAATCCAACTACAAAAGGGAAAATGATGCTTTCTTCATGTTTATTCCAAGGTTGTTCTAGAATGCCCTTCATGTCAGAATAATTGCAGATGCCACGGGCTTAATTAAGCAATATGGACAATAGTTCATACAATTTCCAAAGTTTGCATACATCCAAGTGTAAGGATCTCATGTTGTTCCACTCAGGGTACCAAGGTACCCAACCAATAAAATTCTAATGCTATAGTTGACAAGAGAAATGATACCCTTTGAGGAAATTCTATAGCTGGATTTGAAAAAGAAGGGGTTAGGAGCAGAGTTTCCATCAAGAGGATTGGGACTTTGGAATCATGTCCTTCCATCCAAAGTGCCCAATATTTTGAAAAGGAGATGGAACAGTTTGAGCTTTACTCTCACACAAATAGAAATCATTTTGACCCATATGGCAGAGTTGTGAAGCTAGCTAAGAGGACATTCTAACATGTAGACCATATTGAGGACTACTGGGCAAACTGCAGGGATGACATTGATGTTCTCAAAAGAAGGTTCTCTTGGATGCCTCTCAAAATGATAAGGTTGTATAGGATAGTGGAAGTTCTTGACCAAGTGCAAGATGAGGAGGTGAACCTGGTTCAAAAACACGCTATGAACCTTACAAAAACAAGCCTTTTCCTCAGATAAACTGGTTCGAAGAAGAAGCAAAAAATATTGACCGGATAAGTGAGCCAGTAAGGAGTACTTGAGGCAATGGGTAAGGAAAAAGGTGCAAGAATTAGAGGCTAATGGAACCAAATTCACATATGATTTGATGGGGTACATGGAATCCCACTCTGAAGAAGGAATAGAAGAGGAAAAAGATGATGTCTCTAAGTCTCAAGGTGGTGAAGGACAAGAAGGTAACAAACCAGTGACAATAAAGAGGAGAAATAGAAGTTAGACACAGGTAAAAAAAGGGGAGAAACCATCTCCCAAGCCTAAGAATACTCCTCAAGTGAACACTCTTTTTGCAGGAAGTGAGACATCTCAACAAGTGAGGAAAAGGAGATTGATTATAGAAATACATAAGGCAGCAAAGGCTAAAAGGGGTGATCCTGAAATTGATGCTCCTTCTTCGATTAAGGTTGTGGAAATAGACAGTCCTGGGGAAAAATCCCAGGTATGTGTAAGGAAAAGTCCTCCCAACCATAAAGCATCTCCGATAGAGGAAGCACAAGGAGTAGGAGAGAAGGTACAAGATGAAGAGATTCCTACTACTAAAAATTAAGAGGAAGAAGTGAATACAGGGATTGAATCTCCTCAAAATGTACAAACATCAGAAGAGGTTGTTCAAGAAGAGGGAAAGATATCAAATGACCTTGAATAGCATGAACCGGAGGATGACGAAGTCTCTACTCCTACTAATGAAGAATGGAAACATAAGTTTCAAGAGTCGGGACAATTTGACTTGGGTACATTGGTTGGGAATGTTGGATCTTGAGTAATTGAGGAGAAGCAATCCAAGTCTCGAGAAAAAGGAAGTCATCAATGAGAAAGAGAATCAACTTGAATTTGAAGAAATAGTTGACATCCCACAATAGAATAGAGATGAACAGGAGATACCTTCTACGAAGGTGAATGCAGAGTAGTTAGTAGTTCCAGAATGACTTAAGAAGAGAGAAAGTAAGAAATCCATAATTGTGCAAGAGGAAGCTCCGAGTTGGGATAAATTGTTGAAACAGTGGGTTCAACCCAAGCAAAGGAAAAGAGAAAGAACGGTTTCAAAGATTGCACGAGATGAATTCAACAATAGAGTTGTTCATGGGGCTATACCTTCAGCTGATAAATTCGAGGATGAAATCAAGCCATCTGATTACAAAGTACAAAGAAACTGTAGAGAAAGAAAGGCTCAAGAAATAGATAAATGACATCTACAGGTATGTCCTGCATTTGATGAAGCCATTATAGGCTATTGGAGGTGAAAATATAATTCTAGAGGGATTGTTTCCTAAAGAGGTAGTTTCTAAAATTGAAACACTAAAGAAATCTATTCATAATACTCAAGAGTGGCTTCAGGATGTCAGTAAGCAAGGAGATGAAGCAATTAAAAAAATTCTCAAAGTTCACACCAACGCTTCTAATTTTCTTTTGCATAATTCACAGTTTACCACAGACTATAAGAAGGTTGATGAGTCAATTGTTGATGAGCTAAGGAAAATTCTACAGATACTAAGGGATGAGTTGGCTTAGTTGGATATCTCTCCTTGTGATACAATTGATGAGGTGAAGGGATGGTTAGAAGTTTAGAATTATAGAAAAGAACTCCTTTCGAAGGTTTTGAAGAAAATAGTAAAAATACAGTTAAAGATAAAGGAAATATATGATGGTTTCATCAATTTTCTAGAGATAGTGACTGGAAGGAAAAAATTTGGCCAAAAATACATGAATATTGGTACATTGCAGGCATGGTGGTGTGAAGTTTACGCCCACTCTGATAGTGCTCCAATTGCAAAAGAACACCTGGAAGATGCAATAATATATATTTCCAGGTTGGATAAATATCATGAATTAAAAATTGAGTGAAATAAGGTGATACCACAATATTTGGAGGAGTTTAAAAATCATAAGACAATAATCAGATTTATTCTAGTCCTAGACCTAGTAGATGTGAAGGAAATACTTGAAAAGGTTAAAGAATTGACCAATAAATTGGAAGCTGACAAGGAAGGAGAAGTTGGCCAGGTTGTTGCCACATAGGATTCCTGTCAGGCATGTAGGGAGTGAAAAATTTCAGTTACAAACCAAGAATGGAGCATGTCAGAGGATTTTAAAGTCACCTAGGGGCCCCACTGATAGTTTTGGAATGTAATTTTGACTTTATTCAAAACTTTTGAAGCCATCCAAGCATGAACGGCTAAATATAGTAAACTCGAATGCATGTATGATTGGGCTCTATGGGTCATTATTTTAGTTGCCTAGTAGATTCTTGGGCTATAAATTGAGGCTCTTGCTTCATTTTTGAGGGTTAGACATTGCTAGAGGATTTAGACATCACTATAATAGTTGTAGTAGAACTAGGAGTTAGCATATTTTTTAGGGAAAAGGGCTGAAACATTGAGAATACTGATTTTTTGCAAATTTGGGTGATGTAATATAAAGACATTGTCTTTTGGTGATCTTTCTTGTGTTGTCTCATTCTTCATGGTTCTGGTTATTCCATATCTTTTAAATTTCTACAAAGTTATCATTTGCAAGTTAGATTTTAGAGTTAAAAATGATGCAATAGTGTTTTTGGTTTAATATTTGAAGTGTCTGAGCGATCTTTGGGTCCATACTTTTAGCAACTTGTTGATTGTGAGTTGTTGTGAAAAGTTAGCTTGGGCCTTGGTTTTATGTGCTAAGTTTGGTTGTGGGTGTTCATTCATTTCAATCACTTGATAAGGTTGATTTGTGTGAATTCTTATGATTTGAAAATATTTTCATTCCTTAGAAGATTGCACTACTTTTGTGATACTACGGGTTTAATCTGGGTTTAGCAGAATCTGGTTTTAAAGGATTGGTCCACTTCAAGTGTTTAGTCATCTACACTATTGGTCTTAGGATTAGTTTACTTTTCAAAAAATCTCTCTGGAACCCCTTTTATCTTTTACCATTTTTTTCAAAAATCTAGGTAAGTTTTAGGTAAAAAGCATTGAAATATTGCAAAATATGATGTGTTTGACACTTCTAGTAGTTGTTTTGTAAGGTCCCTTGTGATTACCAACATTTTCACATTTATCACTGAGTTGGTTTTGCATTGTCAATACCTGACACTAGAGACCTTAGGGTTATGTCTTGAGGCTGGTTGATAGAGATTTACCTTTCAAGAGAGATAGGATTTCACATTCTGTCTGAGTTGTTGTACAGAAAACACCATCAATAGTTATATCTTCCCTAGGAGGAGTGCTTTTAGGAGAACTATGAATCAAATATTCTTGACATTCAAGGATTGGTTCTTCTTTAAGATGACTTCATTGCACGTATTAATGGTTGAATTGTCTTGTTCATCAATGATGTTGTTGTCTTGTTCCATAATGATTTCCCAAGGGGAAGAGAGGCACATAAGATTCTCATGACCCTCATCTATTGGATTTTCTAACATCAAAGTATCCTCTTCATAACTAGGAGAAGAACAAATGTGATTGTTAAGATTGTCTAAATTTTCACACCTTTGTCCTATAATGTTCTCCAAAGTAAGGGAAGGAATATAAAGAGGGTTGCCATAGATCTTAAAGGTTTGATTATCTAACACCAACATATCCTCATCATTATCGCAAGAGGAGAGGATTTTGGGAGATGAATGTGGGTAGGTTTCAATGGTCTCTTGTTGTGATATGTGGTTGTCATGATTAGCTATGGTTTTTTCATCTTGTTTATCAATGTATCACCTAATAAGCGAGGTAGAAGGAGAGAAACAACTAGGATTCTCAAAACTCTCATTGATTGGTTCTTCTAACACCAATATATGTTTTTCACCAATAGGAAAGATATTAGGAGAAGAAAGAATATGATCATTAGTATTATCCAAGGTTGTATTCTCTTTCACTAAAACACTATCATAGGAAGGGGATATGGATTTTTTCTTAGCATACCTAGAAAGGTAAGGTACCAAAATATGAAAACCAAGTTTAACTATCTCATGCAATGCTTTAATAATGTAAACAATGCATATCCAAAGATGCAAAACACTTTTATCCAATGTATGCAAAACTTTAAGAATGAAAAAAATGTATATCCAAAAATGAAAACCACTTTTATCAAACTTATGCAAAGTTTTATGAATGTAAACATTGTATATGGAAAAGTGAAAAGTACTTTATTCATATTATGCAAAATTTAAAAAATATGAGCATTTTCAGATCTAATGATGCTTGTAATTGAAATGATTTCAAAATACACTTGATTTATAAAAGAAATTGGAATAAAATTAATTCTACAAACTATAATAGAAAACTAAAAGTAGCAAACAGAAGCATAGAAAAGTATATTTAAACCCTGAAAACTATAGCTTCAAATACAACATCCATACTAAGACACTAGCAAGGGCAGCTTGGTCCTACTAAAAGAATTTTTAGGTTCCAAGAACTGGAATAGACAAAAAACAACACATAGAGGGTTTTGAGCCAAAAACCCATAAAGGGACTAAGAGACCAGTAAGGGAATTTTAGTCCCAGTAGAGGTTTTTTTTAGAAAAAGAAAAAATATGGATTATTTATAGCATCTCGAGGTTTCCTACTCAGGGACCTGATATTTAGAAATAGAAAAGTATGCAAATGAATGCAATAAAAAGTAACTAATGACAAGCAATTAGATAGAAAGTTGAATGCATTTTTTTCAATTTTGAATGCAATAACAATGCTCCTAAATGCAATTAGGATGATTGACAATGCACTTTTTAGTTTTTCAATGAGATAAGATGATGCAAGAAAGAAAAAATGCAACCTATACACACTTTCACTAATGCAAATAAGAGAAACCCTAGATGCACTTTCACTAATGTAAGATGTAATGCAAGAATGAATGTAGCCTAGATCTAGGACTTTAATGGACTCCAAATTAGAAATGAATGCTCAAAAATGTCAGGTTCACCAAAATGAACCAGAAAGAAAATAGGGTGGGGAAAAAGCCATTATTCTCCTTCGTCCATTCAATAATGTCCTAGGAACCCTAGTTGGATTGACTATCAACACAAAGGTGAGTCAATTCTCAACAAGGAAGACCTAGGAGGAGGTTCTTTAAGCTTTGATGGGTTCACCACCAAGCCAAAGCTTGGAAAAGACAATTTAACATTTAACTCAGAAAACCTAGTAATGCATGCCAAATAATGAATGTAAATGATGAAATTAAGCAACAAGTTAGGACATGTGTGTACCTAAGAAATCTGGAAATGTGATGGGGATTATGGAAATGCAAAAATGTTGTCAAAATATGCTAGGGATGACTAAGATTCCCTTACTATTATCTTAGTCCCACTGCTATTTTTTGGGACAAATGTAGAATCTTTAGATGTCGAAATAGAATTTGAAAGAATCTCTAAAAAATACCACATGGAGGACTAAGATTCCCTTGTTGATGACTTATTTCCATCTTGAATTTCTCAAATCTTTGAATGTGATCCTAAGGCTCAAGGTCTACATTTCCTTGTTCTCAAATCTTAGGTCTTGAAACTTCCAAATCTAGCCTGTAGGTGAGCTTTCATGAGGATGACAACTTTGCAATGCAACTTTGAAACTATACAACTTTGCACTCCAAATGATCTTTGAAAGTCTTCAACCTAAATATGAAAACACAAACATGCAAGAGATGAAACACGTGTTTGTTGCTAGTAAATATGGGTTTTCCTTGGTCAATCCCCTTGTTGGTAATTAAACATTAGAATGAAATAGAATAATGGAGGGAAATTATGAATGAACAAAATGCTATGTTGTAACTCACCAAACCCTTGCTATGAAATCTGCAAACTTATGTGAAGTCGCTAGATTAAATGCAGATCTTGAAAATAAGGAATGCTTGATAGATATTGACTTGAATTACTAGCTTGAATCAAAACCCTACATCATAAATGTTAGCTCAAAAACACACATGATGCAAGAATATCTTTGACATGATCCTTGAACCTTGATGATGGCTCCAAATGCTTGATGAACTACTCTTGAATGCTCTTGATCTTATAAACTTTCCTTAACAATGAATACTTGAATGCTTGTTAGGATAAAATGATTGAAAGAACCTTATATTTATACTTATCCATGCTTAATATCCTGAAATTACATCACAACAAACTAACTTATGAATTCATTAATTAAATGAGGCTAAATCCCACCAAGATTTCAAATTAAATCCCAAACATAACCTAAGGAGGACTAAGACACCCTAGGTGGCGTCTTAGTCCCAAGGCATGAAACTCGAGGCACAAACTCCAAAAAAGACCCATGTTAAGGAGCATTTGAGATCAAGTTTGTAAGACCTTTGGGGCACAAAAATTTCTTAACTGGCATCTTAGTCCCAGCCCAAAAATTAGGGACACACACCAAGAATCATTAAATTATCATTTATCCATTGATGTTTGTCAAGATTAGCCATAAAAATATGTAGTTTGTTAGGCTTGTGGATGAAAAATAGGACCAATTATGACATAAATAAGGATAAACAAAGCAAGGCGGGCCCAAACAAGTGTGAAAATGTAAGGGTATGCATTTTCCTACAATACACTTATAAAGTAACATAATTACCATTCCTACATACTAAAAAAAAATTGAACAACAAATAGAATAACTTCTTCATCTAGGATGGATTAAATTGCCACCTCCTTGTAGAAGCAATAAGCGTACAAGAACATGAATTATTGTTCATATCATATAACTCTTGGGAATCTCACTAATGAGTGTCATGCATTAAAGCTGATATTGAGTGATTTTGTGCCTCCTAATATTTCTACAATGATTGAATACAAATTACATGAACTTGAATCCTTGCCATATGACAGCTGTAGAATCATAGTATACTCACTATTACATGTTTTACATTCATTAGAAATCATTTCTATATTGCAAGGAGCTCATTCTCATCACTTATCTTGGCTCATACTTGTCTTGCACTTAGTGGGGGTAAGGAGTTAGATAGCCTTGTCCTAGTTTGGCACTTGATGTTGTCCCTTTGGCTAGTTTCCTACCTTCCACATATGATGAGCAAGATTGGAATGTGAACAACCTTCTAATAGGTTGACTGGTATGTTCCTTACTAGTCTTTTCTTTGTTTCCTTTTTCATGTCCTTTGTGTGATTTCATGTGTGTAATGTGATGCCCTATATTTTTCTATTTGGCATGTATTCATGTTTATTCCTTTATTTGTATCTATATTCTTCTATATGTCATAAAACTTTTATCTTTTCTTTTATCTTTATTTTTCCTTTTGGAGATGATGCAAGGCATGGAGACATATATGTCTCTTCCATGTTGACCAAAATTTTTTTCTTTTCTTTTTCTCTCTATGTGTCATTCTTCAAGTTCCATGAGTTACTTAGGGAATGATGAAATTTTTGAGCTCTATAATATCATTGTAGTATAGAAATACACTAACCCTAAATTTTTGGATCCCTTGTGTATTTGGCATTTCATTTTGGGGCCAACCCCTTTTCAAGATGTAGCTTCATTTGGAAATGTATGTTTGACATGGGGCTTTCCAAATAAGCTCTCGTATCTTCTTTATTGTTAGAATTTTTCATTTGCTACTTTAAAGTAATTTCTCACAACCTGGTGTTAGCAATTTCTTTAAAGTGGGGGTATACATTGGCATTATCATTTTGGAGATCTTTGACTATATTTTATGTTTCATTGTGTGATCTTCGTACTTTACATGATGTTTCTTCTTTTCAGTGGTGTCATTAGGTTTGATGTCCTCCAAGAGTGTGACCTTTCTTGGCATACAACTTTCCTCTTAGTGGTGATACTATGTGTTGCATTCCCTAAGTGCCAAATCTTTTATTCTAGACTTATCCACTCTTGGAGACATTAGGCATGATGTTCCCTAAGAGGAGACCTTACATGAACCAAGAAAAACCCCTTTGAACATTTTAAGTGTCTTATTTGCATTTTTCTCATAAGTGTTTAGCATAACACAACTTTCTAACCTTGTGAAGCTCAAAGTTACAACCCTTTTTCATGTCCACTAAGCATAACACACTTTACTTGCCTATGGTGTCTTGTTTGTATATAAGTGTTTAGCATAAGGCAACTTGCTAAGCCTTATGAAGCTTGAAGTTCGTATTGTGTGGTGCCTTATTAAAGTTATCAAAGGTATAACTTTAGTAATATGGTATGGGATTCTAATAATATTATCTCAATTTCCACCTTGGGGGCTCACCTAGTGGACAACAGATTTCAATAGCCTAAGTGAGCATCCATTTTATTTGCATAGTGGACAACAAGTTCCACTTGTAAACATTTTGGGATAAAAAATTGAGGAATATTCCACATCGCGTTGGATGGTTGAGGCTTAATGCTTTCCCCTTTTATTTTCCTTTTTCTCTTTCTTTGATTCTTTGGCATTGTACGATTGAGTATCTTGTCATTGTTGTATACATATATATGTTTAACATAGGCATGGGTCTCCTTGTTCCTTTGTTGGTTTTGTCATGAGATCTTAGATCTTGGGGGCTTGATCATCCTTCCTCGATCTTTTTCATCTTATCCTTTAGTCAATTGTATAACTAGACCTCTCTTGATTGAATACTTTAGTCTATGTTTAATGCAAGGTCATCCTCTCACTAAAGTGGGTGCTAAATTTACTGTAGAAAAATGTAACCCATTATATTTTCTCACTTTTTTGGGCCCTCCTTATTTAAATGGACTTAATAATTCCTTAGTTACATTTTTTAAATGTTCCTCTTTACATTTAGACACTTATTTGGGCCCTCTTAATTAATTGAGCTTAATTATGCCTTAATTATCCCTTTTATTCATTTGCAAGCCTAATGAATTATATTTTCTAAAGGGGAAACCTAGGATAATAATTAATGCCTAAACATAACACTTTACATTGAGCAATGTGTGTTCTAAGTATAGGGACCTCGAATCCATTTTCCCATGGGCGAATGTGTCCTCCCTAGACCATTGGAACTAAATTTAAATTATGTTTTTGGTGATATTTTAATGTTTTAAAATCCAAAATTCAATGTCGGCTTGTGATATTTGAATTTTGAGAAATTAAGGACACATACCTATAAATACAACATCATTTACAACTAAGTTTCACCTAGCATTTTTATGAGAATTTCATGATAATTTCATGAGCAATCAAAGGCATTCAAGAGGAGATATATCAGAGATTTATTGTAGCATTCAAGATCTATTTAGCATGTCAAAGTCTTCTTGCACATCATGCATGTTTTTTGAGCTAACATTGTGATGTAGGTTTCATGATCAAGTCAAGCATTCAAAGTATCATTTCAAGCAATATTCAAGTGTCAAGATCCACATTAAATTCAACCATTTAATGCAAGTTGTAGACCTCCTAAGATCTCCATTATCAAAGTTTCATTCAAGGGTTTGTTGAGTGGTAACATAGCCTATTTTATTCTTCATTCCCTCTTTCATTCATTATTTCAATTCAAGGTTTGATTACCAAAATGAGGTATGACCAAGGAAAACACTATTCACCCAAAAAATATACAGTTTTCTCTCTTGTATGCACGATTGTAGATTTGGGTTGAAGAAGACTTGAAGACCTTTTGAAGACTAAGATTTAAAAAGTTATCAAAGTTGTTGTCAAATTATAGAATCTTACCTACTGATAAGATTTCTAACTTTTTGACATTGAAACTTGGACAAATAAGAAGCTTTAGAACTTCATCAAAGGTTCTTGAAATATTGTCGCAACCCTTGTACTTTGACCCATTCACCCATGGGCGAATGAGTCTTAGATTAGCTTTTGAAAAGCAGTTTTGGTGACTACTACACATGTGTTTTCCCTTCTCATATTTGCATTCTATTTTCTAGTTTTGCAAATATTGAGCTCAATCTTCAAGTTTCCTGTGTTATATTTCATTTTGGTGTTGATTTCCTATTTTGAGTTTTTCTCCCCAAAGTGTTGTTTGAGATTGACCCCTATCCTTCAGTCATAAGGAAATCTAAAGATTCTCATATTGGATTGATTCACCTAAGGGTTGTTAATCAATTCATTTTGGGAATCTCATTTCCTAATGAAATAGAGGAAAATAGGTGTTTTATTGGTTCATCAATCCATTTTGGTGAACATGCCTATTTTTCGTCATTTCACTAGTAATTAAGTATTTTAACATTATTTAATTAATTCATTTTAATTCATCATTTTTGAGTAATTAAATAAATCTTATTTATTTAATAAAGTCCTGATTATCCTTACTCTCTTTGACCAATTAAATAAATCTTATTTATTTAATAATGTCCTAATTAAGCATTATTCTTCCAGATTAATTAAATAAGCCTTATTAATTAATTATATCACTAACTTCACCTACCTTCTATTTTAATTAAATAGTTATCATTAATTATTTAATTAACATTAAATACCCTTCTCGTATTGAATAATTGTTACAAACTATTTAGTTAAATCACTTTCCCACTTCTAAATTAAGTAATTAAATTAATTATTTAATTCTCTAATATTCACTTATCATGACCAATTAATAAATAAATTTTTATTTATTAATTCAATTACATCTTGCACATTCCTCTCAAAATTAATTAATTAATTAATTATCCTCACACATTTTGATTGATCAAATCAAATCCATTGATTATTCAATTTAATTTACTAACTGATCAATCATATTTGACAATTATTCCAATCCCACTAATTAATATATCTTTTTTCCACCAATTATTCCAATCCCACTAATTAATATATCTCTTTCCACCAATTAGTCCAATTCCACTTATTATTCAATCCAATGCCATTGATTATTTAATCTAATCCCATTGATTATCCAATCAATTCCCTTGATTGAATTAATCAAGTAAGTTAACTACCCAATCTATTTCCTCTCAACAGACATTGACCATTCATCTTCATCTATGATCTTTGCATTTAGATCATTCATTTGGAATAAGCATTTCTATAAAAGAATCCTTCTTCTCACATTTTTGGTTAACCAAGAATTCTCGATATTTTTCATTCTTTATCATTCAATAGCATTCTTGAGCTTGAAGCCAATAAGCACATATAAAATCTGAGAGCCATATTGAAGGAGACAAATGGAGAGAGACAATGAAGGTGAATCAAAAATAGCTTGGAAGGGAAGGTGAATTGGTATCATTTGTTTATGTTTCCATATTCTTTCGTTCTTCATTGAATAGATTAGATTGGAGATTAGCATTTGAATTCTCTAATTTTAGTGGTTACTTAGATTAGATTCATTGCTTTATGTTCAAAGAAACCTCATTTTTAGGTCTTACATATACAACTAATTATAATGAATGGGATATTTTTTTTATCTTGAGTTTAATTTTCGTATAGAGTGGTTGAATGACTAAATACATTTTTGATATAAAATTGTATGTTTGTATTCTTTTACAAATATAAACATTTGAAATGAAGAGATCTATTCTAGTGTATGTGCTAATAATAAGTAACTTATGTGTTATCATTTCGTTGCCATGGTCTAATAACTATTTTAAGTGTTTACGTTTTTTGTATTAATTTATATTAAATCATTTCTAAGTTTAATAAAATATGGTTTATCTAGAGGATGATTGTATTGGTTTGTAAGCCTAACACCATCTGAAAATTTATTGATTGTTGCATGTTATAGTTTTGTGATTTGAAAAAATTAAAGTTTGATTTTGTTCTCACTTGCACAAAGAGTTGTAAATAAAAGCTATTTAGGGGATCTTTATTTATTTTTTAAATTTTTTCTATGCTTTTTTTTCTTTCTAGTTGAAAGAAAACCCTAAAAAATAAAAATTTTATCACAAAAGAGAGTTGTACCTCTAAAATTCAAAGGAAAGTTATTAAAATCTGCAATTGTTATTTCAATTGTTATTCAATTATCATTACAAATGAATATTTCAAAATCATTTTATTCAAAATTGATAATGATGAATTTGTTAACACTAACAAATTTGTCTATAAATAAAATTGGCTAAAAGTTCCAATGGCCAACATGACTAGAATATGTTTTTTTATAAGCCATATTTTTAATTTTAGTGATATATTATAGTAGATTAGGTATCACAATTCACATGTATACCTTCTTAGTTCAAATGAAATAATGAATTGTAATAGAAATAGTGAATTATAAAAGCGAAGTATACCTATGGCAAGAGCTATTGAGAGCATAGAATAATAGGTTATTGAGGAGGAATCGTTGTCTTTGTTGGAGAGACCTAGTCATAGATGATAGTGCTATGAACATGATAAAATGATAAATAACGGACGTGACCTCTTTTATAGATCTCCTTTCACTCATATGTACATATAACCAACCATTCTTTTAATTATTCAATCAGTTTGTTAATTATTATAGAATAAAAGGACGTACAAAAATGGTAGGAGGATGCGGCCAAAGTTCATCCACCATGTGGAAATTTGACAGTCTTCGTTTCTTATTGAATACTTCAAGGAATTCGAAAAGTCTCTATACACACATTTATTGTTTTTATGGAAAGTTTAGTTAATATCTTCATTAGGTATTAATTCTAAATCTTTGTAGATTAGCTTGTGGTGCATTTTAAGAATAAATGTGATAAAAAATCATTTTCATTGCATTAAACAGGAAATAATTTGAATGTTTATACTCTACAAGTCAAAACAAATTAACTAAACTTATTTGAAATGTGATTAATTTTATTTTTCTATAACTTTTTTCTCTAACAGTCTACTCTCAAGAGATTAAGCACTAGTCTTACCAACTGCTTACGGTTGAACACTTCAAAATCATAATAGCATATCTCTCAATAAAGTGTGACTTATTTTATTTTATAACTGTAGAATGTATTTTATGGTAGAAGGACCATTCTTAAATTCTTTCCTCATTTGATTGTGGATATATGATTGCAGTCTCTCGCAAAACTAACACAATATAAATTAGAGACAAATTATTTGTGTTCATAGGTTGTGCCATAAGATTTGATTTAGCCATATTTTGTGAGATCTTTAAAAAGATCACCTTTATAAACTAAGCTCCATCCTCTGGAAGTTGCAAAATCCTTTAATGAATCTCATAGAAAAAATTGTTACTAATTAGTGTACCAATACACTCTAAAAGACTTTTCTTCTATTATTAACCTATTTTTTCTCAGCATTGAAATAAAAGGTTTTATTCGAGTAACTAATTGTATTTTAGAAATCAACCAGTTCTAGAATCAACAATTTTCATTCTATGTTAAACATGTTAGCAATTTAATCAAAATCCTTATATTCTTTCTCTAACTTTTTCTATAGTTCTACTGGATTATCTAATTCAACAAATTATATCTTTAACATTGAGATGAGGCTCAACCACTTCTTCATTAACATTTCTTTAGAACAACTTATCTCTCAGAACAATTTTTGCTATAAGTTTCTTATTTGAAAACTCAATTCTATCAAAGATAGGCAAAATTTCAATATTATTAACCCATAATGTGAATGTAATCCACTTGAGAAAGAGAAACTAATGAAATAGTATAAATCACTCTTGTTAACCAACACCTCAACACTTAGGAAAAATTAAAAATAAAAAATCTCAGTTTAATACAATGAAAGGAATTTGAAAGTGATTGATTATACAGATTCAAGCAGCAATACAACACTGCTTAATAAAAAATTCAACTCTAAAATAATCACAAGGTTAACCAGAAAACCATAATTTCTCTCTAATGGAAGATGGATCTTCACATCTCTTCTCGTAGGTTAAGTTGGTGGAGAAAACAAAAAAAAAAAGCTCATGGCAAACAATAGAATAATGTCAAGTTTCCCAATATTACGTTGTGAGAGAATCTAGGCGTAAGGAAGACGACACCCCACAACTATTTACACCCCTCAAGACAGCCAATTGAAACTCCAAAAGCGAGACTTTGACACGTAATGAGATAAGGAAAGGTTGATACTTAAATTCTTCTGTAACAAAAATAAATCAATTAAAGGTCTGCAATAACAAATATGGACTAAGATGTAATTTTGGGAAGCTACTGTTAGGCAAATATCTCTCAGGATGCTTCCGAGTAAAACCTTGGCTTCATGGCAACCCTGTAAAAGAAAGTATCTTGTGGATGATTGCAATTTTAGTTAAGATCGAAAGAAAATCAACTATTTTCCTCTTCTTCTTTTTCTGTGGATGATGTAACAGCAGAGATGATAAATTACCGTATTTGTTAGAAATAGATTGATGGTTCAAAGGAAAGTTTATTCTACTAATTAGTTGTAAATTTGGCTTTACTGAAATAAAATCCACACAGACAATTATATTTATAACTACATTTGCAGAGCTGTTGTTAGAGCGCTTGTCTGTAGATTGGAAGGTTGAATCTGTAAAGTTTTTCTCAGCCAGCACAATCTTATGACAACAGTTTATGTGAATGGGATTAAAATTGGTTCAGCTTTATACTTCAGCCTTCTAATGGTTTGTTATTAGGTTTTTAATAACGCTGATGTTAAAATGTTAATTAATAATTGAAGAGTTATAATTTAGTAGGTGAAAATGATGGCATATTTTTAATTAAATCGTTCATCAACATTTAAGTTTTTTAAATGTGATCATGTCAGGTTTGAATCTTTAACAGCTTCGATATATTGAGCCTGTTATTCAGAACCACCTAACCAAAAGATGACCGTTGATTTAGATATGTTCTTTCAAAGATATTTATATTTACATATCTAGTTGTTTCAAAAATAAAAAATAAAACAGAAACTATATATTAGTAAACGCACTATAATATATGTAATATATGTTTTAATCATTAATGAATTAATAAACTTGATTTTAAAAATAAACAATTGAACTCTAATAAAACTTCATAATTTCACACACTGTAAAATACACTTCTTATCGATATTTTATTTTAATCATCAAAACATAACTGTTGCTTGAAATAGATAATATAATTCATCAAACTGTGAGGAACAAGGGCACTTGCAGATTGGAGTTTGTAATGCATTTTAAGGGCACCTCAGTCTATTAAGTCTGATAAATCTATAATTCCCATAGGGGCCCCCATGACAGCAAGGGATCCACTTCCTCATACATGATATCTTCTCCTGGTGGTGCCATGGCATCTGTTGGATATAGAAGTAGTTGAGCATCAAGAGAGCCAGCGCCCAGGAGAAATACAAGCTCATCATATTGAGAGCGCATATGGCTTAGCTCTGCCTTTGTGGTTACTAACTGGGATTCCAGCTCAGCAATTTCCTTCTGTAGTTGATGAACTTCAGCTGTGCAGCCATTAATGGGGTCGTTCACCCTTGCACTGGCTTCATACAGCATGCTATTTACTGCATCTCCTCTTTTCTCAGCTTCCACAACCTGAAGCAACTCCACATTAGAACAGCGAGTTTCGTTTTTGTTTAATACGTGGATAAACGCCTATATGGCTTAGTCAAAATGGATTTAGTACAAATAACTTAAAATATATGTCTGTGTTTTGCATGTTGAGGATTGAATTCGATTTTGCTTGAACTAAATTTTAAAATGGAATTACCCATATATACGGCTTCTAATTAATATTTCGGGAACAAAAATTGAGTATAGTCTCAAATTACTAAAAGCAGTTTAACAATATGGACAGTTTAAAATAATGTGCTCGTCACTTTCCTTAAACAAGCAAAATTGTTTATGTTTGGTAAAATAGGCCATTTTAAACATATATTTTTTAAAAAAATTGCAATTTTAAATAACAAAATAAGATAAATATTTAACATTTATTAATGAAAATAAGGTAAAAATATATTATTCACTATTTAATCATTTAAAATAATACATGTATTAATTGAAAGTGAAAAAAAAACATAGCAAAATGATTTCAAATAGCAATAGCTATCAATAAAGTCTAAAAAATTTATAAAAAAAAAATGTTTTTCTAGATTTCTGTTGGAATATCAAATCCCAACTAGATCATTAACTCCCCATGTGGACCTGTTCTCTCCTTATCTATGTGATCTCAATCATGTCTCAACATTAAAGACCAAGATATGATCTTATCTTCTCCAGCTACTCAGTTTGTTGACTGCTAGCTAATTGACTGTTAGTTGCAAATCCTTGGATGTCTATATATTGATAGGGTATGTATTGTAGAACTCACTCTCAATGAGTCCAGCTCTGTAGAGCTGTAACCTGTAAGGGTATGAGCTGAAGCTCGGTGTTTGTAATATTTATTCGGTTAATATAAATGCTTTATTTCTGCATTCTCCACTTTCAAATTCTTCATTTGGTATCAGAGCGTATGGTGGAAGATTCTGAAGATGTGAGCAGAAATTAAATAGATGGTGGGTGTGCAGTTTGTAGATCATGGAGGACAAAAGTCTTAGATCACTGTTCAAGACTCGCTGGAAGATCAAGGACAAAAATGGATCGCTGTTGTTGAAAGAAAGTCGCAGAAATTTGAAGTTGTTGAATTGCAGATTGGATGGCAAGTTGCTATGCAAAGAAAGAAGCCGGTAATGTGCAAGCCCTATAGCTGTCAAGACATTGTAAGCCAAAGAAGGTCCCTGAAAGAAGATGCCACCCAATGCAAGTTGTAGCTGGTTTTGAAGGAATTTATAAAGTGTTTGAATTTTTTGCAAGATCGTTGAAGATCCAAGTTGAAAGGAGATCGCTGCACCAGCCATTCAAGAAATAAAGAGATCGGCGTTTATGCAATAGAAGTCGCCAGTCAAGGGGGCTACAGATTGAAGTTCACCCAAATGAAAGAAGCAGATCATAGGTTTTTTGAGAAGTCCTTTGTATTTGTTCCAGATCCTTGATATAAGGAGAGATTGTGAGTCTGAAGTTTGATCACTGAAGTTGTGAAGGCGCCTCCAATGAAGGTCACTGATAGGAGGAATAAAAGAAGTTGCAGTTATTAATATCATCACAAAAGGAGAATATACAAGCAGCTAAAGAAAAGAGTTGATGTTCGCCGCAGATCTGAAGGTTTGTCCAAGATAAAAGGCTGATCACTGTTTTCTTTTGCAGATATTACAGCCGCCTAAAGATAATACAAGCAAATGCAGATCCGAGGGTAGATTGTTCATAGATTGTAGGTAGTCACGGCAGAGTCGTAAGATCTGAGGTTGTAGTGCCAGAAGTTTGAAGGTGAAGCCGATCAGTTCCGAAGATTATTAGCCACTGCCAAGTCAAACCATTGTTTTCAAGGCCACAGATTTTGGAAGGCATCGTAGATTTGAATCATCGTTTTTTGAAAGAAAGGTCGCCGCTGCCAAATGCCCACTAGTTTATGAAGATGCTGAAGACTGCAGTCAGAGAGATTGTGCCACCTTCAAGTGATTGAAAAGAAGTCAGATTACTGTTTGATCAAGAGTCGCCGCCATTGGAAAGTGGAGATCGTTTGTTTCAAAGAAGGCGTAGGAGTTTTTAGAAGCCTGCAGGCTGTCCAAAGGAAGAGAAGGTCTAGTCAAACAAGGATCTTCGCAGTCAATCTGTCGCTACAAAGACAAAGCAGCAGTCAATACGTCCACACAGAAAAAGCTTTTGTAGAAGCAAGAAGTTCCTGCTAAGGAATAAAGGCATAAGAAAATTGAGTGCCGATGCTGTCTACGACAAAAACAAAAAGTCAGATCAAAGAAACTGCCATAGCAGTTGATGATGTCTAAGCTATCAATGGAAGTAGTAATTGTTTTTGAAATCATAGAGAAGAGTAAGTGTTAAAAAAAAAGGAATTACCAGTGTTGGAGTTTGCAAGGATCTTGCAATAGCCACTGTTGCCAAAGGAGATCCAATCCCCAATCAGATTGTGGGTTTTATGAAGAAACTGCCAAAGCAGTTACACAGCAATAGATATTTGCTGTTGTTTAAAGGAGGAATGTGAAGTTGCCGGAGCACTGAGAAAGAGGAGCTGCTGAAGGAGATCAAAAGACCAAGAGGACAGAGAAATGAAGCTCATAATTGATGAAGAAATAATATGGTTGAATGCAGTAGCATTATGTGTTGACATAAGAAATGTATGAGGCTAGTAAAGCCAATTGCTGTTAGGATCCCTGAACACCAAGTAGTGTAGCTTGAAGGGAGGTGTTGAGGAAAAGAAATGTATGAGGCTAGTAAAGCCAATTGATGTTAGGATCTCTGAACACCAAGTAGTGTAGCTTGAAGGGAGGTGTTGAGGAAAGTGAATGTATCACACCTAAACCTATGATGGACTGGTGATAAAAGGCCAAAGCTCATGGTTAGAGCATCTCAATAAAAAATCGAGATTTCCTAGGTTCAATCCATATGATTTGAAGATTGAAGATGCCAAAGCATCAATGGCAAAGAAAAAACAACTAATTGGAATTTGTAGCTGAGATTAAGGGGGAGTGTTGGAATATCTAATCCCAACTACTTCATTAACTCCCCATGTGGACCTATCCTCTCCTTATCTACATGTGATCTCAATCATATCTCAACATTAAAGACCAAGATATGATCTTATCTTCTCCAGCTACTTTGTTTGTTGATTGTTAGCTAATTGACTGTTAGTTGCAAATCCTTGGATATCTATATATTGATAGAGTATGTATTGTAGAACTCACTCTCAGATGAGTCCAACTCTATAGAGCTGTAACCTATAAGGGTATGAGCTGAAGCTCAGTGTTTGTAATATTTATTCGGTTATTATAAATGTTTTATTTCTACATTCTCCCCTTTCAAATTCTTCAATTCCATCATTTTCAAGAGAAAATCAATAACCCAACAAAAGAAACAATCTCAAAGAAGAACAACCAAGAAGGATCAAGCCAAATGATTATTAAGAAGCTAAAAAATATGAAGATTTACTAATAAAAAAAGGCCCACATTCGATGATATTGTAGTTATAATTTACAATAAGGAGGCATTCGGTTAAACAATCCACTACAAAATTTCATTTTCTAGAGAAATCAATATCCAAGAAAAGACATGAATAGTCTAAATCCACCTTACACATAACCATTTCCAAACCCAGCTAACAAGATTTCTTAAGTGCCACAAGGATATCATGAGCCTCCATCTTATTATTAGGGTCAAACCTTATATAATATAAG
This sequence comes from Sequoia sempervirens, assembly GCA_007258455.2. Lineage (NCBI taxonomy): Eukaryota > Viridiplantae > Streptophyta > Pinopsida > Cupressales > Cupressaceae > Sequoia > Sequoia sempervirens. Next base: position 452,296,299 of record VDFB02193867.1, read on the forward strand.
TGTTATGTACCTAGGGATATTATAAGGTATTTAGGTGGATGGAGATACTGGCATGTGGCACACATTCCTTTACCAAGCTATAATGGGTCATGTGGACAACAAAAGAAATTAATTATATTAGGTGATGAGTAGGCCCTCATTAGGATTACCCTACAATTGTATTATTAGGAGGAGGTCTATACAAAGGAGATAATTATAATTGAAAGGGCTAGAGCATGATATTTTATTTGTGATTTCTTGGATATATAGCACAAAGTGAATTCTTCCATAAGAAGTATGGTACATGATGTTACCCTACCACAAAGGTTTATTCTATTTATACATATATTGGATATTAGGGGATTTTGGATCATGAATAAATCTTGTGTTGTGTGAGATCTCTATTATTCTTTATATTCTTTTGATTTGGGAAAAAGTGGAAAAAACCACAATTCTTTAGGATTCATCTATATTGAATATATAGGTATAAAAATTTCAATACCTTTTTATTTCTTCTCTTGTAACTCTCTATTACCCTAATGATAGACCATAGAGAGTGATTCAAAATGTTGATGCAAAAACTTGAGCACAATCAAATCGAAAAATAATATTTGCAATTAGAGAATTAGATAAGAAAGCTACTATCTAGAAATCAAGTTTTTATCATCAACACTAAGTGAATTATTGCAATAATATATTTTTCATAAAATTTATTTTTTAGGCCATAAATTAAAAATTGTTGAGTTTTCACATTTCTAGAAAGCTTGTCAAGATTCATTAATGGTCTATTAATTTTATTTTTTAATTGAATCCAAATTTATCATGAATTAGTCAGTTCAATATTGGGTCTAGTGGATTTGGTAGAATGATAATGTATTGAAATAATTTATTAATAAACCTTAGTATCAATGGAGGTTCCTAATTTTTATGGAATCAACGATGCATTATAATTATGGTATAGGTATTAAATAGCTCAAGAAAAAGGTATTTGATCAAAAGTATGCTTCTTTGGTTTTTAAGTGGTATAGGTATAAAATAGCTCTTTTGGTCTTTAAGTGAAATAATTTATTCATAAACCTTAGTTTCAATGGAGGTTTCTAATTTTTATGGAATCAACGATGCATTATAATTATGGTATAGGTATAAAATAGCTCATGAAAAAGGTATTTGATCAAAATTATGCTTCTTTGGTATCTAACTAATTATTTACATCATTTTTTAAGCATATTTCTTCTTTGGATAAACTAAAGCATGTGGTTTTAGATAAATGAGCTTGAAAATAAGAGTATTATGAAAATGAAGAGAAGGAAGAGTATGAAGAAAAATATGGAGAAGGAGAAGAATTAGTAGAATATTGATAAGGAGTACAATAGAATATAGGTACATGCAAGCTATCGATAAGGAAGAAAGACTCAATCCTTTGATTTATGGATGTATTGGAAGGGAAAATTTTATTGTTTCTATAAACCCTAGTAGCAAGTATAACTTCATCAAAATGTAATTAGCCAACAAGCTACATGTACAAGAAAATCACATCAAGGTTAATCAAATATCAAGTACATATATTAAATTTTGGGAATATCAACCAACAATGGAATAATACTAAGATAATATAAGGGAAAATATGTATTATGAAACAAAAAATATGAAAAATTCTCTATTCAATGGCCAAAGGACTAGTAGAGAAAAAATATTGAAATTGTGATCACTAATTTATTGAATAAAAGCTAACAAATACATATCCAATTTATTTTTGAAACAATCTATTAAATTTTAACAACTAGCAAGGTAGTACTACTCACAAATCAAAAATAGACTTAAAAATCATGATCCCTAGTCACCTTTGAACCTTTAATGCTTCCATTTATTCTTTGATCATTAAGGAACCTTCTCAACCCTTCAACTATAAGAATGAAAAGGATGAATGAGATCACATTGTTGAAACCCTCTTGAAGATAGAAAATAAATAGATAGGACACCCTTAATACAAATAAAAAAGAAGAAAATAAAACATAGATCATCACCCATAAATCCACCCTAAACAAAAATTAAAGAGAAATAGCATGCTCCTAAAAGATTACTATCTAACCCTATCACAAGTTTGTACATATCTAATTTGGTTTAAATATAACTCTATCCTTATAGAAACCCATATAATGAATGACTTGTCAAACTATAAAAATACCATAAGAATCTAATTCCTCTTTACGTGTGCCCCTTCATAGGAAATATTATAAAATCAAAGATTTTTTTTAGATGATTAGCAATAACTTTTATGATAAACTTACAAGATACATTGCAAAGATCAATAAGGTGGAAAAGGTCAAAAGAGTTAGCCCCGATTTTCCAAGAATTAGCGCCACTAAAGTAGAAATGATTATTTAAAAAAACTATTTATTAGTATAAGATTCATGCACAGTAACTAGAAGATCATTCTTTAGTATGCCCCGAAATTATTAAAAAACCCATTTAGAGTGGAAGATTTATCTGTCTTCATCTAAGAAATAATTGTTTTGATTTCTTAAAGAGTGATAGGCCCCATGAATTGGGCCCCACGAATTAACCTTTTATTTCCTTAAAAGTTTCCTTAAAAGTCAAGGTAATGCAATCTAAAATAGCTTGTTCCTCCATAGCTAGAAGACCACTTTTCAGAAAGAAAAATAGAAATGATACATAGCTTCCATGTTAATATCTTGACATGAAATAATTGTTGTTTTGGAGAGAGGGTGATAGAAAAGACACTTAATTACTAATCTTCCTCTGTTTACTTTAATTATAGTAAAATGAGGCATTTAGGTTTTCTTATTAGATCCTATTTATTTCTTGATTTTTCCTTAAAAAATTCTCTTTCCAAAGATTTCATTGATGAAGCTCTTTAAAAAGAGAGGACTCCTCCAAATTTCTTTCCTTAGTCATACAAAAAATTTTGATGAAAAATTAATCAAATGTAAATTTTTAGACACCTATTTCTTCTACCAAGATTATTGCCAAAACAAAAACTATTACTTGCATTAAGATTGACTTTAACAAATTGAGGCTTTCTAAAGAAGGGATATGCAATTGTACTAAAAGAGGGTTTTCCCTCCCACTGCCAAACCACCATATTTTCATGAATAGTCTAATCATGAAGCCACAATAAATAAAATTTGAATAGGGGATTATTTAGAATAATTAAAAGTGATGAAAAAACTTAATAGATCAATGATTCAAACATTGTGAAGTTAAAATATATCAGAACAAGAAACACAATTGACCCCAAACCAATATTGAAATTTAAAATGAAAAAAAACTACATCTTCTATTACACAAGATTTATGAAAAAATATATATTTTCTGTGAATGAATTAGCTAATTAGAGCCTCCTATTTTTACGGAAGTCCAAAGAATAATATTGAAATCATAAGCAAGGAATTAGCTAATTAGAGCCTCCTATTTTTATGTTAGTCCAAAGAATAGTATTGAAGTCAGCTAAGGTCGAAGGATTAGAGAGTAGTATTGAAATCATAAGCAAGGAATTAGCTAATTAGAGCCTCCTATTTTTATGTTAGTCCCAAGAATAGTATTGAAGTCAGCTAAGGTCCAAGGATTAAGAGTAGTATTGAAATCATAAGCAAAGAATTAGCTAATTAGAGCCTCCTATTTTTATGTTAGTCCAAAGAATAGTATTGAAGTCAGCTAAGGTCCAAGGATTAGAGAGTAGTATTGAAATCATAAGCAAGGAATTAGCTAATTAGAGCCTCCTATTTTTATGTTAGTCCAAAGAATAGTATTGAAGTCAGCTAAGATCCAAGGATTAGAGAGTAGTATTGAAATCATAAGCAAGGAATTAGCTAATTAGAGTCTCCTATTTTTATGTTAGTCCAAAGAATAGTATTGAAGTCAACTAAGGTCCAAGGATTAGAAATGATCAAAGAGAGGAAAAAGTCAATATACAACCATAATATAAAATTTCCTTGAAATTTTGTAAGAGCATTAGCTTTTCTTAAAGAAAAAGGCTACCTAAATCAATGTTGGAACCCACCAAAGATAGAGATTTCACATACATAGGACTATACAGAGGCATTCTCATGTGAAATCCAAAATCAGGTCTATTTATATAAGCCTCGAGTAAATCTTGTGCGTATGTGATACCTTCGGAAGCAAGTACTAGGAGAAACCCAGAACTGAAGGAACCAAGTAACTTGGACAGAAAGAAGTCCTCCTGTCGGTGGGAGTAATTAGCACTCGAAGAGGATGTTGTAATGATTCTAAGGTGCTTTGAACATTAGAACAACCAGATAAGGCCATACGTTAAACGCAGGTTCCATCCAAACTTAACTACTAGCCACCCAATAAGCTATGTAGCGTTTTTTTAGATTAAGGTCCAGTATTATGAGAAAGACAATGAATCCTACTTTGATTACTCATAATCTTTACAACATATGATGTATATTGCAAGAATCAATGTAATTTAGAAAGCATAATCATAGGAAAGCCAGCAGATGAACAAACACCTTCACAACCGAATTCAGCTAAAAATATTGAGCAGGGGCTATTAACAGAATCAATTAAGACCTCCTGTTGTGCATCTGCAAATCTTGGGTGCCATGCTATTTGAATGTTAGGTATCATACTCTGTGGATTTTAAGTCATATGCAAGGAAACAAAATTTGGACAAGAGATTGTGCGTTCAAAACCATGTAAGTTCTGTTGCTAATTTAAAAGTGGTTTGAACAATAATGAAAATAAGAACATGGATAGAAATTACCAGAAGCAGCTTGATGATATTTCTGTTTCCAAACACTTTCTGCAGAATGGCGAATTTGACAGGATCATCGGGAGGAAAATGTGGAGCCAAAATACATTCTTCTGAGCATTTCCTGCGTTGCGCTCTACAAGCCCCGCAGGATACAAATATTATTCTTGCCATGTCTGGTGGTAATGGAACCCTATTTTAGGTATTATATAATGCAAGCTAATCAGCCATCCAGACACATTTCAAACTCCTGGTTAGGAAAATGGTGTGGACTACAATTTGTAAAATGGTTTTTATGTGCTAATAAAAACATTTTCAAACTACTGCGCCGTAAAGTAGATGTTGACGTGCAAGATCCTTTTTTTTCAATTCGACACATGAAGCACCGGCTGTACGTGGAAATATGAGACGGAAAAGAAACAGTGGAATAACATAAAATTATCAATCACAGTTGAGTGGGGGGCGGCGATCGATTCGGTATTTGAGAAAATAATGCCTCGAATGACACTGGAGTCGTCGTCATCATTATTTGATCCACATTCATTATCCGTTTGGCCATATTTATTGATTAATAATGTGCATTCACTGTTTAAGATAGTTGCGGCCTCATGTGAAGACATCGTACAATGTTAATACGGCTAAGTCGTCTTTATCATTGTCTCGATTTGATAAGAGTGAAAATTTTAACACATTCAAGAAGAACAAGAAATTCACTAGGTATTGGACATTAAATTCATGAAAAAATAATCAACGGACAATCATATCAAATTTTATGAGTAATAAAAATACAATTCACTAGATTTGAACATAAGGGAGTTGGGTCTATAAATAAATTGTTCTCAATCAATTAATATCTAGATCAAGATCTTATTGTTGTATAATTTTAGTATCATTCATGTGTCAAGACTTAATTTTAAATTATTTTTTGAACAAAATAAATATAGCCAACACAAGTAGAATGGAGAACACTCAAATTGCAAGAAATTTAACCAATCCTTCTAGCTAATCAACTTAAAAGTCCCTTTAAATCCAAATCTTTATAATGTGAAGCAATTGAGCAAACTATGTGATTTGTTTACAAGAGGCTTGTACTAGTAAATATCAAGCAAGACAAAATTGTACATCTAGAGAGTAAATTTTTCTATCATAGTAAATAAAATTATTTAATCTCTTATACCAAATTTTCTAAAATAATAGATAAATCATTTATTTTTAAGTGGAATTATTTTGAATATACTTCTAAATTATTCCTAATTAGACCTAGATGTATCCTTAATCTAACCATATTTACCAAAAAATATTGAAACATGTTATATGTTAAGACAACGAGATTTTCATTATAATGATGATTCTAAATGCTCTAACAAAATCAAATATAAATTATAATGTAGTGATCATTATTAACTTAATAACCAACACTTTAAGTGTTAAGTGTTGGGTTTAGAGTAATATTCAACTATTTTTTTTAAGTTAGAAGCATAAAAAACACCATATTCCATGAATATATTTTACATTTACCTCTATAGAAAAGAACATTGAAAACCTCACCAACTTATTCAACTCAAGGAGAATAAGAAAAGATATATGACCACAAAGGCTAGGAATAAAGAAGTAGGAAAGAGCCTTTGATTGATTCAATTTCAAAGATTAAAACCTTTAGTAGGATTCTCCACTTTAAAAATTCAATAATTCTTTTTGTATTCAAGAGTTCACAAAATATCACTTAATAATGTTTCCAAATTTCATGTAAGTACCCAACGTAGACTCCTAACACTAATTCAAAAGGACACATTAAATTACAAGTTACATCATTTGGCTCCAAAATTAAATTACATATTATTTCGTTGAACCAAAAAATAGGACACATCCATATGAGGGTATTCAACCAATTACATCGAAAGAACATAAAATGAAAGGGAATTACCTTATTAATTATGAGATTGGTTTGAAAATTATTCAATGCCTCCAACACCTCTTTTACTTTATAGTACCCTATCTTAAAAATTATTGAAATTTCCTTCCATTCTCATCACATAATAAATTATTTTAGCCCTGATATTTTTCATTATTATCCTAGAAAATACCTTGATAATGGTTGTATCTAGAAGAAATCTACTAATATTTTCTCAAAAATTATAAAGAAAAAATTTAATAAATCCTTCAATTTCTATCATAGCTATATTAGTAGCTACTCTCCTTACCACAAAATTTCTCTTATAAGCCTTTAGTTCTTTTACTATATATTTTATCACATGTAGGAACTCCTTATAAATTTTTGGGTTACCATCTACTAAATTTTCTTTTTTGTGTAGTTTATTAAATAAAAACCTAGCCATTTTTACTAGTGTAGTTTAACTTCAAATATAAGTAGTTCTTCATCAATAATTTCTTCAAACTCAATCATTACACTATCTTGATCACTTACTCTATGGTAGCATTAAATGGCCTCATGGATAAAATTATTATTGTGATTCTAAAGTCTACCTCTAGGAACTAACCAAATTTATTATCCCTTTAGCATCAACTTTCTATTTTACCTTGTCAAATGCTATCAAGATTGTTGGGACAAGAGATTTTCCATCTACTAGACCCTGAAGATAGTTAATTTATGTTGTGAGCTCACCAACCTAGGTCCTAAGTTATTTCTCCATTTTCATCTTTTTCAATATTTCCTAGGATGGTAAATACAAGAGTTCAGAGATTTTTCTTCTCTCTTGACTACACCAAGTGTCCTAGATTAACTATATGCAACTAATAATCACTAGGTTATGTGTTGACTATATCTTTTTCTATCAAAGGATTTACAATGTGTGGAATCATCACTACATGAGTGTTCATATTGAAAAATCATAATTTCCTATATCTCACTAGCTTTGGTTGAGACTAGAACA
>VDFB02193867.1:452304003-452415459 GCA_007258455.2 Sequoia sempervirens
ACATCACATTCTTCATATCGTGTGGCCATTTAAGGTATGTCTTGGGATATTTTTGACTGGATTTTGTTGGTGATCCTGTGTGATTAATCATTGATTGAAGTTTGGGGTTTTAGTTTAAATCGATGTTCTTTTGGTCATTTCGTGCCCTCGGGTCCATTTTCATGAATTAAGGAGGGGGTTCTAATTCTTTTGCATCTGAGTGATTCAAATTCATCAAAATATTAGGGTTTATCCTTGCATTTCTTGCTTTCTTTTGATGTTGAAGTCTTGGAGGCATTCGTGTTTGTGTGCCCTAGTATTGCTAGCTTTGATCGGTCTCAAAATGGAAACTCATAAACCCAAATGTGTATTCCCTAGCTTTGTATGTTAGATTCAAATGGCTAGACAATATCAAGAATCTTTGAAATGACTAGTGCAAAGTGATAAACAAACAAAGGCCCCAAGGTTGAACCTTCCCTTTTGTGTGATCATCCAAAACAAAGATAACATTTAGAAAAAATTCACAATTGAAGAAGATTGTGGTTGATCCAAAGTAGCTCGGATTAGCCAAGCTCTAATTTTCTCAGATAATCTGAGCCCTCTTCGATTAGCTAAACTTTCCACCAAATCACGATTTCACTATCTCGCATCAAACCAAGTCAACACTTAGGAAAAATATTGACCCATCCTTTCAAATGTTGAATGCCCAATGCATGAGCTCACTCCAAATTCCTTAATGCATTAACAAATTTCATCTTCTAAAGATCGAAATTTAAAATGTGCACAATATAGTGAAGTTCAGCTAATCCAAGCTAGCTCGGATTAGTTGAGCCTTAATTTGGCTAGTAAATTTGACCCTGCTTAGATTAGCTGACCCCCACTATGATTGCTTCTGTGACTCCAAAATGATTAATGATGGATTATACATGGATTTGAATGATAATTTTCATGGTGTTGGTTAACTTTAATGCATGTCTCGTGAAAGTGAGTTATGTCATCCTCTTAATGGGTTATTTTCTATGCATTGCTAATGAATTGATGTTATCACCTTGATTAAATGACATTTTAAATGTGTGTATTTGCACTTCAACTATAAATTTATAGATTGGTTGGAACATTGTTTCATTCACATATCTTTCAATTGGATGATGTAGTAGGTTATTCCTCTTGTGTTACCACTGGGATTTCATAGTGGTATCCTTGATTTGCACCAAGAAAGATTTTTCAATTTGTACTAACAAATCTTATGATGTTATATTGTATTTGCATTTGGGTAATTATGGTTTATTTTGTAGATGCGGGGTGAATTAAGTCCCGATAAGAAGATGAAGGTTGCTTTGGTACAAGAAGAATTCAAGAAGAGGGCTGAGAGAATGAAGTATGATTTCAAAGACATTTGGCCTGAATCTAAGATTTCTTCAACTTGGGCCAAGATTTGAGATACAAATCTTAGACACATGGACTATGATGATTTCCATCAGAGAATGTATGGCAATGTACCGACTCAACTAGCACAAGTAATCACCCACATTGGTCTGGTAGGGAACTAGGATTCCCTCTAACACAGCTATGCCCGAAGCTAGTTCTAGAATGTGCAAAACACTATGACTCTAGAAAAAGGATCATAATAGGGCCATAGGGGAGAGTTATGGCTAATCTCACAAAAGAATCCATTGTAGAAGTTTTCAATATGTCTTCATATCACCATTTGATTGAGGAGATAAACATTGGTGAAGCAACCAACTTTTATGATGAAGATCCTAACAGGGATTTGTAGATCATGAACAATTCCTAAATACTAAAGCCAAGGCCTCATTATTCCAAGTTGCCCAAGCAATTACATCAAAGTTATTTCAAGATGAAGTACCATGACATAATAACCCTCTTGGGCAAGTTAATGGGAGTTGAACAAGCTCACATCTTCCAGTCTTGGATGTTCTTCCCCATCACACAAATTGTGGCTAATAAGCATTGCCATTGGGCGAGGATCATAAGCAATAACTTGGATGCACAATTGAGAAGTGTGTAGGAAACAAATAAATTCACCATGACATCATATTTGGTATATATGTTGGCAAGTAAAACAAGATACAAGGGATTGAGCTACAAAGAAACAGTGGGAAAAGATATAATTTGGGATATATATCCGTAGTTGTAGTACAAGACATCCAACTATAAAAGGGAAAATGATGCTTTCTTCATGTTTATTCCAAGGTTATTCCAGAATGCCCTTCATGTCAGAATAACCGCATATGCTATGGGCTTAATTAAGCAATATGGGCAATGGTTCATACAATTTCCAAAGTTTACATACATCCAAGTGCAAGGATCTCTTGTTATTCCACTCAGGCTACCAAGGTACCCAACCAATTTTTAATGCTAGAGCTAACAAGAAAAATGATACCCTTTGAGGAAATTCTATAGCTAGACCTAAAGAAGACCTTGGTTAGGAGCAAAGTTTCCATCAAGAGGATTGGGACTTTGGAATCATGTCCTTCCATCCAAAGTGCCCAACATTTTGAAAAGGAGATGGAATAGTTTGAGCTTTACTCTCACACAAATAGAAATCATTTTGACCCATATGGCAGAGCTGTGACGCTAGCTAACAGGACATTTTGACATGTAGACCATATTGAGGACTATTTGGAAAACTATAGGGATTACTTTGATGTTCTCAAAAGAAGGTTCTCTCGGATGCCTCTCAAAATGATAAGGTTGTATGGGATAGTGGAAGTTCCTGACCAAGTGCAAGATGAGGAGGTGAACCTGGTGCAAAAACATGTTGCAAACCTTATAGAAACAAGCCTTTTCCCCAGATAAACTGGTCTGAAGAAGAAGCAATAGATCTTGACTGGATAACTGAGCCAGTCAAGGAGTACTTGAGGCAATGGGTAAGGAAAAAGGTGCAGGAATTAGAGGTTGATGGCACCAAATTCACATATTATTTGATGGAAGACATGGAATCCCACTCTAAAGAAGGAATAGAAGAGGAAAAAGATGACTTCTTTGAGTCTCAAGGTGGTGAAGGACAAGAAGGTAACAAACTAGTGACAATAAAGAGGAGAACTAGAAGTTAGACATAGGTAAAACAAGGGGAGAAACCATCTCCCAAGCTTGAGAAGAATCCTCATGTGAACACTATTTTTGTAGGAAGTGGGACATCTCAACTAGTGAGGAAAAGGAGATTGATTACAGAAATACAGTTCTCTAAGGCAGCAAAGGATAAAAGGGGTGATGCCAAAATTGATGCTCCTTCTTTGATTGAGGTTGTGGAAATAGACAGCCCTAGGGAAAAATCCCAAGTATGTGTAAGGAAAAGTCCTCCCAAGCATAAAGAATCTCCAATAGATGAAGCACAAGGAGTAGGAGAGAAGGTGCCAGATGAAGAGATGCCTACTACTAACAATCAAGAGGAAGAAGTGAATATAGGGATTGATTCTCCTCCTCAAAATGTATAGACATCAGAAGAGGTTGTTCAAGAAAAGGGAAAGATATCTAATGACCCTGAATAGCATGAATTAGAGGATGATGAATTCTCTACTCCTACTAATGAAGAATGGAAACATAAGTTGCAAGAGTTGGGACAATCTGACTTGGGTACATGGGTTGGGAATGTTGGATCCTGAGTAATTGAAGAGAAGCAATCCAAGTCTCCAGAAAATGAAGTCATCAATGAGAAAGAGAATCAACCTGAATTTGAAGAAATAGTTGACAGCTCACAATAGAATAGAGATGAACGGGAGATACCTTCTACAAAGGTGAATGTAGAGCAGTCAGTAGTTCCAGAATGACTCAAGAAGAGGGCAAGTAAGAAATCCATAATTGTGCAAGAGGAAGCTTCGAGTTGGGATAAATTATTGGAATAGTGGGGTTAGCCCAAGCAAACGAAAAGAGAAACAATGGTTTTGAAGATTACACAATATGAATTCAACAAAAGAGTTGTTCATGTGGTTGTACCTCCAGCTGATAAATTCAAGGATGAAATCAATCCATTTAATTATAGAGTACAAAGAAATTGCAGAGAAAGAAAGGCTCAAGAAATAGCTAAATGATGTCTGCTGCATTCCAGTATTTGATGAAGCAATTATACGTTGTCGAGGTGAAAGGGTATGTGCAAGATCATGATGGGCCAAAAGTGGCACATGATGGCATTTTAGGGTATGTATCGACGACTTTTTCTTACCCAAAATTGATGAAATGAAAAGGTTTTTAAAGGATATTCTCAATTTTCCACCAATATAAATTATGATTTAATTTGAATTTAATAAATAATTATTATTCATTTTCTATTTGAATTATGACTAAAATGTTGATTGATAGGCTGATTGAAAAACATCTATAGCTTCTCTAAATGGTATCACATTTTTTGAATTCAAAACATGCATCACATTCTATGTTTTGCATACCATAGGATTAAAAGAAAATGAATTTCATGAAGTTTTGACCGCTATATGGCTCTGACATAATAAGTTTTATGTTTTTAAAATTTGTAATAAAAAAATCATAATTAATTATTTACTTGAAAACAAATTACAAAAAAATGAAGCACAAGATCCTAACATCAGTCCTCTAATGGCGTCTAAAATATTAGTAAAAATAATTATCATTTTATTGTGTTAGGTGTTAGACATACACCTACTTATTTTTCCCCGGGAATTTGGGTACCATTCCATTGAAATTTCAAATTTTCACCAAATAGATTTTTAAAAGAAAAATAAACTTAGTAGTTTAGAAACCACATTCAATTCTTTCTATAGATTCTATTCTTACATATTTTGAAATAATATAGATAACTCCGATTCAAATTTCTTTACATCGTTGTCTAACTCCTTAATTTTTCTAAATTTTTTCCACTTAAGGGCTTGTGTTTTTTCCATGATGATCACGCACATACCGAAAATATAATTCTAGAGGGATTTTTTCCTAAAGAGGTAGTTTCTAAAATTGAAAGACTAAAGAAATCTATTCATAATACTCAAGAGTGGCTTCATGATGTCAGTAAGCAAGGAGATGAAGCAGTTAAACAAATTCTCAAAGTTCACACCAACGCTTCTAATTTTCTTCTACATATTTCACAGTTTACCGCAGACTATAAGAAGGTTGATGAGTCAATTGTTGATGAGCTAAGGAAAATTATGTAGATACCAAGGGATGAGTTGGCTCAGTTGGATATCTCTTCTCGTGATACAATTGATAAGGTGAAGGGATGGTTAGAAGTTTGGAATTACAGAAAAGAACTCCTTTCCAAGGTTTTGAAGAAAATAGCAAAAGTACAGGGAAAGATAAAGGAAATATATGATGGTTGCATCAGTTTTCTAGTGATAGTGACTGGAAGGAAATTTTTTGGCCAAAAAAACACAAATATCGGTACATTACAGGCATGGTAGTGTGAAGTTTGCGCCCACTCTGATAGTGCTCCAATGGCAAAAGAGCACCTGGAAGATGAAACAATATATATTTCTAGGTTGGATAAATAGCATGAATTAAAAATTGAGTGGAATAAGGCGATACCACAATATTTGGAGGAGTTTAAAAGTCATAAGATAAGAATTAAATTTATTCCAGTCCCAGATCCAATAGATGTTAAGGAAATACTTGAAAAGGTTAAAGAAATGACCAATAAATTGGAAGCTGACAAGGAAGGAGAAGTTGGCTAGGTTGTTTCCACTTAGGATTCCTATTAGTCATGTAGGGAGTGGTGAATTTCAATTACAAACCAAGAATGGACCGTGTCAGAAAATTTTAAAGTCACCTAGGGGCCCCTCTAATAGTTTTGGAATGTAATTTTGACTTTATTCAAAACTTTTGAAGCCATTCAAGCATGAACAACTAAATATAGTAAAGTTGAATGCATGTATGAATGGGATATGTGGGTTGTTATTTTGGTCGCCTTGATTCTTGGGCTATAAATTGAGGCTCTTGCTTCATTTTTTAGGGTTAGACATTGCAAGAGGATTTAGACATCATTCTAATAGTTGTAGTAGAACTAGGAGTTAGCATATTTTTTAGGGCAAAGGGTTGAAACATTGAGAATACTGAATTGTTGCAAATCTAGGTGATGTAATATAAAGACATTGTCTTTTGGTGATCTTTCTTGTGTTGTCTCATTTTTCATGGTTCTATTTATTCCATATCCTTTAAATTGCTACAAATTTATCATTTGCATGTTAGATTTTAGAGTTAAAAATGATGCAATAGTGTTTTTGGTTTAATATTTGAAGTGTCTGAGTGATCTTTGGGTCCATACTTTTAGCAACTTGTTGATTGTGAGTTGTTGTGAAAAGTTAGCCTGGGCCTTGGTTTTATGTGCTAAGTTTGGTTGTGGGTGTTCATTCATTTCAATCACTTGATAAGGTTGATTTGTGTGAATGCTTATGATTTGAAAATATTTTCATTCCTTAGAAGATTGCACTACTTTTGTGATACTACAGGTTTAATCTGGGTTTAGTAGAATCTAGTTTTAAAGGATTGGTCCACTTCAAGTGTTGAGTCATCTACACTATTGGTCTTAGGATTAGTTTACTTTTATGAAAATCTCTCTGGAACCCCTTTTACCTTTTACAATTTCTTTCAAAAATTTGGGTAAGTTTTAGGTAAAAAGAATTGAAATATTGTAAAATATGATGTGTTTGAGACTTCCAGTAGTTGTTTTGAAAGGTCCCTTGTGATTACCAAAATTTTCACATTTATCACTGAGTTGGTTTTGCATTGTCAAGACTTGACACTAGAGACCTTGGGGTTATCTCTTGAGGTTGGCTGATAGAGATTTACCTTTCAAAAGAGATAGGATTTCACATTCTCTCTAAGTTGTTGTGCGGAAAACACCATCAACAGTTATATCTTCCCTAGTAGGAGTGTTTTTAGGAGAACTACATGAATCAAATATTCTTGACATTCAAGGATTGTTTCTTCTTTAAGATGACTTCATTGCATGTATTAATGGTTGAATTGTCTTGTTCATCAATGATGTTTTTGTCTTGTTCCATAATGTTTTCCCTAGGGGAAGAGAGACACATAAGATTCTCACAACCTTCATCTATTGGATTTTCTAACATTAGAGTATCCTCTTCATAACTAGGAGAGATACTAGGAGAAGAACAAATGTGATTGTCAAGATTGTCTAAATTTTCACTCCTTTGTCCTATAATGTTCTCCAAAGTAAGGGAAGGAATATAAAGAGGGTTGTCATAGATCTTAAAGGTGTTATTATCTAACACCAACATATCCTCATCATTATCACAAGAGGAGATGATGTTGGGAGATGAATGTGGGTAGGTTTCAATGGTCTCGTGTTGTGATATGTGGTTTTCATGATTACCTATGGTTTTTCATCTTGTTCATCAATGTCTCACCTAATAAGCGAGGTAGAAGGAGAGAAACAACTAGGATTCTCAAAACTCTCATTTATTGGTTCTTCTAACACCAAAATATCTTCTTCACCAATAGGAAAGATATTAGGAGAAGAAATAATATGATCATTAATATTATCCAAGGTTGTATTTTCTTTCACTAAAACACTATCATAGGAAGGGGATATGGATTTTTTCTTAGCGTACCTAGAAAGGTAAGGTACTAACATTGTTTGACCAAAAATGAAAACCAATTTTAACCATCTCATGCAATGCTTTAATAATGTAAACAATGTATATCCAAAGATGCAAAACACTTTTATCCAATGTATGCAAAACTTTAAGAATGAAAATGATGTATATCCAAAAATAAAAAGAACTTTTATCAAACTTATGAAATTTTTTATGAATGTAAACATTGTATATGGAAAAGTGAAAATTACTTTATTCATATTATGCAAAGTTTAAAAAATATGAGCACTTTCAGATCTAATGATTCTTGTAATTGAAATGATTTCAAAATACACTTGATTTATAATAGAAATTGGAATAATATTAATTCTACAAGCTATAATAGAAAATTAAAATTAGCAAACAAAAGCATAGAAAAGTATATTTAAACCTTAAAAAACTATAGCTTCAAACTCAACATGGACTAAGACAATAGCAAGGGAATATTGGTCCTACTGAAATAATTTTTAGGTTCTAAGAATTGGAAAAAACAACAAACAACACATAGAGGGTTTTGATCCAAAAACCCATAAAGGGACTAAGACACTAGTAAGGGCATTTTAGTCCTAGTAGAGGTTTTTTTTAGAAAATAGAAAAATCTGGATTGTTTACAGGATCTCGAGGTTGCCTACTCAGGGACCTGATATTTAGAAATAGAAAAGTATGCAAATGAATGCAATAAAAAAGTAACTAATGACAAGCAATTAGATGGAAATTTGAATGAATTTTTTTTCAATTTTGAATGCAATAACAATGCTCCTAAATGCAATTAGGATGATTGACAATTCACTTTTTAGTTATTCAATGATATAAGATGATGCAAGAAAGAAAAAATGCAACCTATACGCACTTTCACTAATGGAAATATGAGAAACCCTAGATGCGCTTTCACTAATGCAAGATGTAATGCAAGAATGAATGCATCCTAGATCTAGAACTTTAATGGACTCCAAATCATAAATGAATGCTCAAAAATGTCAGGTTCACCAAAATGAACCAAAAAGAAAATAGGGTGGGGGAAAAGCCATTATTCTCCTTCGTCCATTCAATAATGTCCTAGGAACCCTAGTTGGATTGAATATAAACACAAAGGTGAATCAATTCGCAACAAGGAAGACCTAGGATGGGGTTCTTTAAGCTTTGAGGGGTTCACCACCAAGCAAAAGCTTAGAAAGACAATTTAGCATTTAACTCAAAAAACCTAGTAATGCAAGCCAAATAATTAATGTAAATGATGAAATTAAGCAACAACAAGTTAGGATGTGTGTACCTAGGAAATCTAGAAATGTGATGAGGATTATGGAAATGAAATTTTTTTGTCAAAATATGCCAGGGATGACTAAGATGCCCTTACTATTGTCTTAGTCCCGCTGCTATTTTTTGGGACAAATGTAGAATCTTTAGATGTCGGAATAGAATCTGAAAGAATCTTTGTAAAATACCACATGGAGGACTAAGACACCCTTGTTGATGACTTATTCCCATCTTTAATTTCTCAAATCTTTGAATGTGATCTTGAGGCTCAAGGTCTGCATTTCCTTCCTCTCAAACCTCAGGTCTTGAAACTTCCAAATCTAGCCTGTAGGGGAGTTTTCCTGAGGATAACAACTTTGCACTCCAAATGATCTTCAAGTCTTCAACCTAAATCTACAAACAAAAACATGCAAGAGATGAAAAACTTGTTTGTTGCTAGTAAATATGGGTTTTCCTTGGTTAAACCCCTTGTTGGTAACTAAACATTGGAATGAAATAGAATAATGGAGGGAAATGATGAATGAACAAAATGCTATGTTGTAACCCACCAAACCCTTGCTATGAAATCTGCAAAATTATGTGAAGTGGCTAGCTTAAATGCAGATCTTGAAAATAAGGAATGCTTGATAGATATTGACTTGAATTACTAGCTTGAATCAAAACCCTACATCATAAATGTTAGCTCAAAAACACACATGATGCAAGAATATATTTGACATGATCCTTGAATCCTTATGATGGCTCCAAATGCTTGATGAACTACTCTTGAATGCTCTTGATTTCGTAAACTTTCCTTAAGAATGAATACTTGAATGCTTGTTAGGATAAAATGGTTGAAAGAACCTTATATTTATACTTATCCATGCTTAATATCCCAAAATTACACCACAACAAACTGAAATATGAATTCATTAATTAAAGGAGGCTAAATCCCATCAGGATTTCAAATTAAATCCAAAAAATAACCTAAGGAGGACTAAGACGCCCTAGGTGGCATCTTAGTCCCAAGGCATGAAACTCGGGGAACAAACTCCAAAAAGGATCCATGTTAAGGAACATTTGAAATCAATTTCGTAAGACCTTTGGGGGACAAAAATGTCTTAAGTGGCATCTTAGTCCTGACCCAAAAATTAGGGACACACACCAAGAATCATTAAATTATCATTTATCCATTGATGTTTGTCAAGATTAGCCATAAAACGATGTAGTTTGATAGGCTTGTGAATGAAAAATAGGACTAATTAAGACATAAATAAGGATAAACAAAGCAAGGTGGGCCCAAACAAGTGTGAAAATTCAAGGGTATGCATTTTCCTACAATACATTTATAAAGTAACATAATTACCATTCCTACATACTAAAAAAAAAAATTAAACAACAAATAGAATAACTTCTTCATCTAGGATGGATTAAATTGCCACCTCCTTATAGAAGCAATAAGCGTAAGAACATGAATTATTGTGCGTATCATAGAACTCTTGGGAATCTCATTGATGAGTATCATGCATTAAAGTTGATATTGAGTGATTTTGCTCCTTGTAACATTTCTATAATAATTGAATAGAAATTAAATGAACTTGAATCCTTGCCATATGATAGTTGTAGAATCATAGTATACTCACTATTACATGTTTTACATTCATTAGAAATCATTTTCTATATTGCAAGGAGCTCATTCTCATCACTTATCTTGGCTCATACTTGTCTTGCACTTAGTGAGGGTAAGGAGTTAGATAGCCTTGTCCTAGTTTGGCACTTGATGTTGTCCCTTTGGCTAGTTTCCTACCTTCCACATATGATGAACAAGATTGGGATGTGAACAACCTTCTAATAGGTTGACTGGCATGTGCCTTACTAGTCTTTTCTTTGTTTCCTTTTTCATGTCCTTTGTGTGATTTCATGTGTGTAATGTGATGCCGTATATTTTTCTATTTTGCATGTCTTCATGTTTATTCCTTTATTTGTATCTATATTCTTCTATATGTCATAAAACTTTTATCTTTTCTTTTATCTTGATTTTTCCTTTTGGGGATGATGCAAGGCATAGAGACATTTATGTCTCTTCCATGTTGACCCAAAAAAATTCTTTGCTTTTGCTCTCTATGTGTCATTCTTCAAGTTCCATGAGTTACTTAGGGAATGATGAAATTTTCAACTCTATAATATCATTGTAGCAAAAAGGTATACTAACCCTAAAATTGTGGATCCCTTGTGTATTTGGCATTTCATTTTGAGGACTGGCCACTTTGTATGTAGCCTCATTTGGAAATGTGTGTTTTTGACATAGAGTTTCAAATAAGCTCTCATGTCTTCTTTATTGTTAGAATTTGTCATTTGCTACTTTAAAAGTAATTCTCACAACTAGTGTTAGGAATATCTTTAAAATTGAGGGGCATACATTGGCGTGTATCATTTTGGAATCTTTGACTAATGTTATGTTTCATTATTACTGCAATATTCTTACTTTTATGCGATGTGTGCTTATTCTTGGTGGAATTGTCATTGGGTTTGATGTGTCCTCGAGGTGTGACGTTTCTTGGCATACAACTTTCCTCTTAGTGGTGATACTATGTGTTGCATTCCCTAAGTGTCAAATCTTTTATTCTAGACTTATCCACTCTTGGAGACATTAGGCATGATGTTCCCTAAGAGGAGACCTTACATGAACCAAGAAAAACCCCTTTGAACATGTTTAATTGTCTTATTTGCATTTTTATCATAAGTGTTTAGCATAACACAACTTTCTAACCTTGTGAAGCTCAAAGTTACAACCCTTTTTCATGCCCACTAAGCATAACACACTTTACTTGCCTATGGTGTCTTATTTTTTCATAAGTGTTTAGCATAAGGCAGCTTGCTAAGTCTTATGAAGCTTGAATACAGCTTGTTATTGATTTACCTTAAAGGTTATTAAAGGTATAACTTTAGTAATATTGGCTATGGAACCTAATAATGTTATCTCAATTTCACCCTTGAGGGGAGAATCACCTAGTGGATGGGTTTCGCCCAGCCGAGGTGAGCAAATCATTGTTATTTGCATAGTGGACAATAAGTTCCCTTGTAAACATTTTAAGGATAAACATTTGAGGGAATGTTCCACATGGAGTGTTGGATGGTTGAGGCTTAATGCTTTCCCCTTTTATTTTCCTTTTTCTCTTTCTTTGATTCTTTGGCATTGTACGATTGAGTATCTTGTCATTGTTGTATACATATATATGTTTAACATAGGCATGGGTCTCCTTGTTCCTTTGTTGGTTTTGTCATGAGATCTTAGATCTTGGGGGCTTGATCATCCTTCCTCGATCTTTTTCATCTTATCCTTTAGTCAATTGTATAACTAGACCTCTCTTGATTGAATACTTTAGTCTATGTTTAATGCAAGGTCATCCTCTCACTAAAGTGGGTGCTAAATTTACTGTAGAAAAATGTAACCCATTATATTTTCTCACTTTTTTGGGCCCTCCTTATTTAAATGGACTTAATAATTCCTTAGTTACATTTTTTAAATGTTCCTCTTTACATTTAGACACTTATTTGGGCCCTCTTAATTAATTGAGCTTAATTATGCCTTAATTATCCCTTTTATTCATTTGCAAGCCTAATGAATTATATTTTCTAAAGGGGAAACCTAGGATAATAATTAATGCCTAAACATAACACTTTACATTGAGCAATGTGTGTTCTAAGTATAGGGACCTCGAATCCATTTTCCCATGGGCGAATGTGTCCTCCCTAGACCATTGGAACTAAATTTAAATTATGTTTTTGGTGATATTTTAATGTTTTAAAATCCAAAATTCAATGTCGGCTTGTGATATTTGAATTTTGAGAAATTAAGGACACATACCTATAAATACAACATCATTTACAACTAAGTTTCACCTAGCATTTTTATGAGAATTTCATGATAATTTCATGAGCAATCAAAGGCATTCAAGAGGAGATATATCAGAGATTTATTGTAGCATTCAAGATCTATTTAGCATGTCAAAGTCTTCTTGCACATCATGCATGTTTTTTGAGCTAACATTGTGATGTAGGTTTCATGATCAAGTCAAGCATTCAAAGTATCATTTCAAGCAATATTCAAGTGTCAAGATCCACATTAAATTCAACCATTTAATGCAAGTTGTAGACCTCCTAAGATCTCCATTATCAAAGTTTCATTCAAGGGTTTGTTGAGTGGTAACATAGCCTATTTTATTCTTCATTCCCTCTTTCATTCATTATTTCAATTCAAGGTTTGATTACCAAAATGAGGTATGACCAAGGAAAACACTATTCACCCAAAAAATATACAGTTTTCTCTCTTGTATGCACGATTGTAGATTTGGGTTGAAGAAGACTTGAAGACCTTTTGAAGACTAAGATTTAAAAAGTTATCAAAGTTGTTGTCAAATTATAGAATCTTACCTACTGATAAGATTTCTAACTTTTTGACATTGAAACTTGGACAAATAAGAAGCTTTAGAACTTCATCAAAGGTTCTTGAAATATTGTCGCAACCCTTGTACTTTGACCCATTCACCCATGGGCGAATGAGTCTTAGATTAGCTTTTGAAAAGCAGTTTTGGTGACTACTACACATGTGTTTTCCCTTCTCATATTTGCATTCTATTTTCTAGTTTTGCAAATATTGAGCTCAATCTTCAAGTTTCCTGTGTTATATTTCATTTTGGTGTTGATTTCCTATTTTGAGTTTTTCTCCCCAAAGTGTTGTTTGAGATTGACCCCTATCCTTCAGTCATAAGGAAATCTAAAGATTCTCATATTGGATTGATTCACCTAAGGGTTGTTAATCAATTCATTTTGGGAATCTCATTTCCTAATGAAATAGAGGAAAATAGGTGTTTTATTGGTTCATCAATCCATTTTGGTGAACATGCCTATTTTTCGTCATTTCACTAGTAATTAAGTATTTTAACATTATTTAATTAATTCATTTTAATTCATCATTTTTGAGTAATTAAATAAATCTTATTTATTTAATAAAGTCCTGATTATCCTTACTCTCTTTGACCAATTAAATAAATCTTATTTATTTAATAATGTCCTAATTAAGCATTATTCTTCCAGATTAATTAAATAAGCCTTATTAATTAATTATATCACTAACTTCACCTACCTTCTATTTTAATTAAATAGTTATCATTAATTATTTAATTAACATTAAATACCCTTCTCGTATTGAATAATTGTTACAAACTATTTAGTTAAATCACTTTCCCACTTCTAAATTAAGTAATTAAATTAATTATTTAATTCTCTAATATTCACTTATCATGACCAATTAATAAATAAATTTTTATTTATTAATTCAATTACATCTTGCACATTCCTCTCAAAATTAATTAATTAATTAATTATCCTCACACATTTTGATTGATCAAATCAAATCCATTGATTATTCAATTTAATTTACTAACTGATCAATCATATTTGACAATTAT
Organism: Sequoia sempervirens; assembly: GCA_007258455.2. NCBI lineage: Eukaryota > Viridiplantae > Streptophyta > Pinopsida > Cupressales > Cupressaceae > Sequoia > Sequoia sempervirens. The sequence continues at coordinate 452,318,267 of VDFB02193867.1, forward strand.
TCCAATCCCACTAATTAATATATCTTTTTTCCACCAATTATTCCAATCCCACTAATTAATATATCTCTTTCCACCAATTAGTCCAATTCCACTTATTATTCAATCCAATGCCATTGATTATTTAATCTAATCCCATTGATTATCCAATCAATTCCCTTGATTGAATTAATCAAGTAAGTTAACTACCCAATCTATTTCCTCTCAACAGACATTGACCATTCATCTTCATCTATGATCTTTGCATTTAGATCATTCATTTGGAATAAGCATTTCTATAAAAGAATCCTTCTTCTCACATTTTTGGTTAACCAAGAATTCTCGATATTTTTCATTCTTTATCATTCAATAGCATTCTTGAGCTTGAAGCCAATAAGCACATATAAAATCTGAGAGCCATATTGAAGGAGACAAATGGAGAGAGACAATGAAGGTGAATCAAAAATAGCTTGGAAGGGAAGGTGAATTGGTATCATTTGTTTATGTTTCCATATTCTTTCGTTCTTCATTGAATAGATTAGATTGGAGATTAGCATTTGAATTCTCTAATTTTAGTGGTTACTTAGATTAGATTCATTGCTTTATGTTCAAAGAAACCTCATTTTTAGGTCTTACATATACAACTAATTATAATGAATGGGATATTTTTTTTATCTTGAGTTTAATTTTCGTATAGAGTGGTTGAATGACTAAATACATTTTTGATATAAAATTGTATGTTTGTATTCTTTTACAAATATAAACATTTGAAATGAAGAGATCTATTCTAGTGTATGTGCTAATAATAAGTAACTTATGTGTTATCATTTCGTTGCCATGGTCTAATAACTATTTTAAGTGTTTACGTTTTTTGTATTAATTTATATTAAATCATTTCTAAGTTTAATAAAATATGGTTTATCTAGAGGATGATTGTATTGGTTTGTAAGCCTAACACCATCTGAAAATTTATTGATTGTTGCATGTTATAGTTTTGTGATTTGAAAAAATTAAAGTTTGATTTTGTTCTCACTTGCACAAAGAGTTGTAAATAAAAGCTATTTAGGGGATCTTTATTTATTTTTTAAATTTTTTCTATGCTTTTTTTTCTTTCTAGTTGAAAGAAAACCCTAAAAAATAAAAATTTTATCACAAAAGAGAGTTGTACCTCTAAAATTCAAAGGAAAGTTATTAAAATCTGCAATTGTTATTTCAATTGTTATTCAATTATCATTACAAATGAATATTTCAAAATCATTTTATTCAAAATTGATAATGATGAATTTGTTAACACTAACAAATTTGTCTATAAATAAAATTGGCTAAAAGTTCCAATGGCCAACATGACTAGAATATGTTTTTTTATAAGCCATATTTTTAATTTTAGTGATATATTATAGTAGATTAGGTATCACAATTCACATGTATACCTTCTTAGTTCAAATGAAATAATGAATTGTAATAGAAATAGTGAATTATAAAAGCGAAGTATACCTATGGCAAGAGCTATTGAGAGCATAGAATAATAGGTTATTGAGGAGGAATCGTTGTCTTTGTTGGAGAGACCTAGTCATAGATGATAGTGCTATGAACATGATAAAATGATAAATAACGGACGTGACCTCTTTTATAGATCTCCTTTCACTCATATGTACATATAACCAACCATTCTTTTAATTATTCAATCAGTTTGTTAATTATTATAGAATAAAAGGACGTACAAAAATGGTAGGAGGATGCGGCCAAAGTTCATCCACCATGTGGAAATTTGACAGTCTTCGTTTCTTATTGAATACTTCAAGGAATTCGAAAAGTCTCTATACACACATTTATTGTTTTTATGGAAAGTTTAGTTAATATCTTCATTAGGTATTAATTCTAAATCTTTGTAGATTAGCTTGTGGTGCATTTTAAGAATAAATGTGATAAAAAATCATTTTCATTGCATTAAACAGGAAATAATTTGAATGTTTATACTCTACAAGTCAAAACAAATTAACTAAACTTATTTGAAATGTGATTAATTTTATTTTTCTATAACTTTTTTCTCTAACAGTCTACTCTCAAGAGATTAAGCACTAGTCTTACCAACTGCTTACGGTTGAACACTTCAAAATCATAATAGCATATCTCTCAATAAAGTGTGACTTATTTTATTTTATAACTGTAGAATGTATTTTATGGTAGAAGGACCATTCTTAAATTCTTTCCTCATTTGATTGTGGATATATGATTGCAGTCTCTCGCAAAACTAACACAATATAAATTAGAGACAAATTATTTGTGTTCATAGGTTGTGCCATAAGATTTGATTTAGCCATATTTTGTGAGATCTTTAAAAAGATCACCTTTATAAACTAAGCTCCATCCTCTGGAAGTTGCAAAATCCTTTAATGAATCTCATAGAAAAAATTGTTACTAATTAGTGTACCAATACACTCTAAAAGACTTTTCTTCTATTATTAACCTATTTTTTCTCAGCATTGAAATAAAAGGTTTTATTCGAGTAACTAATTGTATTTTAGAAATCAACCAGTTCTAGAATCAACAATTTTCATTCTATGTTAAACATGTTAGCAATTTAATCAAAATCCTTATATTCTTTCTCTAACTTTTTCTATAGTTCTACTGGATTATCTAATTCAACAAATTATATCTTTAACATTGAGATGAGGCTCAACCACTTCTTCATTAACATTTCTTTAGAACAACTTATCTCTCAGAACAATTTTTGCTATAAGTTTCTTATTTGAAAACTCAATTCTATCCAGGGCAGACGGTGCAAACCCCATTACGTAAAACTACTTAATGTGAATACCGTCCACTTGAAAGAAATAATGAAATGGTATAAATCCTCTTATTATTATGCCTCAATAGGAAAGTTAAAATAAAAATATCCAGGATTTTGCAATAAACTAAAATTTCAGTGATTCGATTCATGATTCAACGACAGCCTGCTTAATAAAAAATTCAACTTTAAAATAATCACAAGGTTAACCAGAAAACCATAATTTCTCTCTAATGGAAGATGGATCTTCACATCTCTTCTCGTATGTTAAGTTGGTGGAGAAAACAAAAAAAAAAGCTCAATGCAAACAATAGAATAATGTCAAGTTTCCCAATATTACGTTGCGAGAGAATCTAGGCGTAAGGAAGACGACACCCCACAACTATTTACACCCCTCAAGACAGCCAATTGAAACTCCAAAAGCGAGACTTTGACACGTAATGAGATAAGGAAAGGTTGATACTTAAATTCTTCTGTAACAAAAATAAATCAATTAAAGGACTGCAATAACAAATATGGACTAAGATGTAATTTTGGGAAGCTACTGTTAGGCAAATATATCTCAGGATGCTTCCGAGTAAAACCTTGGCTTCATGGCAACCCTGTAAAATAAAGTATCTTGTGGATGATTGCAACTTTAGTTAAGATCGAAAGAAAATCAACTATTTTCCTCTTCTTTTTCGTCTGTGGATGATGTAACAGCAGAGATGATAAATTACCATATTTGTTAGAAATAGATTGATGGTTCAAAGGAAAGTTTATTCTACTAATTAGTTGTAAATTTGGCTTTACTGAAATAAAATCCACACAGACAATTATATTTATAACTACATTTGAAGAGCTGTTGTTAGAGCGCTTGTCTGTAGATTGGAAGGTTGAATCTGTAAAGTTTTTCTCAGCCAGCACAATCTTATGACAACAGTTTATGTGAATGGGATTAAAATTGGTTCAGCTTTGTACTTCAGCCTTCTAATGGTTTGTTATTAGGTTTTTAATAACGCTGATGTTAAAATCTTAATTAATAATTGAAGACTTATAATTTAGTAGTGAAGATGATGGCATATTTTTAATTAAAACGTTCATCAACTTGACTAGAAAGTTTTTAAATAATGATCATGTCAGGATTTGAATCTTAGCAACTTCATTAATATTGAGCCTGTTATTCAGAACCACCTAACCAGATGACAGGCGATTTGAAGGCCACCTTCTTTCAAAATATTTATGTTACATATCCCGTTGTTCCAAAATAAATAAAACAAACTATATATTAATGCGCTCACTATATCCATATGTAATATATGTTTTAATCATTAATGAATTAATAAAACTTGATTTTAAAAATGAACAATTGAATGTAAAGGCTTCATAATTTCTGCACTGTAAAAATACTTCTTATCAATATTTTGTGCAATAATGAAAACTTTTCTTCATTTGGCAAATAGATAATATAATTCATCAAACAGTGAAGAACAAGGGCACTTGCAGATTGGAGATTCTAATGCATTTTAAGGGCACCTCAGTCTATTAAGTCTGATAAATCTATAATTCCCATAGGGGCCCCCATGACAGCAAGGGATCCACTTCCTCATATATGATATCTTCTCCTGGTGGTGCCATGGCATCTGTTGAATATAAGTAGTTGAGCACATCCCAGAGTCAGCGCCAGGAAAATACAAACTCATCATATTGAGGAGCGCATGTAACTAACTCTTGCTTACGTGGTTACCAGCACGGGATAAACAAACGAAAGAACAAACCTACTGTGGTTGAGTGGGCGGCTGTACGACTATTGTGGAAGTCAGGTGCGCTACCTTTCCCGGCTGTACGTACTTTATTCCGCCGCATCTATAAACCACCAACCTGAAACAGCTCACGCATTCAGAACCAGCGGTTTGGAACACTGTTTTAATACGTGGACAAACGCCAGCAACCAGATCAAAATAGTTTGAGTACAAATAACCAAAATATATGTCTTGTGTTTCCGTATTTAGGATTCGATTCCGATTTATTCGCGAGAGACTAGAATTTTAAATAAGATGCCCACTCATGCCATTTCTCTTATTCAAAGGAACAAAAAGTGAGTATGGTCTCAGAATTACTAAAACAGTTTAGCAAGCCTTGGTTGGTTAAAAATAATGTAACTCGTCCGCCTCGCTCCAAACAATGAAATTGTTGCGTGTTTGGTAAAATAGGCCATTTAAACATATATTTTTTACAGTACATTTAAATAATAAAAGAAATAAGATAAATATTTAACATTTATTAATGAAAATAAGGTAAAAATATATTATTCACTATTTAATCATTTAAAATAATACATGTATTAATTGAAAGTGAAAAAAAAACATAGCAAAATGATTTCAAATAGCAATAGCTATCAATAAAGTCTAAAAAATTTATAAAAAAAAAATGTTTTTCTAGATTTCTGTTGGAATATCAAATCCCAACTAGATCATTAACTCCCCATGTGGACCTGTTCTCTCCTTATCTATGTGATCTCAATCATGTCTCAACATTAAAGACCAAGATATGATCTTATCTTCTCCAGCTACTCAGTTTGTTGACTGCTAGCTAATTGACTGTTAGTTGCAAATCCTTGGATGTCTATATATTGATAGGGTATGTATTGTAGAACTCACTCTCAATGAGTCCAGCTCTGTAGAGCTGTAACCTGTAAGGGTATGAGCTGAAGCTCGGTGTTTGTAATATTTATTCGGTTAATATAAATGCTTTATTTCTGCATTCTCCACTTTCAAATTCTTCATTTGGTATCAGAGCGTATGGTGGAAGATTCTGAAGATGTGAGCAGAAATTAAATAGATGGTGGGTGTGCAGTTTGTAGATCATGGAGGACAAAAGTCTTAGATCACTGTTCAAGACTCGCTGGAAGATCAAGGACAAAAATGGATCGCTGTTGTTGAAAGAAAGTCGCAGAAATTTGAAGTTGTTGAATTGCAGATTGGATGGCAAGTTGCTATGCAAAGAAAGAAGCCGGTAATGTGCAAGCCCTATAGCTGTCAAGACATTGTAAGCCAAAGAAGGTCCCTGAAAGAAGATGCCACCCAATGCAAGTTGTAGCTGGTTTTGAAGGAATTTATAAAGTGTTTGAATTTTTTGCAAGATCGTTGAAGATCCAAGTTGAAAGGAGATCGCTGCACCAGCCATTCAAGAAATAAAGAGATCGGCGTTTATGCAATAGAAGTCGCCAGTCAAGGGGGCTACAGATTGAAGTTCACCCAAATGAAAGAAGCAGATCATAGGTTTTTTGAGAAGTCCTTTGTATTTGTTCCAGATCCTTGATATAAGGAGAGATTGTGAGTCTGAAGTTTGATCACTGAAGTTGTGAAGGCGCCTCCAATGAAGGTCACTGATAGGAGGAATAAAAGAAGTTGCAGTTATTAATATCATCACAAAAGGAGAATATACAAGCAGCTAAAGAAAAGAGTTGATGTTCGCCGCAGATCTGAAGGTTTGTCCAAGATAAAAGGCTGATCACTGTTTTCTTTTGCAGATATTACAGCCGCCTAAAGATAATACAAGCAAATGCAGATCCGAGGGTAGATTGTTCATAGATTGTAGGTAGTCACGGCAGAGTCGTAAGATCTGAGGTTGTAGTGCCAGAAGTTTGAAGGTGAAGCCGATCAGTTCCGAAGATTATTAGCCACTGCCAAGTCAAACCATTGTTTTCAAGGCCACAGATTTTGGAAGGCATCGTAGATTTGAATCATCGTTTTTTGAAAGAAAGGTCGCCGCTGCCAAATGCCCACTAGTTTATGAAGATGCTGAAGACTGCAGTCAGAGAGATTGTGCCACCTTCAAGTGATTGAAAAGAAGTCAGATTACTGTTTGATCAAGAGTCGCCGCCATTGGAAAGTGGAGATCGTTTGTTTCAAAGAAGGCGTAGGAGTTTTTAGAAACACCACTGAAACGATGAAGAAGGTCCTGGTCGAGCAAGATGTGGCTGCGATGCGTCTCGTAAACTGCAGACTGAAGCAGCAGTCATCGATCCACGCAGAAACTGAAGCGAAGTTTTCGCTGGAGCCAAAGAACGCCAGAAAATTGAGTGCCGATGCTGTCTACGACAAAAACAAAAATTCAGATCAAAGAAACTGCCATAGCAGTTGATGATGTCTAAGCTATCAATGGAAGTAGTAATTGTTTTTGAAATCATAGAGAAGAGTAAGTGTTCAAAAAAAAGGAATTACCAGTGTTGGAGTTTGCAAGGATCTTGCAATAGCCACTGTTGCCAAATGAGATCCAATCCCCAATCAGATTGTGGGTTTTATGAAGAAACTGCCAAAGTAGTTACACAGCAATAGATATTTGCTGTTGTTTAAAGGAGGAATGTGAAGTTGCCGGAGCACTGAGAAAGAGGAGCTGCTGAAGGAGATCAAAAGACCAAGAGGACAGAGAAATGAAGCTCAAAATTGATGAAGAAATAATATGGTTGAATGCAGTAGCATTATGTGTTGACATAAGAAATGTATGAGGCTAGTAAAGCCAATTGCTGTTAGGATCCCTGAACACCAAGTAGTGTAGCTTGAAGGGAGGTGTTGAGGAAAAGAAATGTATGAGGCTAGTAAAGCCAATTGATGTTAGGATCTCTGAACACCAAGTAGTGTAGCTTGAAGGGAGGTGTTGAGGAAAGTGAATGTATCACACCTAAACCTATGATGGACTGGTGATAAAAGGCCAAAGCTCATGGTTAGAGCATCTCAATAAAAAATCGAGATTTCCTAGGTTCAATCCATATGATTTGAAGATTGAAGATGCCAAAGCATCAATGGCAAAGAAAAAACAACTAATTGGAATTTGTAGCTGAGATTAAGGGGGAGTGTTGGAATATCTAATCCCAACTACTTCATTAACTCCCCATGTGGACCTATCCTCTCCTTATCTACATGTGATCTCAATCATATCTCAACATTAAAGACCAAGATATGATCTTATCTTCTCCAGCTACTTTGTTTGTTGATTGTTAGCTAATTGACTGTTAGTTGCAAATCCTTGGATATCTATATATTGATAGAGTATGTATTGTAGAACTCACTCTCAGATGAGTCCAACTCTATAGAGCTGTAACCTATAAGGGTATGAGCTGAAGCTCAGTGTTTGTAATATTTATTCGGTTATTATAAATGTTTTATTTCTACATTCTCCCCTTTCAAATTCTTCAATTCCATCATTTTCAAGAGAAAATCAATAACCCAACAAAAGAAACAATCTCAAAGAAGAACAACCAAGAAGGATCAAGCCAAATGATTATTAAGAAGCTAAAAAATATGAAGATTTACTAATAAAAAAAGGCCCACATTCGATGATATTGTAGTTATAATTTACAATAAGGAGGCATTCGGTTAAACAATCCACTACAAAATTTCATTTTCTAGAGAAATCAATATCCAAGAAAAGACATGAATAGTCTAAATCCACCTTACACATAACCATTTCCAAACCCAGCTAACAAGATTTCTTAAGTGCCACAAGGATATCATGAGCCTCCATCTTATTATTAGGGTCAAACCTTATATAATATAAGTGTTATGTACCTAGGGATATTATAAGGTATTTAGGTGGATGGAGATACTGGCATGTGGCACACATTCCTTTACCAAGCTATAATGGGTCATGTGGACAACAAAAGAAATTAATTATATTAGGTGATGAGTAGGCCCTCATTAGGATTACCCTACAATTGTATTATTAGGAGGAGGTCTATACAAAGGAGATAATTATAATTGAAAGGGCTAGAGCATGATATTTTATTTGTGATTTCTTGGATATATAGCACAAAGTGAATTCTTCCATAAGAAGTATGGTACATGATGTTACCCTACCACAAAGGTTTATTCTATTTATACATATATTGGATATTAGGGGATTTTGGATCATGAATAAATCTTGTGTTGTGTGAGATCTCTATTATTCTTTATATTCTTTTGATTTGGGAAAAAGTGGAAAAAACCACAATTCTTTAGGATTCATCTATATTGAATATATAGGTATAAAAATTTCAATACCTTTTTATTTCTTCTCTTGTAACTCTCTATTACCCTAATGATAGACCATAGAGAGTGATTCAAAATGTTGATGCAAAAACTTGAGCACAATCAAATCGAAAAATAATATTTGCAATTAGAGAATTAGATAAGAAAGCTACTATCTAGAAATCAAGTTTTTATCATCAACACTAAGTGAATTATTGCAATAATATATTTTTCATAAAATTTATTTTTTAGGCCATAAATTAAAAATTGTTGAGTTTTCACATTTCTAGAAAGCTTGTCAAGATTCATTAATGGTCTATTAATTTTATTTTTTAATTGAATCCAAATTTATCATGAATTAGTCAGTTCAATATTGGGTCTAGTGGATTTGGTAGAATGATAATGTATTGAAATAATTTATTAATAAACCTTAGTATCAATGGAGGTTCCTAATTTTTATGGAATCAACGATGCATTATAATTATGGTATAGGTATTAAATAGCTCAAGAAAAAGGTATTTGATCAAAAGTATGCTTCTTTGGTTTTTAAGTGGTATAGGTATAAAATAGCTCTTTTGGTCTTTAAGTGAAATAATTTATTCATAAACCTTAGTTTCAATGGAGGTTTCTAATTTTTATGGAATCAACGATGCATTATAATTATGGTATAGGTATAAAATAGCTCATGAAAAAGGTATTTGATCAAAATTATGCTTCTTTGGTATCTAACTAATTATTTACATCATTTTTTAAGCATATTTCTTCTTTGGATAAACTAAAGCATGTGGTTTTAGATAAATGAGCTTGAAAATAAGAGTATTATGAAAATGAAGAGAAGGAAGAGTATGAAGAAAAATATGGAGAAGGAGAAGAATTAGTAGAATATTGATAAGGAGTACAATAGAATATAGGTACATGCAAGCTATCGATAAGGAAGAAAGACTCAATCCTTTGATTTATGGATGTATTGGAAGGGAAAATTTTATTGTTTCTATAAACCCTAGTAGCAAGTATAACTTCATCAAAATGTAATTAGCCAACAAGCTACATGTACAAGAAAATCACATCAAGGTTAATCAAATATCAAGTACATATATTAAATTTTGGGAATATCAACCAACAATGGAATAATACTAAGATAATATAAGGGAAAATATGTATTATGAAACAAAAAATATGAAAAATTCTCTATTCAATGGCCAAAGGACTAGTAGAGAAAAAATATTGAAATTGTGATCACTAATTTATTGAATAAAAGCTAACAAATACATATCCAATTTATTTTTGAAACAATCTATTAAATTTTAACAACTAGCAAGGTAGTACTACTCACAAATCAAAAATAGACTTAAAAATCATGATCCCTAGTCACCTTTGAACCTTTAATGCTTCCATTTATTCTTTGATCATTAAGGAACCTTCTCAACCCTTCAACTATAAGAATGAAAAGGATGAATGAGATCACATTGTTGAAACCCTCTTGAAGATAGAAAATAAATAGATAGGACACCCTTAATACAAATAAAAAAGAAGAAAATAAAACATAGATCATCACCCATAAATCCACCCTAAACAAAAATTAAAGAGAAATAGCATGCTCCTAAAAGATTACTATCTAACCCTATCACAAGTTTGTACATATCTAATTTGGTTTAAATATAACTCTATCCTTATAGAAACCCATATAATGAATGACTTGTCAAACTATAAAAATACCATAAGAATCTAATTCCTCTTTACGTGTGCCCCTTCATAGGAAATATTATAAAATCAAAGATTTTTTTTAGATGATTAGCAATAACTTTTATGATAAACTTACAAGATACATTGCAAAGATCAATAAGGTGGAAAAGGTCAAAAGAGTTAGCCCCGATTTTCCAAGAATTAGCGCCACTAAAGTAGAAATGATTATTTAAAAAAACTATTTATTAGTATAAGATTCATGCACAGTAACTAGAAGATCATTCTTTAGTATGCCCCGAAATTATTAAAAAACCCATTTAGAGTGGAAGATTTATCTGTCTTCATCTAAGAAATAATTGTTTTGATTTCTTAAAGAGTGATAGGCCCCATGAATTGGGCCCCACGAATTAACCTTTTATTTCCTTAAAAGTTTCCTTAAAAGTCAAGGTAATGCAATCTAAAATAGCTTGTTCCTCCATAGCTAGAAGACCACTTTTCAGAAAGAAAAATAGAAATGATACATAGCTTCCATGTTAATATCTTGACATGAAATAATTGTTGTTTTGGAGAGAGGGTGATAGAAAAGACACTTAATTACTAATCTTCCTCTGTTTACTTTAATTATAGTAAAATGAGGCATTTAGGTTTTCTTATTAGATCCTATTTATTTCTTGATTTTTCCTTAAAAAATTCTCTTTCCAAAGATTTCATTGATGAAGCTCTTTAAAAAGAGAGGACTCCTCCAAATTTCTTTCCTTAGTCATACAAAAAATTTTGATGAAAAATTAATCAAATGTAAATTTTTAGACACCTATTTCTTCTACCAAGATTATTGCCAAAACAAAAACTATTACTTGCATTAAGATTGACTTTAACAAATTGAGGCTTTCTAAAGAAGGGATATGCAATTGTACTAAAAGAGGGTTTTCCCTCCCACTGCCAAACCACCATATTTTCATGAATAGTCTAATCATGAAGCCACAATAAATAAAATTTGAATAGGGGATTATTTAGAATAATTAAAAGTGATGAAAAAACTTAATAGATCAATGATTCAAACATTGTGAAGTTAAAATATATCAGAACAAGAAACACAATTGACCCCAAACCAATATTGAAATTTAAAATGAAAAAAAACTACATCTTCTATTACACAAGATTTATGAAAAAATATATATTTTCTGTGAATGAATTAGCTAATTAGAGCCTCCTATTTTTACGGAAGTCCAAAGAATAATATTGAAATCATAAGCAAGGAATTAGCTAATTAGAGCCTCCTATTTTTATGTTAGTCCAAAGAATAGTATTGAAGTCAGCTAAGGTCGAAGGATTAGAGAGTAGTATTGAAATCATAAGCAAGGAATTAGCTAATTAGAGCCTCCTATTTTTATGTTAGTCCCAAGAATAGTATTGAAGTCAGCTAAGGTCCAAGGATTAAGAGTAGTATTGAAATCATAAGCAAAGAATTAGCTAATTAGAGCCTCCTATTTTTATGTTAGTCCAAAGAATAGTATTGAAGTCAGCTAAGGTCCAAGGATTAGAGAGTAGTATTGAAATCATAAGCAAGGAATTAGCTAATTAGAGCCTCCTATTTTTATGTTAGTCCAAAGAATAGTATTGAAGTCAGCTAAGATCCAAGGATTAGAGAGTAGTATTGAAATCATAAGCAAGGAATTAGCTAATTAGAGTCTCCTATTTTTATGTTAGTCCAAAGAATAGTATTGAAGTCAACTAAGGTCCAAGGATTAGAAATGATCAAAGAGAGGAAAAAGTCAATATACAACCATAATATAAAATTTCCTTGAAATTTTGTAAGAGCATTAGCTTTTCTTAAAGAAAAAGGCTACCTAAATCAATGTTGGAACCCACCAAAGATAGAGATTTCACATACATAGGACTATACAGAGGCATTCTCATGTGAAATCCAAAATCAGGTCTATTTATATAAGCCTCGAGTAAATCTTGTGCGTATGTGATACCTTCGGAAGCAAGTACTAGGAGAAACCCAGAACTGAAGGAACCAAGTAACTTGGACAGAAAGAAGTCCTCCTGTCGGTGGGAGTAATTAGCACTCGAAGAGGATGTTGTAATGATTCTAAGGTGCTTTGAACATTAGAACAACCAGATAAGGCCATACGTTAAACGCAGGTTCCATCCAAACTTAACTACTAGCCACCCAATAAGCTATGTAGCGTTTTTTTAGATTAAGGTCCAGTATTATGAGAAAGACAATGAATCCTACTTTGATTACTCATAATCTTTACAACATATGATGTATATTGCAAGAATCAATGTAATTTAGAAAGCATAATCATAGGAAAGCCAGCAGATGAACAAACACCTTCACAACCGAATTCAGCTAAAAATATTGAGCAGGGGCTATTAACAGAATCAATTAAGACCTCCTGTTGTGCATCTGCAAATCTTGGGTGCCATGCTATTTGAATGTTAGGTATCATACTCTGTGGATTTTAAGTCATATGCAAGGAAACAAAATTTGGACAAGAGATTGTGCGTTCAAAACCATGTAAGTTCTGTTGCTAATTTAAAAGTGGTTTGAACAATAATGAAAATAAGAACATGGATAGAAATTACCAGAAGCAGCTTGATGATATTTCTGTTTCCAAACACTTTCTGCAGAATGGCGAATTTGACAGGATCATCGGGAGGAAAATGTGGAGCCAAAATACATTCTTCTGAGCATTTCCTGCGTTGCGCTCTACAAGCCCCGCAGGATACAAATATTATTCTTGCCATGTCTGGTGGTAATGGAACCCTATTTTAGGTATTATATAATGCAAGCTAATCAGCCATCCAGACACATTTCAAACTCCTGGTTAGGAAAATGGTGTGGACTACAATTTGTAAAATGGTTTTTATGTGCTAATAAAAACATTTTCAAACTACTGCGCCGTAAAGTAGATGTTGACGTGCAAGATCCTTTTTTTTCAATTCGACACATGAAGCACCGGCTGTACGTGGAAATATGAGACGGAAAAGAAACAGTGGAATAACATAAAATTATCAATCACAGTTGAGTGGGGGGCGGCGATCGATTCGGTATTTGAGAAAATAATGCCTCGAATGACACTGGAGTCGTCGTCATCATTATTTGATCCACATTCATTATCCGTTTGGCCATATTTATTGATTAATAATGTGCATTCACTGTTTAAGATAGTTGCGGCCTCATGTGAAGACATCGTACAATGTTAATACGGCTAAGTCGTCTTTATCATTGTCTCGATTTGATAAGAGTGAAAATTTTAACACATTCAAGAAGAACAAGAAATTCACTAGGTATTGGACATTAAATTCATGAAAAAATAATCAACGGACAATCATATCAAATTTTATGAGTAATAAAAATACAATTCACTAGATTTGAACATAAGGGAGTTGGGTCTATAAATAAATTGTTCTCAATCAATTAATATCTAGATCAAGATCTTATTGTTGTATAATTTTAGTATCATTCATGTGTCAAGACTTAATTTTAAATTATTTTTTGAACAAAATAAATATAGCCAACACAAGTAGAATGGAGAACACTCAAATTGCAAGAAATTTAACCAATCCTTCTAGCTAATCAACTTAAAAGTCCCTTTAAATCCAAATCTTTATAATGTGAAGCAATTGAGCAAACTATGTGATTTGTTTACAAGAGGCTTGTACTAGTAAATATCAAGCAAGACAAAATTGTACATCTAGAGAGTAAATTTTTCTATCATAGTAAATAAAATTATTTAATCTCTTATACCAAATTTTCTAAAATAATAGATAAATCATTTATTTTTAAGTGGAATTATTTTGAATATACTTCTAAATTATTCCTAATTAGACCTAGATGTATCCTTAATCTAACCATATTTACCAAAAAATATTGAAACATGTTATATGTTAAGACAACGAGATTTTCATTATAATGATGATTCTAAATGCTCTAACAAAATCAAATATAAATTATAATGTAGTGATCATTATTAACTTAATAACCAACACTTTAAGTGTTAAGTGTTGGGTTTAGAGTAATATTCAACTATTTTTTTTAAGTTAGAAGCATAAAAAACACCATATTCCATGAATATATTTTACATTTACCTCTATAGAAAAGAACATTGAAAACCTCACCAACTTATTCAACTCAAGGAGAATAAGAAAAGATATATGACCACAAAGGCTAGGAATAAAGAAGTAGGAAAGAGCCTTTGATTGATTCAATTTCAAAGATTAAAACCTTTAGTAGGATTCTCCACTTTAAAAATTCAATAATTCTTTTTGTATTCAAGAGTTCACAAAATATCACTTAATAATGTTTCCAAATTTCATGTAAGTACCCAACGTAGACTCCTAACACTAATTCAAAAGGACACATTAAATTACAAGTTACATCATTTGGCTCCAAAATTAAATTACATATTATTTCGTTGAACCAAAAAATAGGACACATCCATATGAGGGTATTCAACCAATTACATCGAAAGAACATAAAATGAAAGGGAATTACCTTATTAATTATGAGATTGGTTTGAAAATTATTCAATGCCTCCAACACCTCTTTTACTTTATAGTACCCTATCTTAAAAATTATTGAAATTTCCTTCCATTCTCATCACATAATAAATTATTTTAGCCCTGATATTTTTCATTATTATCCTAGAAAATACCTTGATAATGGTTGTATCTAGAAGAAATCTACTAATATTTTCTCAAAAATTATAAAGAAAAAATTTAATAAATCCTTCAATTTCTATCATAGCTATATTAGTAGCTACTCTCCTTACCACAAAATTTCTCTTATAAGCCTTTAGTTCTTTTACTATATATTTTATCACATGTAGGAACTCCTAATAAATTTTTGGGTTACCATCTACTAAATTTTCTTTTTTGTGTAGTTTATTAAATAAAAACCTAGCCATTTTTACTAGTGTAGTTTAACTTCAAATATAAGTCGTTCTTCATCAATAATTTCTTCAAACTCAATCATTACACTATCTTGATCACTTACTCTATGGTAGCATTAAATGGCCTCATGGATAAAATTATTATTGTGATTCTAAAGTCTACCTCTAGGAACTAACCAAATTTATTATCCCTTTAGCATCAACTTTCTATTTTACCTTGTCAAATGCTATCAAGATTGTTGGGACAAGAGATTTTCCATCTACTAGACCCTGAAGATAGTTAATTTATGTTGTGAGCTCACCAACCTAGGTCCTAAGTTATTTCTCCATTTTCATCTTTTTCAATATTTCCTAGGATGGTAAATACAAGAGTTCAGAGATTTTTCTTCTCTCTTGACTACACCAAGTGTCCTAGATTAACTATATGCAACTAATAATCACTAGGTTATGTGTTGACTATATCTTTTTCTATCAAAGGATTTACAATGTGTGGAATCATCACTACATGAGTGTTCATATTGAAAAATCATAATTTCCTATATCTCACTAGCTTTGGTTGAGACTAGAACATTCTCACTAGCCTAGAAAGATCCTCTTATCTAGGAATATAATTTAATTTTCTCTTCTTTATAGTAGCACTAAGATTCACTAGTACTATTAAATCTTCATCTAGAATATCTCGGTGCTCTAGGTGGAATTAGTTGTCTTTGAGGAGTGATGAATGTTACGATAGGTGACATTATAATTGCTATCTTAAGTTGATTTATGTTTCTCCACACTTTTTGGAAAGTTTTCTTGAGGACATGAGAGACAAAATATTTATTGTTTATTTCCCTATGAAAAATTGTAATTGCATTCAAAGAGGTGGACCCTTCACAATGGAGGTTACAAGGCATCTCGAGAAAATATTCTTTTTAGGTGTCCAACTTTTTAGGTTGGGACTACTTGAGTGTGCATGTCCTTGCATGTTATTTGCATGTTTTACATGCTCTTAAATAGTCGGATGCCCAAGTTTGCATGGTGATGCATGAGCTTGCATGTAGTTATTAGAAATATAGAGACTTATGTTTAAAATATTATAAACATAAAAACAATCTCAATGACTATGAAGGTTGTCTATCTCAAATAGAATGAACAATCAATACAACCATTTACTTGATTACTACAAGCCATATTTGTACATTATGAAATGGATTAAGCATATGAATAAGATCTCACACAACCACCGTAATGCCCCATAATAATGGGAACACCTTGTACAATATGCTAATGCATAAAGAAAAATATTCATAGAGAAGGCCCACCATGCATGTTGATACAACATACATAATCAATGGCACAACTCCAAAGCCTACAGTATAATATTGAGCATGTGCACCATAGATTTCATCTCTTACACACATGTTTGGTTGTTTTAACTTGAGAGAGAAAATAGGCTGTTGAAAAACTCAATTAAGATGATGCATTGGTTATTCATCTGCAAATCCCGGGTGCGATATCTTAGGATACCATCATTTCTTCTTGCCATGTCTGGTGGTAATAGAACCCTAACATAAATATATTATAATGCATGCTAATCAACCGTCTAGGCCCATTTAAAACTCCTCCGTAGAAATTTGCAAACAGGCGTTTATGGGCTAATGTGCGCGTTGGACGTGCAAGATGCCGTTTTTAGAATTCACCACATGAAGCACCCGGTGTTTAGAGATTTCCATGGAAACAAGTGGATGTACGACACAGAAAAGAAAAAGGAGAAAACGATAAAATTGTTCATTGCAAGTGTGTGAACGGCAGTGATCGATTCCATAATTGAAAATACTGCGCTCGACCTGACACTGGAGTCAACATTTATCATTAGTTCATACATTTTCACTATCCGCTTAGGGTCAAAAGTATTTTCGTTTGTAAACTTTTGACGGTATTTATTAATTAAAAATGTGCATTCACACGATTCGATAGATGGTGACTTACGACGACGTCATCAGCTAGTCTCTATTACCACAGTTGAATAAATTATTCAGGAATGGTAGTCTTGTTTCTCTATCCACGTTGTCAGCTGATTCAGTGGTTTTCTGCTGTTGGAGGTTTTTCTAAGCTCTGTATTGTCATGTACATCCTATTGTATTTGTTACTTCTTCGCTGGTTTGGTTCTGATGATTCTCACCGAATTCCGCTGGTTCGTTGCTGCTAATTATAAGAGCAGTTTGTCGCTGATTTGTAATCTGTTTTCTTCAAACATGCTTCATCCAATAAAAAAGCAATTTAATATGGCATTTAGGTTTTATATTTGATAGTAATATAGTTATATTTAATTTGTTTTGTCACTTCAATCGATTAATAAGTGTGAGGTAGTGGTATGCTTTTTAATATTGTAAATATAGTATTTGTTTTTTATTAAAAAAAAGTAGTCAGGGTTTTCAATTCGCAATAGAATAGAAACATCAACAAATCAAGCAATAGAGCTTGAACGCAACAACTTTGATCCCAAGGGTTCCTCAAATAAAATAGAGTCCTTAGAAAATCAGTTCTTCGTACATTGTAGAACTATCTAAGAAGAGTCACTAACCACATTTATAACATTTAGACAAGAAGGGAGAGAAGCCCCCTATAATGCTTAACGGAAAAAACAAAATTGGTAGGAGAACAACAAGGAGAAGAAATCCGCCTTGTCCAAAATCGAATCATCAAGAAGCTTAGAAGAAACAACAATTGAGTAGCAAGCTTATTATTCATGTGTGTACAAGGAGGAAAATTTTAAAAAATTATTTGTTGATTAGATGGGGTATAATATATTAATTAAGGGACAGGTCGGATAATATAGATTGAAATCAACCGATTCTAACAAGAGTGTGTGTGTAGTTGATTTGGCTACAAGTTTGATTCATAGTATACACAATTATGATTAGTATAGTTCAAATTGAGTTTGTTCTTTAGAACGGATATTTGTTAAATATTAATGAGCAAATTATTTTCTAATAGATTGATTGGTTGATTTTGAATTTGATACTAAGACCTTGAAATTGAGTTTATTTTTATAATAAACAATTGATAAATATTAATTATCAAATGGAGTGGCTTTGTAGATTGATTAATTAATTTATGAATGCTAAGACTATAGTTGATGCTAATTAGTTAAAGAGAAAAATATATTGAAAATTGTAATTACATTGTAACATGCTTGAAAATATAATTGATAATAACCAATTAAAACTAAAAGTATTTTTATTTGCCTAATGAATATTCATATTTGATACACTATTATGTAAATTTAGAATTATAAAAGTTCAATAATTGTAAAATTATAAATAGTTATAAAAAAATGAAAACCTAATTATGAACTAATATATATCATATATTTAAAAAACTAAAAAAATAAATTAAAATTTAAAACAATTCTAATATTTGGTAAAAAGATAAAAATAACTCTAACTAAAAATAAAATAAAATGAAATAATTTCAAACTACAAGAAGAAAAACTATCTTACAATTAGACTATTTTTTTTTTAAATTAAAATAATTTTATAAAATATAAAATATATAAAGTTATTAAATATTTAGATTATAAATAAAAAATATTATATATTAATAAAAATTTATTTGTAGTGTCCATGATAGATGTGAACAAGATTTTTGGAATAACTCTGTGCAATTTTATCTTCAAGTTAAATGTTTTTTATTAAAATATTATCTTAAATTATTTTATTAACATAACTACATCAATTAAATTTCGAAGAAATCTACAAATAAATTTTAAAAATAAAAGTAAAATAAGAGAATTTTTTAACTTGCCCCACGTGCGCAACCTTTTATTTCGTGAGGTGTTTTTATTTTTTAACTTGCCGCACGTGCACAGCCTTTTATTTCGTGGGGACAAAATTGTACGGAAACAATTAAAAGATTTAATAAGAAAAAGCCTTTTAATTCTTCCTATGTAAACGTAAAGTTCATCATTCCTTACCCCCATTTTTCTTGGACGCATGTACGCATAATAATAACTAGAAGTACTATTCACTATGTAAACATAAAGTTCATCATTCTGCCTATGTAAATGTAAAGTTCATCATTCTGCTGAGCCGCTCTGTCTGTCAATGTCGTTTCACATCGTTTTTTACAAGATATTTCCTCGAATTTTGTGAAAACCAGCATAATAATAACTAGAAGTACTATTCACTAGTATGCATACCGAATAGTATATAAACTAGAACTTGGCATTGCATCTTAAAAAATTCAAGGATACAGAAAATCATATATCTTATACTTAAAGAGTATGTGTTTGTGTATTGATGTGTATTGATGTCGTGTATTTATCTAATAATAAATTAGATAAATCTAGATTTTTTCTTTAAACAAATGAAGTATTATTTGATTTTGAAATATTAGCATACATATTTAAAACATAAAGCAATGCAAATGAAAATAGAAGGTTCACATCTAGTTGGAAAATCAGAGACTAGTTTTGCACGATAAGTGAGATTTTGGAGGCTTTTACCATTAAATGTTATTTTTTGATGACTCAAGCCAATAAAATATGACTTAATAAAATATGTGAAAAATATCCTTTTCAATATATTTATTGCATTTTTATAAGAAAAGATTAAAAAAATAGACACTTGGAGACGAACATCTCTTGATTTAGGGTTATGGTTAGACATAACATTGAAGTTAGTAGCGTTAGTAGCATTCATGACACAACATTAACGTTCAAGATGTAAGTAAACTTAAATTATGAAGAGGACCTACTAGATGAGCTAGTAAGGTAAAACACCATAGTCACACCAACACACTTATCCATTTTAACTTATAGACCTAACCATATAGTTCATATTAACCTAAATATTTCAACCTTATAATACAAAAAAGATTAGTTAAAAATAGAGATTAATGATTTTTTTAACCTAAAAGAAAAGAGAGATGCTACCATAGAACATGTAAGAAAGAATCATGCAATAGTCAAGAAAAGGTTTTATAAGAGATATAAGGTTAAATGTATTCAAATATCATATTTAATTATTTTTGGACAGATAAAAGGAAAATAATTGTGATCATTATAAATTTTAAAAACTATAGCTAGGTCCTTACCAAATATCAATCATATTATGAGATGATAGCTTTAGGATTAACACTTTACTAGAAAGCTTCTTTGATTGCCACTTAATCTGTACTATGAAGAATTGTTTCGATGCCTAAATTTATTGAGGGAAATTCTTATATAGAGTATATGTTTTTATTTTATTTTTCTTTTCATTTATTTTTATTTTCTATTTATTTTCTTTATTTTTTCTTGGTTTTATCTTTTTATTTTTTTCCATTTAGTTAACCATCTTGATGTAATTTTGTATTTTATCTATATACCACTCTTGGTTTCCATTATTTTAGTGATGGTCTTATATTTTGCATCGTTAGTCATGTAAAATCTTGCCATTGCAGTATTTTAATTTTTAGACCAATCATTATTCTAAATGTATTATTTGGTTCTATTTTTACTCACTTCAAGCATAAAATGGATAAATTTATTGAGATTAGAGAATTATGAGTTTAGTGGTCAATTTTTTGATATATTATTAAACTCTATAGACATTTCAATATGTTCTTGAATTGGTTTGAGGTTATATGTTGTTAGTTTAACTTAGATAAAACATCTTAATATTACATAATTTTATTGATGACCACTAATAATGTCAAGCCATAAATATGCTTCATTATCTATGGACTAATAAAGATTGAAATTTAATAATATAAAAAATTAAAATTAAAATTATAAAAAAAAAGTTATGAAAATAGAGTAGAATATCACAAGAACTCAATTAGATAGGTGATTCAAGTAATCTTTATTAGTGTTATGGATACCTAACTAGCAAAAGAGCTATCCTTATATTGTAATCATGAGTAATTTTTTTGGGGCTATAGATTCCTAGATATAGGAAAAGAAATACCCATGTTAACAATAATCAAATCCTCTTAATTATACAATGTAATATAATTCGCCCTAATTAGAAGAGCATGGACTTATACAACCTCTTTTAGATTGCACCTTATGGTGATTAGATCTTAATTCCTGAATGAATAAATTGACACACAAACCATTAGATATTAATATTATTTAATTAAATATTTTTTTAATATTTTCTTGTCATATATTTGAGGTCCTCTTGTGTATTTTGGTGTAGGATTTGGACTTCTCATTTTTTAAGGAGTCATTATATTAAAAATCTCATTAGAATTTTTATATCTTTTTTTTTTATTATTTCTTAAACACACATGCACCATTTTTATTGATCAAAACAAGGATTCCTCTTCTTTATTTTCTTTTCTATTTGCTATTTTTTCCTTCTTTAATGCTTTATTTCTAGTTGAAGCGCTATAAAATCCACAAATGACTTAAACCTCAAACACATATTAGCCATGGGTTAGTTTAAGCCATGCATATCTACAAGTACTCCTATGAAATAATACATCATGCCTTATAAGAAAAGAAAAAAAAAACATGAAAGAAGGAAGCATGATCTATACCTATTCCATAGTGGATTGGTGTCAATTGTACAAAGTGACCCTTCCCAATCCTTGCTAAACTCAATGATAGATGCCTTGAAGATGGAGTGAAATGGACAAAATCAGCTCTCAATTGAAGAGTGTAACTTTGCATGAAGATTGTAGATGGATTGTTGAAGAATAAGCCCTCTATTTATAGATTCTCAAGTTGAAATAGTGCTCAAAAGAGAGCAATGTGGGATAAAGTTTTAGCCAATGAGATGGAGCCACTTGTCACCTTGTGAGTGGTTGAGGAATGTGCAAGTTTTGGTCAATGTGCCAATAAATGGGATTGGTTGGCTTTTTCAAATTCAAATTTGGCTTGTTGGAGGGAGAAAAAGAGACTTTAATGCCAAGTGGGGGACATGTAAGAGAGAAGTTATTGCCATGTTGGAAGGGACAAATCAACTTGCTTTCAAATTCAAACTTGAGGAATATTCTCAAAAGATGCCATGTTGAAAAAAAATGATAAATTTAATAAATCAATAAATTGATTTATTTGTGCTAGTGAGAAAAGCTAGAGGATATGATGGGTGATTAGGTTAGGTTAATCAGGATTAGATTAACTTAGATGATGATTAGATTCCTTTGACCCATTTGACTTAAATACTTTCATTTATTTAAATCAAAAGGGATAGAATATGAATTTGAGATTTAATTAAATAAAGTTTGGTTTATTTATTTAAAAGGATGATGCAAGGTAAAGGTTAATTAAATTGAGGAAGATGAATCTAGGAGATGATTTATGAAAGATGAAATGTTAGGATTTGATTCAAATTGATTTATTTAATCAAATGAGGTAATGATAGGTTTAAATAAATAAAGTTAATTTATTCAATTTAAATGGATGATCCTTAAAGATTGAATTAAATAGACCCGATTTACCTGGTGAATGGATGAATGTGAATTTGATTTATTTAATGAGTGGATGAATGTGATGCTAATTAAGTGCATAATGCTAATTTTACGTGTCTACATTTTGCCCCTCTTTGAAGCAATGTACTTGTTGCATTAGTTCAAAGAATAAACTTTCCGTGATCAAAATTAAAAAAAAAATTGTTTTTTTCGAATGCCCCAGTGGAAAGTACACTAGTACATTGCCCCCTCGAGCGATCAAGTGAAAAGATTCGATTTGAGGGTTGATCTCACGATAAAGAGGTTCAAAATGGATAGTTATGATGATGATGCAAATGAGATGATTTTAAGATGCTTAGAATAACCAATCTATATTACCTTAAACAACTTAAAACGATGATGTAATGCATGTGAGATGGATGAGATGGATGATGTGATATGCTATGATTATGCAATAGATGTTTTATGCAAACGTATGATTTATGAGATGCTTAGACTAATAGATCTATATTATGATGATGACTATGTATGTGAGATGATATGTCAAATGTTGATGGTTTAAGGATGTAGGATGGATGCACTAGTGATGATGATTAACTAATCATGACGTGATGTTAGTGTGAAACAAAAGAAATGAGAAATGAGATGATGACAAGACGATCCAACAAGCCAACTTTATGAGACATGATGATGATAAATGGACGATTTGCTTATCAATGATTGGGATTTTAAAAGGGTCAGTTACCTTATGTTTGATAACATGCCTAAACATGATGCATCAAGGTATAAAGAACTAGGATGGTGTTCCACTTAGTGTGATGGAATTTGACTCAACAAATAGATAGGAGTATTCTTTTTCACACCTGACATATGAAAACCTCGCTAGGATGCACTTTAGAAGTTTCAAACATCTCAGACCAAAACATAGAAAGGTATAACCTATCAATGCAATAGTCAACAAGCTTCCTAAAACACCCTCCATACATATCTAACAAAGCAAGTATTCGCTAAGGTTATTTTACAAGAGGGTATGTGCAGGGTCATCATGGGAAAAATAGGCCCTTAAGTGGCAACAAATTCAGAAAAATTAGAGTTAGGCAACTTGACATAAAAATTTGAATAATTTATCCATATTATTTCAAAAATATGTAAGAATAGAATCTGTAGCAAATTGAATGTAGTTTCTAAACTACAAGGTTTATTTTAAAAAATAAAAATCTATTTGGTGAAAATTTGAAATTTCAATGCAGTAGTACTTAAATTTTAGGAAAAAAGAACAAGTAGGTGTCTATCTGACCACCCTAACCACAATAAAATGATAATATTTTTTATAGTATTTTATATATAAGTAGAGGACTCATGTCCTGATGTGATGCATATTTTTTTGTAATTTTTTTCAAAGTAAATAATTAATTATGAATTTTTTATTATAGCTTTTAAAAAATATAAAAACTTGTATGTCTAATGACCTTAACTTGGTAAAAAATTCATGAAATTCAACTCTTTTTTTCTTAATCCTATAGTATGCAAAGTATAGAATTTGATGCATGTTTCAGATTCAAAAAATCTGACACCGTTTGAAAGTTATAGATATTTTTCAATCAGCCTATCAATTAGGACTTTAGTCGTAATTCAAATAGAAAATGAATACTAATTATTTATTAAATTCAAAGTAAAGCATAATTTTTATTGGTGGAAAGCTAAGAATCTCCTCTAAAAACCCTTTTTGTTTCATCAATTTTAGGTAAATAAACATTCGTTAGCCACATACCCTACACATACCCATCATATCGCCACTTTTTGGCCTATCATGATCTTGCACATACCCAAGAACATCCAATAAGCACAACAGACAAAAGATAATGATCGTTTCCCCATTCCTACCTCTCTAAATCCATTTGTTTGGACATCATCGAAAGGTTATTGGAATGATTGCAAAGAGATAAGTCAAAAGACCAAGATAAAGCAAACAAACAAGCTGATGTTCTTCAATACTGCTAACCAAAAGGAAATGAGTTTTTAAGGATAAGAACTGAAACTATTGCCAAAAGATAATGCCCATTGTAGGAAGGATACATCTTAGGACATGTTAGTGGGTGGCGGCACGTCATTTCGTTTATCCAAAGTTCTCTTTCTAATAAATAATGGCCATTGTAGGAAGGATGCATCCTAGGACATGATGTTATTAGATTATTGAAATAGGGCTGATTGGATGATAGACTATTGACATAAAGAGTTGGCCAACTTTTTTACGAATTGACTTAGACTTGAGACTTCATGTTTTGAGTTTTACTTTTTCTCAAGCTAGACTTGTTTCTAACTATTTCACCAAAGGTTGAGGATGATGATAGTTTATTATGAGTGGTGTTTATTGCGGGTGCAAGCGAGATGAGACGGATGGATTTTTTTTCAAATAGTTGGATTTTTTGATGTTTTGCAATGTTTTGAGGCTATTTTTGGTACTTTTTGAGATTTTTAAATGTTTTGATTTTTGATTTTTGAATGTTTTTGGGGTTTTATGAGATTTTGACCAAGAGACTAACCTAAAGACCTATCCTAGGGGCCTCGGGGCCTGATCAACAAATTAGCCTTGCCTCGTTATACACGCAGAGACGATGTAGTTTGACTGACGACTTGACTGATTTACAAATGATGATATACATGATGAAATGCCAGTTTATTATGACAAACTCCTAAGCGACTGACCTAAGTGTCTCGGGGGATCAAATATCAACCTTTTCTACGTTCAAGGCTCAAAGACCCGTAGTTTGACAAGACAACTTTTTTTTGACTTTTTGACTAACTTTTTGACCTTTTTTGGGATTTTGATATGTTTATAGATTTTTTGGTTTTGTGATGTTTTTGGATTTTCTGATGTTTTGATATTTTTTGGATTTTATGATTTTAGGACTTCAAGAATATACATGAATCTAATCCAATGAGAACATACCCCCAGCATAATGCAATAGACTACTCTGATAAAGGCAAGACAAACTGACCTTGAGGATGGGCCAAATAGTACTAGGAGGGATCATGATACGAACACAGGACCAAGCTATAGTGCAGATGCGGGTGGATGAGTGATGGATGGAGATTTGAATGCGATGGATGATGTAGAATAGGTCGTAAAGATCCTGGTGGATGGAAAGTGCTTATTTACACAAGGTGCCTATTTGCCAAGTTTTCACCAAGGTACTTGCACAAAGTGCCACTGAAGTGGTTTCACTAGAGGACGATTTTTCTCTTTACTATTTTATATCCTTTTTCTGATTGTTTTGGATTTTTTTTTCCTTTTTTTTTGTTGTCACCAAGACACCTGTTTGCGAGGTTTTCATTGAAGTAACCATTTTTTTTAGGACATTTTCTATTTTTTTTATTTTTTATTTTTTAGTTCTATACGTTGAAAGATTTAGGCATAAAATTTTTTGAGATGAAATCTATTCATGGGATCTTGCAGAGGTTCCCCTTCGGGTGTTGATAACTAATATTCCCTTGACTTATAACTTGTTGTGATAACGAATGGTCCCAACCAATTGGGTTCAAATTTTCCTTTGCTGCATGGGTTTGGGACATTCTTCTAATTCTCCTTTAATACCAGTTCTCCAACTTGGAAAGTCATGCTTCTGATTTTCATATTATAGCTCCTTTTGAGTCTATTATGATAGACTTGCAAATGATTTAAAGCATCTATACGCTGCTCATCCAGTAGCTCCAACTCATTTAGTCTTGATACTCGGTACTCTTCATCTATGATGAGGTTTCGCAGTGATATCTTGAGTGATGGGAGCTCAATCTCAATGGGGAGTACTGCTTCTGATACGTAGACCAAGGAGAAGGGAGTGGTACCAGTAGGTGTGTGGTTGCTGGTTCGATAGGCCCAGAGAGTGGGATTAAGCTGCAAATTCCATTCACAACCTGCATCATTGACTGTTTTCTTGAGGATTTTCAAAATGGTTTTATTAGTAGCTTCTGCATGGCCATTTCCTTGTGGATAGTATGGGGTGGAGAAGCGATGTTGGATTTTAAATTTTTCACATAAGTCACAAACCTCCTAATTTTTAAATGGTGTCCCATTATCTGAGATAATGGCTTGTGGAACACCATAGCGACAAATGAGATAGTTCAAGATGAGCTTTGATATCTGCTTCCTAGTTATATATGTCATGGGTATGGCTTCCACCCACTTAGTAAAGTACTCTGTGGCGGTTATGATGAATTTTTGGCTATTAGATGAAGTGGGAGTGATTTTTCCAATGAGATCGAGTCCCCACTACGAAAAGGGCCATGGTGTGATGATGGTATAAAGTTCTTGAGCTGGAGCATGGATGAGGTCCCCATGCTGAGTTGACATTGTAAACACCTTCTGACATAGGCATGTGCTTCTCTTTCCATTATGGGCCAATAATACCCCATCCTCAGTAATTTATTGGCTATAGTCATTCCACTCGAGTGTGAACCACAAATACCATTATGTACTTCAGTTAGAGTGGTTAATGCCTCCTCAAGGTTTAAGCAACATAGTAAGGTTCCTTCTATGTTCCTACGATATAGGGTATCTCCTAGGATGACGAATCAATATGCCTTTTTGACAAAGGTTCATTCTAAGGTTGATGGTAAGTCAGCAGGTATGACACCTATTCAAAGGTATGTATAAATTTCATGGTACCAAGGATCACCGGGACCAATGATTTTGCACACGAATTCTGATTCTGATACCTCGAATGTGGGTACGAGAAGCTGCTCTATCAGGAATTCATATTTGGGGACATTGTGAGGGATGTCTAGTAAGGATCCAATCATTTCCATGGCTTTTGCTACTTTGTTGTTGGCTCTAGGAATTTGCTCAAATGTGATTTCGATGAAGGATTCTTTGAGAGTCTCCACAAATTTCTTGTATGGAGTGAGCTTATCATCCTTGGTCCGGTACTCATTGTTGACTTGGTTTATTATCAATTAAGAGTCTCTGTATACTCTAAGGGCTATGATATGCCACTGCACTGATATTCTGAGACCTATGGTTAAAGCCTTGTATTCTGTGATGTTGTTAGTGCATGGAAACGCTAATTTGTAGGACCTTGTTATGCAGTCCCCTTATGGGGTGATAAAGAATATTTTGACTTCTGATCCATGTTGCGTGTATGAGCCATCAAAGTAAAGTTTCTAGTGATCAACTATGTTGAGGTTGAAAATAGAATCATTTGGAAACTATGAGATGAGAGGATTATTTGAATAGATTGGTGCTTCTGCAAGATGATCTGCAATGACTTGGCCTTTAATTGCTTTTTGCTCCACATATTCAATGCCATATTCTGATAGTATCATCACCCATTTGGCCATTCTTACTATAATCATTGCCTTTGATGATAAGTACTTGAGAGGGTCAATTGTGGTGATGAGTTTTATTTTGTGTGCCAACATGTAATTTGTCTAAATCTATGTGATGCAAACACTACTGCTAGACATACTTTTTTGATGAATGAGTAATTTAACTCATGTCCAACCATTGTTCTGCCGATATAATAGATGGCCCTTTCTATTCCATTTTCATCATGTTGAGCTAGGAGAGCTCCAAGGGCTGCTGTCATTCCTGACACAAAGAATTAATGGCTTTCTTGGGATTGGTGGCATTAGGACTGGTGGTGTGAGTAGATATTCTTTGATTTTATTGAAGGCTTCTTCACACTTGTTATCCCATTTGTATGGTAATCCCTTGTGAAGTAGGTGAGAGTATGGGTTTTGTTTGCCTGCTAGTTGTGCTATGAACCTTCGACTGGATTGAAGCCTACCTTAGAGACCTCTCAATTACTTTAATGTTTTTGGTGCCTCCATCTCAAGGATTTATTTTACTTTTGCTGGATCTACCTCAATACCTCTCATTGACACTATGTATCCTAGCAACTTTCTTGATTGTACACTGAAGATGCATTTCTTTGGGTTTAATCAAACCTTGTACTCCTCTAGCCTATCAAAAATGGCACTTAGGGTTGCTATGTGATGCTTTCTCCTTCTAGATTTGGCTAGGATGTCATCAACATAATCTTTGATAGTTTTTTGAATCATGTCATGGAAGATTAATGTCATGGCCCTTTGGTATGTTGCTCCTACATTCTTCAAGCCGAATGGCATCATATTCCAGCAGTAAGTCCCCCATGGACAAGTCAAGGCCATTTTGTGTTGGTCTTCTTTGGAAATCATTATCCAATTATAACCTAAGAAACCATCCATCAAGGAAAGCATTTCATGTCCCACCGTCATGTCTACAATCATGCCAATGTTGGGCAACATGAAATCATCTTTCAGACATGCTTTATTCAAGTCTCTGAAGTCTGTGCAAATTCTGATGCCCCCATCGGGTTTTGAGACAAGCACCAAGTTTGATACCCATTCTGGATAATCCATTGGTCAAATGAATCCTGCATCCAATAGCTTTTTTAGTTCCATTTGACTAGCAAGGTGATATTAGGGTGCATTTTTCTGAGCTTTTGTTTAACAGGCTTTGCTTCAGGGTATACTGCTAGGTGGTGAACTATGATTTTTGGATCAAGCCCTGGCATGTCAGAATAGCTCCATGTGCTATGAACCTTCGACTGGATTGAAGCCTACCTTAGAGACCTCTCAATTGCTTTAATGTTTTTGGTGCCTCCATCTCAAGGATTTATTTTACTTTTGCTGGATCTACCTCAATACCTCTCATTGACACTATGTATCCTAGCAACTTTCTTGATTGTACACTGAAGATGCATTTCTTTGGGTTTAATCAAACCTTGTACTCCTCTAGCCTATCAAAAATGGCACTTAGGGTTGCTATGTGATGCTTTCTCCTTCTAGATTTGGCTAGGATGTCATCAACATAATCTTTGATAGTTTTTTGAATCATGTCATGGAAGATTAATGTCATGGCCCTTTGGTATGTTGCTCCTACATTCTTCAAGCCGAATGGCATCATATTCCAGCAGTAAGTCCCCCATGGACAAGTCAAGGCCATTTTGTGTTGGTCTTCTTTGGAAATCATTATCCAATTATAACCTAAGAAACCATCCATCAAGGAAAGCATTTCATGTCCCACTGTCATGTCTACGATCATGTCAATGTTGGGCAACATGAAATCATCTTTCAGACATGCTTTATTCAAGTCTCTGAAGTCTGTGCAAATTCTGATGCCCCCATCGGGTTTTGAGACAAGCACCAAGTTTGATACCCATTCTGGATAATCCATTGGTCAAATGAATCCTGCATCCAATAGCTTTTTTAGTTCCATTTTGACTAGCAAGGTGATATTAGGGTGCATTTTTCTGAGCTTTTGTTTAACAGGCTTTGCTTCAGGGTATACTGCTAGGTGGTGAACTATGATTTTTGGATCAAGCCCTGGCATGTCAAAATAGCTCCATGTGAAGTTTATCTATCTCTCTCTTAGGAAGACTACTAGGAGCTCTTGTTCCTTTTATAGTAATGACTATACATAGAATGTGATGTGTGGGGTCTCCTCTGTTCCTAGATTAACCAGATTACACCTTTCTACCAGGACTACTAATTTTTCGTGATGAAGAGCTCTGAAAGGAAGATTGAATCCCCCATCCTTGGGTGCCTTGGAGACATTTTCACTATTGGATGCATCCTTTCTTTTTACTTTTTTCTGGTCAAAGAGTGTCACAGTGTGGTTTTCACTCAAGGACATAGATATTATTCTCAATTTTTCACTTTTGCGACTGAGGAATTCAATGATTTTCCCATAATAGGCATGTGCATCTAGCTCAATTATGAACCCTACTTTGTGATCCCCACATGGAATGTTATCCCATAGTCTCATGAATTCTGAGAGTACCTCATCATTTTTTAATGTATCAAGAATTGGTGCTCCTCGTTGGTCATAGTCGATGAATTGGGGGTATACTAGGTGGATTTCATGATTTTGGTGGTATGATTCAAAAGATAAGGTGCTAATCATGAAAAGAGTGGTATCCTAAAAAAGCCTAGGTAGGTTGGTTATGGGATCCTCATCATCACTACTACTATAGACGCTAGTTATGTCAAATGTAAAGTTGTCTAAGACACGACTTGTAGATGTACTGGTAAGAGAAGTTCAACTGTGAATTGTTGAGGAGGAGTTTTTACCTTTCTAACTGGAGGACCTCGGCCATGTACGGTTATAATCGGAAATGTACATCCAAGGCCAAGAATTCTCATTCACATCTCTAGTATGATAGGTATTATAGCCCATTATCATTTTTCCCAAGTCTTTGATTTATGTCATAGCCCATTGTGAGCATCATTTGCAGACCCTTGCTTCTATCATCCATTGGTAAATCAACTATTGGTCTCTCATCTTGGTATAGGATATGAGATGGATCCGCCTCGATAACTTCTTGACTGAAATCTCCCCAACTTGTAAAGTTGGAATAATCTTCAGGAGACGTTTGAGATGTGGAGGCTTCATTTACTTGCGGATGTCCCTATGATCTAGGAGATTGTGGTAACTCTCCTCCCACAAAAGCATTTTTAGGAAGCATGTAGTTTCCACAACCATTGTCTTGGATGATGACCTTAATGTCAGATATGGTGGGAATTGCGAGAGTGGTGGGTGTCTCTGTCACTGAAGTAGAAGTGAGAGTGGCTAGATCAATGTATGGTGTAGATGGGCTCTCATCATTTTTAGGTACTTGAGGTACTTTATAGTATTTTTCTTCAAGGCTTTTGCTATAGGAGAATGTTTTGGGATCTCCATGGATGGTGACTTCTTGTCCTTCATATGTGAATTTTACACATTGATGGAAAGTTGATGCTACCACTTGCATTGCATGAATCCATGGATGTCCCAGGAGGATGTTATAAGGAAAGTCAAGGTCCAGGACCTGACAGGTGGTTTCCATGATACCGACCCTTCTTGAATAGGGCTTCTAATTGTGCCTTGGGACACTCTTTCTTGATCATCATATGCTCTTATTGTGATGCCCTTTCCTTTGTCAATAGAATCCTCTAAGATTTTTAATTGTTTAATGAGCTTGAGGGAACAAATATTCAAGCTTGTACCTCCATCCACCAAGATTCGTTTGACTTTACATTTCTGCACTAGGACCTCTATGTGGAGTGCACGGTTATGAGATGGTTGAGCAGGAAAATCTTGGTCAAAGAATGTGAGGAGATTTGGAGTAATGATGTTTCTGACCATAGCTTGGAATTGTTTCGCATCAAGATCTGTGGGGATAGTGGATGAGGCCAATGCCTCTTCAAGGATTTTCTTATGGACAGATGAGATCTTTAGTAACTCCATGATGGAGATTTGCATTGGCATTGTTTTGAGTTGATCAAGGACATTATAATCATTAGGGATAGATATAGGTGCAGGGAATCCATTTGGCTAGGATGATCCTACAATGTTAAATTTGTCGCCTCTTGTGGTGACTCCACAATTGGCATGGGCTCCTTTGATGGTGATGGTAGTGCAATAGTCATCCAGAGATGCAACGACATGGTCATACACATGATTTAAATTCTTGAAGGTTTCTTTCCCCTTATATGTGTTATTATTCCCTTTATTACCATGGTTAGGAATCAGATTCATGTATATCTTAAGGTTTTGGTTTCTTGTGGGCTGTTCCATGTTTATAATTTTTTGATCAATGAGATCTTGAACTATGTTCTTTAATCTCATGCAACTGTTCATGGTATGCCCTTTGTTTTTATGGAAGTCATGGAGTTGATTCTCATTATACGAAGGAGGTTTCACATCTGGTTCTTGGTAGTTCTCATAGGTGGGAACCTTGATGAGTTTTTCGTTTATTAGCTTCTTCATGATGACTTCAAGTGGTTCCCCTAGAGCGGTGTATTTTTGCTTGGGGTAATTCTTGTTTCATTGGGGTGGTCCCCTTTGATCATTGATGTTGTTGATTGTTTGTTTGTTTTTTTATTGTTGTGTTGCTTGATGATTGTTTTGGTGTTGGATTTGGATTTGTGGTGCGGGTGTATTTTGGTGAGGCGCACTGATGACAACTTTGGCATCGACGAAACCATCATTGGTAATTTTTTTGTTTCTTTCCCATGTGCGAGGTTTTTCATTGTAATTGGTGGGTGGGCAGTTGTTTTGTTGTTTGGGGTATGATGTTGATCCTTCAGGTTGTCTCATAAGGGCTCATTTTATGTTGAGTGCCTTGGAGATCAACTCATCATACGTGGTAATCCCTTGGACCTTGAGATGAAATGCCAAGAGGTCGTGAAGGTTGGATATGATGGTGCATACTTGTTGTTCCTCGGGCATGACCCATTTACAACAATTTTCCTTGGATCACTATTGTTGTAGGAATGAAGTGAATGATTCATTCTTACCTTGTTTTAGAGCTGAGAGTTCTTCTAGACTGACATCCATGGTGATGTTGCATGTGTAGTTTTTGATGAATGTGTCTATAATTTTTTGGAATGTTTTGATGCTTGTAGGTAGACGAGAGAACCATTCCATAGCGTGGCCAACCAAACTCCTAGGAAATTGCCACATCAAATAGGTATCATCATATGCGACTTCCATGCAATGAACCTAGAATTGCCTGATGTGATCTTCAGAGTTTCCTGTCCACAATACTTGTCGAACATGGGGATCTCAAATCTTTTTGGGAATGGTTTCATCACAAGGCTCTTGTCAAATGGATAAGGACACAAGTTGCTTGGTGTTTTTTTGGTTCACCTTGATTGAAGATCGAGCACTTGTTGTGAGAGCAACCCGATTTGTGTTGTTACATCATTTTGCAGATCAGGGGGGATGAAGGTATTCTAGGGTGGTTTGATTGTTGGTTGGATGGGTGGGTTGTTTTGTGTGCTTTTTGATGGTATTTGCACATTCCGTCGAGCTATGTATGCTTTCACTTGTTGTTGTATGAACAACACTTTTTGTTGGTCTTGTTGTTGTTGTGCTAGGATTGCCTGCTGTTGTGCTTGTTGTTGGGCTACCAATTGGGTTGCTTCTTGCTACTCTTGATATTGTTTTATTGCTTGCTAATATGCTTGTAGTTGTGCTACTTTTTCTTTTACAAGAAATTGTGCTTGCTCATGCTCTTGTTGTGCTTGATATTGGGTGTGTGTCTGAGCTTGAGCTTGATTTGAGCTTGAGCTTGTGCTTGTTCTTGTGCTTTGGCTTGTGCTTGAGCTTGAGCTTGAGCTTGTGCTTATGCTTGGGCTTGAGCTTGAGCCTGAGCTTGTGCTTGTGCTTAGGCTTGAGCTTGTGCAACTTGTGTGGTTTGTTGTTGTTGTTGCAATAAGGCTTGGGCTTGTGCAACCTGCTGTGCTTGTTGTGCAATTTGGGCAGCTTGAGTAGCTTGTGCTACTTGAGTGGCTTGAGTAGCTAGTTGCACGACTTGTTGAGTAGCTAGTTGTGTAGCTTATTATTTCTGTGCTTGTAGGATTTCCTTTTGATAAGCAGCTTGTAGTACAATGTTGTATTGGTTTGATAAATTAGAGCATGGTCGTGATGGGGGTGGTGGTGGATTCAGAATAGTGCTTGTTACGGTGATGAGAGGTGGTGGTGGATTTAGAATGGTGCTCATTGTAGTGATGAGAGGTGTTGGTGGATTTGGAATGGTGCTCGTTGTAGTGATGAGAGGTGTTGTTGTGTTGATGTTTGGGGTTTGAATGGTAGATGGTGTGATTGACGTGATTGGTCCTTGAGAGACCATGTTTTGAGATATTATGGGGATGGTTAATGATGTTGTGATTGCTTGTGTAGTTTTCATTTGTTGTTGCGATGTTGATGACAAGTTTTGAAAGTTTGGCATGATGTTTTGATTGATGTTCAGGATGTTGGTTTGATTGATACTTGGTAAAGGGGGAAGCCCTAAGATAAGGAGTGGTGTGGATGATGATGGAAATGGCAGAAGTAGTGGAAATGTGAGGGGTGTGATTTCTTAAGGAAATGGTGTAGTTTTGAAAATGCCCCCTGGTTTGAACATGTCGTCCTCTCCTTGTGAGGTTATGGGGAGAGAGGTTTGGGGTGTTGCACAAAATGATGATGATGATGGGTCGTTTGGATCATGAAAGGTGAGAGGGACATATGTATGCAATGGATTTTGGGGTATAGTTTGCCCCAATATAGTGTTTGCATCCAAGTCTTGATTATTGACAAGGGGATGTGTTTGAATAGCATTGAGAAATGCACTTCCCTTATTGACATTAGGTTGGGTTGGAGAAAAAGATGTTGTCATTTGTGGTATGTTTTGAGTGATATTTTGGGATGGGGTTGTAGATGAGATGGGGATGGTGGATGAAATTGGGGGTGTTATCCCAAAAGATGTCTCCATGATAGTACTCACGTCAAAATCAGAAGGGAGTTTAGCCCTGTCTATTGCTAATTCAAGCATGTATAGTGAAGGGTTGAGTCTCATCATGATATTGACAATTTTATGGTTTTTCAGATTTCAAAGCATTTCAATGATTTCCTCATGTGACATTCCAAAGGGGTTATTGGTAAGATCCTCCATTTGAACACCTTCCTCTTGACGGTCTTGTGAAATGTGGGAAGGTTAATCGTGAGATTGCCAGACCCAATGGGATTCATTTCAGGAGCAGTTTGACTTAAGTCACTTGTAGTAGATGTTTCTTTGTTGGCTTCCATGTTCCTCTTGTGTTGTGATCTAGTTTGCACCATAAAATAGGGATCAATCTTCAAGAACATAGAAGGTGAATTCTTTAATTCTTTGGATTGATCTAACTTTAGGTATACAATAGAAATTTTAGGATGATTGAAGGATCAAAGAGTGATAATGATATGGATGTAAGATGGATGTTTGATGGATGATTGGAACTCTTGAGAAAATATTGAAGGGGTATGTTAAACTTTAGGACTTGATTTAGGATTGATTTTTTTTGGATTCAAATTTTGGTGGACTCATAAAATCTAAGAGGTTGGATGTTGTCCTAGAGTTAAATCATTCACAAGATGATAATTTTTCTAGGTGTGAGAAGAAGGATTCATCTAAACACTCCTATCCAAACAAGATGATTTTGATAATGAACTCCTAAGTCCCAAGATGTTGGATGTTATCAAGGGATGAATTTGTTCACAAGTTTTGATAATTTGATCAAATATGTGGAGAAGGATGTATCTACACACATTCAATCAAACAGGGTGATTTTGGATTGATTTCAAATGCTTTTCCCAAAGTTTAACATGCAGGATATTTCCAAGACTTTCGAAGAGTTGTTGATGAGATGATTTTGGTTTTGATGTTCAAGAATGGATGAAGTTTTTTTTTTAATCCTAGGATGTACCTAAAAAGACAATTGTTTACTAGACCTCGGTTTTGATGAACAAGATTTTCTCTAAACAAGATGTTCAAACTCTCTAAAAATATTTGGGTTTTGACAGTAATAAAATGAGTACAAACCAGGATTGTTTCTTGAAGCTTTTCTGTAAAAGTTAAAAGGCAGTCTTCATCTGAATTCATATAGCATTGAGAGATGCTTTTGATGGGCTTTGAGACTAAGGGATTTTACCTTTGGTTTCTTGATCTTGATATTGCATGAAATCATTGGAGACACATGTGTGGGGTCCAATTGTTTTTTAGTCTTTTCTTAATGACTTTGTTTTACCACAAACATTTCTTGATTAGGTTTTCAAACTAGATGTCCAATGTCTCAAGTTATTCTCATTTCACAAGGTATATTATGCAAAACTTTGATGAAATTAAGGTAAGGGTTACCTATTTTTTAACTTTAGTAGGAAAATTAAGATGTAAATTCAAGTGCTTAGAAACCTCTAAGGATGAAATCCCAAGGGTAAGCAATAACACATGCATTTGGTCAATTGTATTTGCCTCCTAAAGGGTTTGAAATTTTGATGATGATGTTATATGTTTTTTTTCAAATGTTTTCGAACAAGAAAAGCATTTTTTAACCAAGAACAAGTACAATCCTATGGATATGAAAGACAATATTTGTTGAGTCCCCACTTGGACAAGTCCAGCTACGCTTATCTTTAGCGAATAGTTAGATGCTTGACCCCACTTGCTCCCCTCCACGACACTCACTTATATGGCCCGGTAGAAAAGTATCAACACCGATGAAACTCCCATGGCATGCATTCCATTTCTACTAAAGACTGTAAAAGTGTGGGGCAGCTTCAGAACTACCATTCTTGCACCAACAAATAGATCAAGGATTTTGGCAATTCTAAAACAAGGGTTTTAATTCAGACTTTACATTCATAGGAGTTTACCCTACATGGTGAGAGGCCATTGCTACCCTTCTCGTCGGAGTCAACCGTGTGATATTGGCATTTATACCAATACCCACATTTATATCCCAGTTTGAAATACTCTTGGGTTCAGAGTGTTATTGGTTGAGTCATTCCCTTGGGTGAGTACTTTTTCCCCAAGGCAGACCCTCTAAGATAGACAAAAGTAAGAAAAAATATTCATAGTTCAATCAACCTTCATTTATAAACAAAGGGAGAACACATGCAATAGGTTTACTCACACTCACAATATGTTTTGTTCAATTTTTAAACCCAAACTGAAGTGTGGAGGTGATTACTTTATCTAAACCTAAGATCACAAAAAAAGCCTTTTGATTCTCAAGATTGATGTAAATCATGAGAGAAGCCCATACATCCTTTTTGATGATGTTAGTGTTGCTCAATTTTCACCTACTGGCTCAATTAGGTAGGATAAATTATGTTTCAGATGTTCATAAGGGCCAAATGGGACATTTGCATTGAGGCTTAGGTCATGCATTTGCTGAAATTTCACAAGGAGCTTAGTTGAAAAGCATGCCTCAATCGGTTTTGGCACAAAAATTATCAAAGAAGAAAGTCGGCAAGACCTTCTTGTTGTCTTTTCGACTAGCAGTGCATCCTATGTGGTTGAATAAACCAGTCGCTAGGACTTTCGGGTCGCCGTGAGTCTTCATGTATCTCTTCACTTGAAAAGGGTCATGTTGACAATTGTTCATTCGGGAGCTCTCAGTATAAGGTTATGACTTCGGCAAAAAGGTCTGGCCAACAGGCCAAGGTCTCGGCAACGGTATGGGGGGATTCACTATAAGGTCTCACCATCAGGGTGAAGTCTAGCCGAGGTGAAGCAGTCTTGGTGAAGGAGACAAGCTTAGCGTGATGTCTGGTCGACAAACATGG
The DNA here is from genome assembly GCA_007258455.2 of Sequoia sempervirens. Classification (NCBI taxonomy): domain Eukaryota; kingdom Viridiplantae; phylum Streptophyta; class Pinopsida; order Cupressales; family Cupressaceae; genus Sequoia; species Sequoia sempervirens. Next base: position 452,356,097 of record VDFB02193867.1, read on the forward strand.
GGTCTTTCCGAAGTAGGATGAGCTCGGGGCAAAGGAAAGTGAAGTCGCTGTGATGTCTTGGTGAAAACAAGAGGTCCTGCCGAAGAATGAAGGGCCTCGGTATAGTGTTATACCCTCGGCATGAGGTCTTATCGACACATGGGTGTCTCGCCGACGGAGGAGCACAGTGGTATAATGATAGGACTTCAACTTGAGGTCTCCCTGACTTGCCAGTGTCTCACCGAAGAAAATTTTTGAGCTCGGGGAGGTGGTTTGTTTTCGCTATGAGGTCTCACCGATAACAAAGGTCCCAACGAGAAAGTTTGGCATCGGTGTAACGTCTGGCCATCGAGGTGATGTCCTACCAATTGCTGAAGGTCTCGGTGAAATGAAAGGAAGCTCACTAAGAGGTCCTGTTGAGAGAATAGTGTCTCGCCGATAGGGAGCTAGCTATGCTGGGACTCACCGCTGAGAGGAGGATTTTGATAAGAGGTCTTGCCGACATAGTGGGGTCTCGCCGATATGACATGAGCTCGTCCAATGATCTTGAGCTCAGCGAGATGTCTTTCCAACCCGTTAAGGTCTTTCCGATGGCAACCAGCTTGCCCATCGAAATGGTGATATCGGTATGATTCCTTGGGGCTCGTCGTGATGTCTTCCCAAATGAGAATGGTCTTGCCGATGGTCTAGGCAATAGTTTTTGACATCGTTGTGACTTTTAGACTTGCTATGTCATCTATTTGATCATCATGAGCTATGTTGATAACCGCTGAAGAGTCTAATCGCATCGGAGAGACACGATTAGTGTCTCACTGACATGTGATTCTGTCGAAAGGATCTCTAACCATCTAGAAACCAACGTGGCACAAGTTCAACCAATCGGAGGGAGCTGAGGGTGCACCATGAGTTTTTTGACTGTTTGACCCCCCTACGAACGTGATCAACAGAGCATGATGACATTGATCTACTCTAGGATCGAAGGTGATTAGTCATTAATGATGATTGAATCTAGCAGGGTAAATATGATGCTGCTTCTCAAGGGGCGTCAACTTGCTACAAGATCTGGAGCAAGAAGAATGTCGAAGAAGAAGAAATTGTGAGTCATAGTGACAGCTGGGGTCGTTATTGGTAAGAGGGGCATTGACATTAATGATAATGCTTTAGATAATTCAAAGCAAGCAGGATTAGGAGGATCAAACTTGGATAGTGGGGATATGCATTCAATGCAGAAGTAGCTCCATTGGAAAAGATCTAGGGGTAGATCTTTCAGAAGACTGATATTTTGTAAGCCCTAGGGCAAGGGCTGACACAATTTTGGTATATATGGCATTTTTTCCTTTCTGTAAAATAGTTCTTGGTTAGGAGATTGCTGAAAGAGCATTATTCAGCCTTTGTAACTCATTTTCATAAATTCTACAGACCTATAACACAGAGACTTTTCCTCAATAGAAAGTCATTTCTTTCATAGATTTTCTTTGTTGTTTTAGTGACTGGTTGTGAGTTGCATGATAAAATTCTTTGTGATCCTTTAATTTATCAGATTCCTTCAGTATTGGATGCAAAGAACTTTATGTCATAAAGCAGACCTATTTATGTTAGTGATCTCTTTCTATTGCGTTTATATCTATGAAAATATCTTTATTTTCCTTGTGTTAAGTATTAGAATAGTCAGAACCTTACATAGACTAGTTTTTATAAACATAAATCTCTGTATTGTGAGGTTGTTTAGCTCTATTGAGATTTTTTGTGAGCTTTCTGCAGTATTGTCATATTTTTATCTTTTGTGTATCACTTGTTAGTGATAGGTTTTAAATTCAAGTATATCCTTCTTACTCTTTTCCTTACCATTCTTTAGTTTATCAAGATAACACAAAGGGGAACCAGCCCATAATCTATAGGTTCACTTCATTCCCAGGTCACCCATAACCTCAAATTTTTCCCATGTGTCAATAGGTCGCTACAGCTAATAGCTTAGCAAGGGTGCAACTTTATTTGACAACATTTTTTGGCATGTCTGGTGGGACTGTTCGAATCAAAATAGTTTAAAGAGTACATATTACTGTTGGTTTTTGATATGCAGCCAGTAAGTTTCAAGTCTTTTAGACTGATGACATTAGCATATCATGGCGACTCTGAGTTTGGGAAGTAGCAGAAAAGCCAGTGCATTAATAAGAAATCTAGCATACTGAGAGATTTGGTGTCTACCTTAGTATCAATCAGCCTTTGGAGGCAATTTGGACAACACCTGGCAACTCTGAGCAAATCTACTGGTTTCAACAAGTTTAGTGCTTGTATGTTTCAATTACAAGCTTAATATTCTAATTTCCAGCATTTATATGAGTAGAGATGACAAATTTTCATAGTCAACATGTATACCCACTTTAGTTTCATGAAAATCCTATCAACCAATCACCTATCAGCCATATCAGGCCAATAATGCTGCTGGTTTAATCCCAAATAGCCATGCAACAGTAGCCTATCAGCATGCTCAACATGCTTACCTCCCACCCACACCTGCTTAGTCTTCGGATCCACATTTGGATATCCAAAACAAGCTCCAAGAGGTTAATTATATAAAGAATAACATGAATAACATGAAGGACATACTGTCAGACATCACAAGGCAGATAGAAGAGTTTAGGAGGAAGCAGGAATACAATCAACAACAAGAAGAGATGGCCTATTAGGCCTACCTTCATGAGCAAGAATTACTGACGCAAAGGAGACAGTTTGAGCATAGGCTCGAGAGAGAGTTAGTTGCAAAAGAGGAGAAAATGAAGATTTTTCTTCCTCAAACACAGAGGCATGAGGTCCAAGTAGCTCCTTATATTCCACATCAGTGTGTTCAAGAGAAGGTTCGTAACTTTAAATTCCCAAGTTTCAAGCAAAACTTCCAGCAGGAGGTGAATGAACATGATCGATCAGGACAACACATGGAGGAGTTTCAAAAGAGGCAACTTGGGGGGAGTTCCAAAGAAAAGAGGGTTGTTGCAGAAGAAGAGCAACCCAGTGATCAAGTTAGTTCATTCACCATGGAGGAGACTAGAATTCCAAATTTGTTGCATCTAGCTATGGAGGAATATAGAAAGCAACAGCAGCAAATTATTGAACAGAAGGAAGACATTGGAGAGTTGTTGATTGGTGGCAACCAAAAAGACAATGGAGGCTTAATTCAGGAAGAAAAGCCTAAAATTAAACTTGATATTATCCTCCAAGGTGAGAGCTTTGATGTTTTCGAATATGTTCTAGATGAGGAAGCTAATGTTGAGCTTTTAGAAAAAGTTGTCACTCATGGTAAGTTGGAACAACAGGTTCATAAGATTGAAGAAGTGATGAAACAATAGAAAAAATATCATGAACCTAATTTGCAAAATCATAACTGGTTGGAGGATCTTCCATTCCATTGTATAGAAGAACTTGAGATTTCATCACCACTTGAATTGCTATCTTCTTTCATTGAAAAGGACAACCCTGAATCAGAATGTAATTCTTCTAGTAATGATGAGAATTATAAGCAACTTCCATTCTAGTCTATAAAAGAGCCCGAGGTTAATGAATTGATTGAGAGTGTGTCAGAGGAAGCCATCTCATTGTTCTCTATTGAAGAAATGAGTGTTGTTTCAGCACAGTTAGATAGTTTTTCCTTTTGTAGTTTCCTATTTTCAATAAATGTTTGAGTGATCTATTTCTTGAGTCACAAATGTGTTATGGTCATGTACAAAGCTGCTCCAAGTTCATTCCTCAGTTTTCCCAATGACTCTGTGCCCAATGGATAGGCCTAGGCCATTGGTTTCTATGTTTAGCAGGCAAACATCTAGCCAAGGTCACCAGAAATGTTGCTTAATTTTCACCTACGGGCTCAATCAGGTAGGATAAATTATGTTTCAGATGTTCATAAGGGAAAAATGGGACATTTTCCTCGAGGGTTAGGTCATGCATCTGATGACATTTCATGAGCTCAGTTGAAAAGCATGCCTCAATTGGTTTTGGCACAAAACTTATTAGAGAAGAAATTCGGCAAGACCTTCTTGTTGTCTTGCCAACTAGTAGTGCGTCCTATGTGGTTGAATAAACCAGTTTCCAGGACTTTTGGGTCACCATGAGTCTTCATGTATCTCTCCACTTGAAAAGGGTCATGCCAACAGTTGTTCATCAGGGAGCTCTCAGTATAAGGTTATGACTTCGGCAAAAGGTCTGGCCGATAGGCCAAGGTCTCGACGACGGTATGGGGGACTTTGCTATAAGGTCTCACTATTGAGGTGAGGTATCGCTGAGGTGAAGCATTCTCAGCGAAGGAGACAAGCTCGATGTGAGGTCTGGCCGACAAACATGGGGTGTTGCCGAAGTAGGATGAGCTCAAGGCAAAGGAAAGTGAAGTCACCATGATATCTCGGGGAAAACAGGAGGTCCTGCTGAAGAATGAAGGGCCTTGGTATAGTGTTATTCCTTTGGCGTGAGGTCTTACCAACACATGGGTGTTTCGCCGATGGAGGAGCACAATGGTATAATGATAGGACTTCGGCGTGAGGTCTCCCCAACTTGCCAGCGTCTCACCAAAGGAAATGTTTGAGATTGGGGAGGTGGTTTGTTTTCACTATGAGGTCTCACCAATAACAAAAGGTCTTGCTGAGAAAGTTTGGCATCAGCGTAATGTCTGGCCATCGGGGTGATGTCCTGCCAATTGCTAAAGGTCTTGGCAAAATGAAAGGGAGCTTGCTAAGAGGTCATGTCGAGAGAATAGAGTCTCATCGATAGGGAGCTAGCTGTGGTGGGACTCACCTCCAAGAGGAGGAGTTCAATAAGAGGTCTTGCCAACACAGTGGGGTCTCACCGATATGACATGAGCTCGTCCAAAGATCTTAAGCTCGGTGAGATGTCTTTCTGACCCGTTAAGGTCTTGTCGATGGCGACCAACTTGCCCATCGAAATGGTGATATCGGTATGATTCCTTGGGGCTCGCTGTGAGGTCTTCTGAAATGTGAATGGTCTTGTTGATGGTGTAGGTGACAATTTCTCACATCGGCGTGACTTTTAGACTCACTATGTTGTCTTGCCGATCATCATGAGCTATGTCGATAACTGCTGAAGAGTCTAATCACATTGGGGAGACACAATTAGTGTCTCACCAACATTAGATTCTATCTAAAGGATCTCTGACCATCTGGAAATCTATGTGGCATGAGTTTGACCAATCAGAGGGAGTTGAGGATGCACTTTGAGCCATTTGACTGTTTGACTCCCCGCTGCGAACGTGATCGACAGAGACTGACGACATCGATCTACTCTGGGATCAGAGGTGATCAGTCAGTAATGGCACTTGAATCTAGCAAGGTAAGTCTAATGCTGCTTCTCGAGGGGGGTCAACTTGCTGAAAGATCTGCAGCAAGAAGAAAGTTGAAGAAGAAGAAACTGTGAGTCATAGTGATAGCTAGGGTCACTACTGGTAAAGGGGGCATTGACATTAATGATAATGCTTTAGAGCATTCAAAGAGAGCAAGAATAGGAGGCTCAAACTTGGATAGCGAGGATATGCATTCAATGCAGAAGTAGCTCCATTGGAAAAGATCGAGGGGCAGATCTTTCAGAAGACTGATATTTTGTAAGCCCTAGGGCAGGGGCCAACACAATTTTGGTATATATGGTACTTTTTCCTTTTTGTGAAGCAGTTCTTGGTTAGGAGATTGCTGAAAGAGCACTATTCAGCCTTTTGTAACTCATTTTCATAAATTCTACAGACCTGTAACACAGAGACTTTTCCTCAATAGAAAGTCATTTCTTTCACAAATTTTCTTTGTTGTTTTAGCGACTGGTTGTGAGTTGCATGATAAATTTTTGTGATCCTTTATTTTATCAGATTCCTTTAGTACTAGATGCAAAGAACTTTATGTCATAAAGCAGGTTTATGTTAGTGATCTCTTTCTATTGCATTTATATCTATGAAAACATCTTTTTTTTCCTTGTGTTAAGCATTAGAACAGTCGAAACCTTACATAGACTAGGTTTTATAAACATAAATCTCTATATTGTGAGGTTCTTTAGCTCTATTGAGATTTTCTATGAGCTTTCTGCAGTATTGTCATATTTTTATCTTTGCTGTATCACCTGTTAGTGATAGGTTTTAAATTCAAGTATATCCTTATTACTCTTTTCCTTACCATTCTTTAGTTTCTCAAGATAACACAAAGGGGAACTAGCCCATAATCTGGAGGTTCACTTCATTCCCAGGTCACCCACAACCTCGAAGTGTTCCCATGTATCAATAGGTCGCTACAGCTAATAGCTTAGCAAGGGTGCAAATTTATTTAACAGTTAGTTTAAGTAAGCAATCACAAAAATAAAGTTTCACATCTTCATTTTAAATCCATAAAGCAATGATTTTAATTCATTTTAAAGCACCAAAATGAGATATGAGAGTTGCCTTGTTCAATTTTGTTAACCTCAAACAAAATCTATTCAATTTTCTAGCAATGACAATTGAAAGCTTTTGAAGTGTTCATTTTAAAGCCCAAAACCAAATGAGTTAACCTAAAACAGAAAATTTAGGCATAAGACGAAATCTCCAAGCATTAAAAAATGCTTTGTGAATTTAGAGTTTCAATGTATGATTTCCTTCAACTCCACTCTTACTTGCTTTTGCTCGATTCCACCGCTCGATTCCAATGTCAAACTTTACCTATCAACACAAAATTATTAGAAATATGATGACACACCAAATATCTTATACATCAATGTTAAACATAGTTTGAACATTAATAGTAAAAAAAGAAACCATTATTAAGAAAAAAAAGAAACAACCCACTACGTCTGCCATTTGAATGCCATTCTTGTGAAATCAGAAACAATTTGTGTCTTTTATCAAAACAATCATACATTAAGTGCATTTGATACCTATATGATGTGATGATTGTATCTATGCTTTGGCTTTAATGTATATATCAAGACATGATAAATATGTGCACACATAGAAAATTTGTGATCATGATACATATAAATTTTAATTCATCTTCAATATCACCCTACTCCCAAAAGCTTTAATTTGCAACAAGTTTTTAAATACTCACTTTTCCCCCACTAATGATGTTGAGAGGCTCAAATACCCGAAAACTAATTAAAACAAGCTTTTCCTCAATTTTCATTTTAAAATAGCCCCTAATTTGAGCATACCACACACAATAGATAAAATGAAATAAAGGTTCAATCTAATCTTGCATAGTGGAAAAAACATATGTATTTAGAACATATTAATGAACTTGCATGTGTTTTCTTTTTGCCTAGCTTACGTGTCATTTCCTACACAAACCATTCAATTCAAAAATTTCACGTGTCTGCACCCCATTCACAAATAAGTCACATACTCCAAGGAAAGTACATTCAATCATATAGACTTGTTAGGCACGAAATGGTGGATTTCCATTTGTTGTGAAAGATAGAGCTTGCCCCCAACAGATCTCAAATCCACTTAAGTGGATTTTATAGAAGTCAATGATATCTCCATGAGTGAAAAAAAAAATTTGTGTAGCTCCATGAGTAGTAGTTGCAAGCTTACAATCAAACTCACTTGTAGCTTTTGATACCATAAAAACACAACACATTACAGACTACACTGCATAGGAGTTAGTAAATAATTAATTAGAAATTAATGAGTAGTTGCAAGCTGCATGAGGTGGTGTGAGGTGGCTATAGTCGGCAATGTAGGTGGCTATAGGTCCCATCAATGGTATCAATCTATAAACATAGAATCTGTTATGGCAAGTTTTCAAGACAATTCATTCATTCCTCACCAAATTTTCATGGAAACCACATTACTTCAACAAGGATTGAATGTATATCAAAACACAAGGATACAGTCAAAACATGACATCTAAATTCTGTAAAAGCTACATTCTGATGTCTGTAGTAAAAAGAAAAGATTTCAAATAGCAGTGAATGTACATATCATTAATGTCTTTGTGGCTTGTAGCGCTGCTGCGGGGTATGTGCAGGATCATCATGGAAAAAATAGGCCCTTAAGTGGGGAAAAATTCAAAAAAATCAGAGTTAGGCAACTTGACGTAAAAATTTGAATAACTTATCTATATTATTTCAAAAATATGTAAGAATAGAATCTGTAGAAAATTGAATGTAATTTCTCAACTACTAGATTTATTTAAAAAAATAAAAAATCTATTTGGTGAAAATTTGAAATTTCAATACAGTAATACTTAAATTTCAGGGAAAAAATAAGGAGTAGGTGTCTGTTTGACCACCCTAACAACAATAAAACAATCACATTTTTTTATAATATTTTAGATATAAGTAGAGGACTCATGTCCTGATGTGACACATATTTGTTTGAAATTTTTTTCTAGGTAAATAATTAATTATGAATTTTTTATTACAACTTAAAAAAATATAAAAACTCGTATGTCTGACCACCTTATCTTGGTCAAAACTTCATGAAATTCAATTTTTATTTTTTTTAATCCTATAATATGTGAATGATAGAATGTGACACATGTTTTAGATTCAAAAAATGTGATACCATTTGAATGTTATAGATATTTTTCAATCAGCCTATTAATCAGGACTTTAGTCGTAATTCGAATAGAAAATGAATAATAATTATTTATTAAATTCAAAGTAAAGCATAATTAATATTGATGGAAACCTAAGAATCTTATCTAGAAACCCTTTTCATTTCATCAATTTTGGGAAAAAAAAGTTACCAGCCACATACCCTACACATACTAATCATATTGCCACTTTTTGGCCCATCATGATCCTGCACATACCCTGCGCGCACCTAGATACAATACACCTCCACTAATTATTTGTCTTCGCTTTCTTTCATTTCTTTCACAAATTTTGTATGGCTGGCTTCTAATGTGTCTCTACCCGCCTCTATCAACAACTTTTTAGACAAAAAGCAATAAAATATTCAAGTCTTCTTGCTATAAATATAGTTTGATAGTCAGCTCACCATTGAAATATTTCTTGGCCAGCTCACTCAAGCCTACTATATATAGATATGGATAGAAACCATGAAAGGACATGCATTAAACATCACTCTAGGCTTGACTATTTTGAATGGAAGTAAGACTAACAGACAAGGGCCAAGCACATTGGTGTATAAGTCATTCCTTATTTATTAGGGAAAGTCACGCCATAACTTTACGTTGAGGCTAAGCAAGTTGAAATCTTAAATGAAATTCCCAACCTTTGCACAATATCTTCCCTGTGAAGTTTAGTAAAAGGGGAGGGTATGCATAGGATCATCATGGAAAAAATAGGCCCTTAAGTGGCAAAAAATTTAGAAAAACTAGAGTTAGGAAACTTGATGTAAAAAATTGAATAAGTTATCTATATTATTTTAAAAATGTGTAAGAATAGAATCAGTAGCAAATTGGATGTAAGTTCTAAACTACTAGGTATGTTTTTTTTTTTAAATCTATTTGGTGAAAATTTGAAATTTGAATGCAGTAGTGGTACTTAAATTTCAGGGAAAAAATAAGAAGTAGGTGTTTGTCTGACCACTCTAGCCACAATAAAATGATAATATTTTTTTATAATGTTTTAGATATAAGTAGATGACTCATGCCCCAATGTGATACATATTTTTTGTAATTTTTCCAAGAAAATAATTAATTATGAATTTTTATTACAACTTTTTAAAAATATAAAAAATCATATGTCGACCACCTTAACTTGGTCAAAACTTCATAAAATTCAATTTTTCTTTTTTTAATCCTATAGTATTCGAAGCATAGAATGTGATGCATGTTTTGTATTCAAAAAATGTGATCCCATTTGAAATCTATAGATGTTTTTCAATCAACCTATCAATCAAGACTTTATTCATAATTTGAATAGAAAATGAATATTAATTACTTATTCAATTCAAAGTAAAGCATAATTTATATTAGTGGAAAACTGAGAATCTCCTTTAAAAACCCTTTTTGTTTCATCAATTTTGGGTGAAAAATTCGTCAGCCACATACCCATCATATTGCCAATTTTTGGCCCATCATGATCCTGCACATACTCAGGACAGACATCCATCAAAATGCAAAGTATATGGGATTTCGATCAGATTATATTAGTTGGAAATGCACAGATAATGGGTGATCATCGAATCTATAAACTTTGCCTGCATGCTTTCTGCCTACGCCAAAATGGAATTATAAGATTTGAAGAATTTTTTTACAGACTATTTATGTAAGCTTGGGAGTTTCTGATGACAAAGAAAAAGACAAGCTAATACCTCTTGATATTTTTTAATGTTGCAATGAAAATCTATACGTCCATATCAAATAGGCCTACACTTGCAGAGATTTATTTATTTATTTATACAATCAAGGTTTCTTCCATGCAAACTTTATCTATTGTCCAAGCTAGGCTTGTGACACAAATGTTATTAGGAATGTTTTGATAGACTACCTAAAAGGGAAATTAGCTCAAACTTTCAAAAAAGATGTTAGCTTTGATTTCCAGGTACCTTTTATAATCTAAGGGCTCCATTGATCTTTTCGAAACAAAAGAAAAATGTACTCATGAAAATATAACAGATGACAAAGAATAAAACTAAATTATCCAATCATTATTTAGAAAGAAATTTTTTGTGAAATGATTTTTTTCTTATGAACTAAAACCAACAGTCGTTATCTGCTCATTGCCCTTCTTCTAGCACCACATGAAGCACTATAAAATATGTAAATGACTTAAACCTCAAACACATATTAGCCATGGGTTAGTTTAAGCCATGCATATCTACAAGTACTCCTATGAAATAATACATCATGCCTTATAAGAAAACTAATAATAAAAACATGAAAAAAGAAATCATGATCTATACCTATTCCATAGTGGATTGGTGTCACTTGTGCAAAGTTACCCTTTCCCAATCCTTGCTAAACTCAATGATAGATGCCTTGAAGATGGAGTGAAATGGACAAAATCAGCTCTCAATTGAAGAGAGTAACTATGCATGAAGATTGTAGATGGATTGTTGAAGAATAAGCCCTCTATTTATAGATTCGCAAGTTGAAATAGTGCTCAAAAGAGAGCAATGTGGGATGAAGTTTTAGCCAATGAGATAGAGCCACTTGTCACCTTGTGAGTGGTTGAGGAATGTGCAATTTTTGGTCAATGTGCCAATAAATGGGATTGTTGGCTTTTTCAAATTCAAATTTGGCTTGTTGGAGGGAGAAAAAGAGACTTTAATGCCAAGTGGGGGACATGTAAGAGAGAATTTATTGCCATGTTGGAAAGGACAAGTCAACTTCCTTTCAAATTCAAACTTGAGGAATATTCTCAAAATATGTCATGTTGAAAGAAAATGATGAATTTAGTAAATCAATAAATTGATTTATTTGTGCAAGTGGGAAAAGCTAGAGGATGTGATGGGTGATTAGATTAGGTTAATCAGGATTAGATTAACGTAGATGATGATTAGATTCCTTTGACCCATTTGACTTAAATACTTTGATTTATATAAATCAAAAGGGATAGAATATGTATTTGAGATTTAATTAAATAAATTTTGGTTTATTTAATTAAAAGGATGATGCAAGGTAAAGGTTAATTAATTTGAGGAAGATGAATCTAGGAGATGATTTATGAAAGATGAAATGTTAAGATTTGATTAAAATTGATTTATTTAATCAAATGAGGTAATGATAGGTTTAAATTAAATAGAGTTAATTTATTCAATTTAAATGGATGATCCTTAAAGATTGAATAAAATAGACATGATTTACCTGATGAATGGACGAATGTGAATTTGATTTATTTAATGAGTTGATGAATGTGATGCTAATTAAGTGCATAATGATAATTTCACATTTCTACACTAGTATTTAAAAAGAAAAAAATCATTGGTTATATTTTGGTTATTTTCCCTTTCAAGAAATTATTATTTTTTATTCGCGAATGCTAGTGTACTAATATCATTTATTTTTTAATTTTGAGATATATTTTTCACATCTATTTCCTCAATTGTATCCGATTTCCTTTTATTTTTTACCAAAATTTGTGTTTTATTGTTATTATTCTTCTATTCATGTGTTTTCCTTTTTTTTGCGCTACAATTTTATTTTTTATATTTCCTTTGTATTTTGATGGATTTTTTTTAATTTATGTTTTTAATTTTGTATCTTATTAATACTTTAATTTTTCCATAAAAATAGATCTAATTTTCATGGCTATAGTCTATTTTCTACCTATTGATGTCCTGATCATAGCAACTTGCACGAATGGCCTAGGACTAGCTCCCATACTTATAAAAAATGTATACCTTTTAAAGTTAGGAGTTAAAGATTCATTGTTCCTAGAATCCAACTTGATATTTTACTTAAATGTCAATCCTTCATTAAACCTTAGTTATTTTATTTCAAAATCTATTGTAAAAAAGGTATTTAGTTGGAGGTTTTCCTAAAATGTTGATTCTTGATATAGTCTAAGTATTTCAAAATTATTATTTTTTTGTAAATTTTTTTATCTTAAGAATTCATGAGTAAGTCCTCCCATATCTAGATCCTTGATATTTTATTATTTTTTTCTTTTCATGATTAAAATATCAATGTATTTATTGCATTGAAACTCAATCTATTATATTCCAAAACTTTGATTGTTAATATTTTAAACTAAAAATTATTTTAGAATGATGATTAATGGTATTCCCTTAGATATGTACCTATTCTATTGGATACTCTATCTTTGAATCCCATATTGATCATGAGAATTACTTGGGTTTTGAGATTGGTCATTTCATTGTATGATGATCTTTTAGGTATGAATTATTCATTCCTATGGTTTAACCTTCCTAGTGACCATGATACATTATTGGGAAATGGAATTAAATGTTACCTAGGGATCATGTTGGGATCCTAATATCATATTTTCCACTAGGTTATCAGTAAACCATGTGCTCACTTAGTAGCATGCAAGATAGTAAAACAAAAATAATACTTATTAGGAATTATTTATTCATTGAACCTTAACTTACTCATTTCACTATAGAGTGTAATGAATTGATAATTGAAGAAAAAAGATACTAATTATGGCCTTTTATGTGTGATTTGTAGGAAATAAGCATCAATAAATTACAAATATAAAATTTGTCATCCTCTTTCAAATATGTTCTATCCATGAATAAATATTGGAGATATAGATCTTGGGCATGTCAGCATAAAATAATTTCTACATGGGGTCAATACTAAAGGACATATAACACTCATGGCCCAATACATGGCTAGGTCTAGATTAGTGAAAATTATTGCTTTCCTAATATTCATATAGTCTCTATAACCTCTTTTAGATTGTTTAGAGGCCTATGATAAAAATAATAGAAGGATAATTGGCCTAGATAGATAAAATTTCTTAGGCATAAAATAGCATTTTGAATCCCTAGTTGTATGATAAATATGATAAACTTAATACTAAGGATTTTTTTTTTAGAATATAATTATATAGACTACTGATTTCATTAATGAAAAATTATTGTAGAATTAGAGAAATTATATTATTATGATGGATAATTTCATTAATCAGAATGAATTCAAAGAGAATCCAAAAATAGGTGGTCATTCTCTTGAGTATGCTTTTTGGCCTCTAAAATACCCATTATTTCTAGATCCTTGGATGTATCACTTTATCAGTTTCATTTGTGATGGAATGGATATTCATTGGAACACGTTGATCAATATAAAATACATGATTAGTTGAATAAGGTGTTAGACACCTCTAGAGTATGTATGGAGTCATATTTAGTATATCTATTGGCCTTCCATGTCATCTTTCTAGGTTTTAATTATTTTCAAAATTTAAAGATAGTAGAAACCAAAGTATAAAATCACTACCTCTATTTAGATATGAATAAAAGCTTGAAGAATTACAATGAAGTTAGCAATGCCCCTATTTTTGCAATAATAATATGCTTGGGAAATGAATAAATAATTAAGTTTTTCTTAGAGGAAACTATTTAATATAGTTTAAAATATTTTGTTATATAAAATTTGTTGGCCCCCATAAGTCACCCTATAGACACCCTAGACACATAGGTTACAAAATTATTCTACTATAAATTTCTAGACATGAAATATATATATATAGTAATCATGGACAAAAATAGGAATAGATTCTCTTTTCTAATTAAGATGGGATTTTTCTCATGCTCCAAAATTTAGAGTGCAAAGTATATTGAAAATTAAATGACGCATGTAACCATGTACTCATTTGAATACCGGGATAGTTTTGGTCTCAATAGAAAGCATCGATGCTTGTTTGGGGCATGTTTATCTAGTATTAAAGACATTTGGGTAGATTAATTATAGGAAAATAAAATCAAAATTAGGGATTATTTAGATATATCAATTTAAACCATAGATTTTTGGGTAGGATTTATAGGCTACTCTTGCACTCTTAGGATGTATCACCTAAAAGGAGAGAGATAAACCCCACTCAAAAGTCTAGGTGGTTCACTCAAATTAAGATGTGTACAATGTTATTTAGGCTAAATGAGATGATCTAAATGCAAATAAGCTATGAAATTGATTGATTATGAATGCCAATCATAAGAAATGTGAATTGTTTGAAAACACTTTGTGTAATGCAAGAACACTTACAAATGTGAACAAAACTGAATAGAAATGGATGAGACTAAAAGTGTGCACCTAGATTATGGATGGAGAGTGGAAAGGGATTCTAGAATGATACTGATGTTGTTTTTCAAGATTGGTAGGACTCATTCGCCATTTTGGGCGAATCAGTCCCAATTCTGCAAAACTGTGTCAAAACCTGTTTCAGACAAACGGGTGTCTAAGAATGCAGAAAACTCAAAATTGACCTAGAAGTGGGACTCATTCACCACTCATGGAGAATGAGTCCACTTTTGAATTTTTGAATATTCAAGAGTGGAATCCAAATCTCTCAGTCTACACTTTGATTCTCTACAAGTTTCCACTTCTGAAACTCTGATTTATAAACCTGAAAGTGAGTATTTGTTGATATTTTGACTTGTTGAACAAAGAGAAGACTTGAGAAACCTTTCAACTTGATTCTTAATGATTTCCAAGCTTCCAAAAGACCTAAATCTACAAATACACAAGGAAAGAGAGATAAATGTTGAAGGCTAGGGCATGGGGGTTTGCCTTGGTCAAACCCCTTTTAGGTAATTAAACCAAAATGATGAAATAATGGAGTTATTACCTTTTCATGATGATTGATCTTGAAATTATGCAGCAAAACATGAAGATTCAACCCTTGAATGTCTAAAAATTGCTATCTTGTTGACTTGAAGTGATGAAACCCTAAGTTGTTTGACTTGAGATCAAAAATTGGTGGATCAATGAATGATAAGAGATGTGAATTAGGGTTAAAAGAGTTATATCTATAGGAATTTCAAATATTTTACCTATTAATACCTCATCATAGGCTGACATGAAGTAATATTAAACTTAAATTTCACTTTTTTCTCGCTCAGGTCAAAATTGGGCCAAATGGGACTCATTCGCCACCCATGGTGAATGGGTCCCACCTGGATGGGACTAATTCGCCATGGTTGTAAAATGGGTCCCATATGGGCCATTTTTCCAGCTAAGATGCTAGGAGATAAGGAAATAATATTTAAATTGCAGCTTTGTTGGTTATTTTATCAATTTCAGCCTCATGATGCACAATATGGGTTAATAGGGGCCTATTAATGATGATGTAAAGGTAAATTAGGGCTTGGGACACAAAATTCAATGTGAAAGTGTGATTAAGTACACTTCACAACACTAAAATGAGGTCCACATAGCCTAGGAAGGCACAAAAACCAATGTGAATGTGTGAGACACATTACAACACTAGTTTATCATTAAGTTTAATTCAAAAGACTTCTAGACTAATGTGAAGATGTAAATAAATACACTTTATAATGTTGAATTAGGCATAAATGGGTTCATTAAGTCTAGAAATGCATGAAAGTATCTTACAACACTTTACAACACCTTTGCAAGACATCAATAAAAGCATGTTATTCAATTTGCAAAGGTCCAGGACCTCGTGTGGATGCATAAAATGCCCCACAACACCAAATCAAGGCCTCATTAAGTCCAATTTATCATGAATTATTCCCATGTCAAGCAAGAGGTCCCTTTTTTCTATGGTACATTTAGCCCCCACTTTAGTGAGAGGATGAACTTGCTTCAAACTCACACTAAAATAGTCATTCAAGAGAGATTCAAGTGTATAGATGAAAACAACAAAGAATTACAAAGATCAAGAAGGTATTCAAGCCCCAGGATCTAGGATCCTAGGTAAAACCAGTAATATAAAACATCAATGCAATGGCAAGAAAAAAAATGGGGAGGAAAATATGCACTCACTTTGGGGCCACAGAACTTCAGATCATTCGCAGGGTGAGTTATTCCTTAGAAGTAATTTGAAAAATAAAAAGGTGGATCAAGCTTTGACCGTTTGTCCAACTAGTTGTGGATCAGATCTAGGTTTTTTGTCCAAAATGAAAATGCATACTCACTTTGTGGTAACGAAATTCTTGGTTGTCCGTCGGGTGAGAAGTCCCAAAAGGTGAGAAACATGCACTAGTTGGTATGCACTCACAAACACATAGGTGGCTATGGGGAAAGTCGTGCCTCAAAATGGGCTTCCCACTCAACCATATCAAAGTTATACCTCCTGATAACTTTAATAGGGTGCCACAAGGGAAAATTTTGGTTTGAGCCCTATGAGGTAAGAAAAACTTCGTATGCTTGACACTCATAGACATTGTTAATGCAAAATAGTGTAAGGAATGTGAACAAATAGATTTTGTTTTGTTCATGCAAGGTCTCATCTTAGGGGACATTGTGCTTAACATCTCCAAGAGAGGATGTGTCAAGAGAAGTATCACGCTCTTAGAGAGAATCAAGCCCAATGACTCCACCAAGAAAAGGATGTATCACAAGAGCAAAGAAATCACACAATGAAAATGTGAGTGGTGATGTATGCCCCAACATTAAAGCAGTTGTGAGCACCAATACTGTGAGCAATTGCTTTAAAGTAGAAGAAGAAGAAGATGATAGTTTACACGGAAAGCCCCATGCCATGCCATATGTTTCTGATAAGCTATGCCATGAATAAGGTAGTATATTAGATGCAATCCAACTTAAGGCACATTGTCCACATCCCAAGCTTGCTCTTATATTTTCATGAAAGGTTAACAACTAGCCAAAGGAGGCAACGATAAGTGACATATGAGGACAAGGCAACTAAACCCCTTGCCCCCACTAAGTGCAAGATAAAGATGATTGATGAAATGTATGTGAGAGTGAAAATCAGTATCAACTAGAGGGAAGCATACCAAACTCTGGAAAATGTTGGATTTTACTTCCCAAAGCCTTACATTTATTGGTGAAATGACCATGAACTCTATGATAGGCACAAAATTAAATCTTGGAATAACATTTCTTACGAGTTCTAGGGGGAGGGTTATCAAGTGATCTTGGAGGAGTCTGAACAAGATACCCTCTTGATCAATGGTAGAAGGTGGTGTTGTGGTTGGCCTCAAAGATACATCTTGCTTAGTATGAGTTGTCATATCTACGCAAGTTTCTCTCGATTGTGATATTTTTTCCTCTCCTTTATAGGAGGGTGTAAAATCTAATGAATTCAATTTGTGAGTGTTTTACATGACATTGACATTAATCAAAGGTTGATTGGTTTGTTTCATATTTTGTAAAGGATAATTTGCAAGACCACTAGTGTTGATGAATTGAGGATGGAAAATTGTTAAAGATGATGTAGGAGTGTGTTTTATGAGATTGTTGATGTTGAGTGAAGGTTTGGTTGTCTCGATCAAGGAACAATAACCAAGACTGTGAGTCGTTTGTTGTCTTAAGCTCTATAGGGTTGCAGATACCTTTCTCTCGAGCACCATATCCTTCGCCACTATATACAAATTGTTTCATGAGGTCATAAAATTTTCCATAAAGCTCCTTCATTACTTCAAATTTTATTCTATAGTTTTCTTCTTTGTCTAAAGTGGTTCAGGTGGATGCTTTCGAAAGGTCATCTGAATTGTGTGTGGACATTATTGTTGGTTTTTTTTGTTTCTTGTCTTTCTTTTGTGTGATTATGTATTCACCCATAAATGATGGTTTAAATTCTAAGGATCCCCAATCATTACCAAATAATTTAGACACTAATTCCTCATTGTTTTGTTATATTTCAAGAGGGTCGGTATTGGATGTTGGAATCAATATTTTTAGAGGACTTGTAGCTCCTAGGTGCAAGCAACTTTTAGGCTTGAGATCTATTTCAACTTGATAAATGTTATTGTTATAGACATATTTCATTATACGATGAAAGGTTGAACCGCATATTTTTGCATTTATTCACCAAAATGAACCATAGATTTTTGGGTAGGATTTATAGGCTACTCTTGCACTCTTAGGATGTTTCACCTAAAAGGAGATAGATAAACCCCACTCAAAAATTCTACATGGTTCACTCAAATTAAGATGTGTATGATGTTATTTAGGCTAAATGAGATGATCTAAATAAAAAAGAGACATGAAATTGATTGATTATGGATGCAACGCCTAAGAAATGTGACTCATTTGAAAACACATTGTGTAATGCAAGAACACTTAGAAATGTGAACAAAACTGAATAGAAATGGATGAGACTAAAAGTGTGCACCTAGGGTATGGATGGAGACTAGAAATAGATTCTGGAATGCTATTGATGCTGATTTTTAGGCCTGATGGGACTCATTCACCATTCTAGGTGAATCAGTCTTAGTTCTACAAAACTGTGCTAGAACTCGTTTCAGACAAAAGGGTATCTAAAAATGTAGAAAAATAAAAATTGACCTAGAAGTGGGAATCATTCGCCACTCATTGAGAATAAGTCCACTTTTGAATTTCTAAATATTCAAGAGTGGAATCTAGAGCTCCCGGTCTACACTTTGATTCTCTATAGGTTTCCACTTCTGAAACTCTAATTTTTTTAACCTGAAAGTGAGTTTTTGTTGATATTTTAAGTTGTTGAATGAAGAGAATACTTGAGAAACCTTGTGACTTGATTCTTAATGATTTCCAAGCTTCCAAAAACCTAAATCTACAAACACACAAGGCACTAGAGGGAAATATTGAAGGTTAGGGTTGGGGGTTTACCTTGGTCAAACCCCTTTTAGGTAATTAAACTAAAATGATGAAAGAATGAAATGAAACATGCAATAATAGAGTTATTACCTTTTCATGATGATTGATCTTGAAAGCATGTAGGAAAATATGAAGATTCAGCCCTTGAATGTATAAAAATTGCTATCTTGGTGACTTGAAGTGATGAAACCCTATGTTGTTTGACTTGAGATGGAAGATTGGTGGATGAATGAATGATAAGGGATGTGAATTAGTGTTAAAAGGCTTATATTTATAGGAATTTCACCTATTTTACCCATTAATACCTCATCACGAGCTGACATGAAGTAATATTAAACTTAAATTTCACTTTTTTCTTGCTCAAAGGTCAAAATTGGGTGAAATGGGACGCATTCACCACCCATGGTGAATGGGTCCCACAAGGGCCATTTTTCGAGCTAAGATGCTAGGAGATAGGAAAATAAGGTTTAAATTGCAACTTTGTCAAGTATTTTATCAATTTAAGCCTCAAGATGCATAATATGGGTTAATAAGGGCCTATTAATGATGATGTAAAGGTCAATTAGCACTTGGGACATATAATTCAAAGTGAAAGTGTGATTAAGTACACTTCAAAACACTAAAATGATGTACACATAGCCTAGGAAGGCACAAGAACCAATTTGAATGTGTGAGACACATTACAACACTAGTTTATCATTAAGTTTAATTCAAAATACTTCTAGATTGATGTGAAGATGGAATTAAATGCACTTTATAATGTTGAATTAGGGAGAAATGGGTTCATTAAGTCTAGAAATACATGAAAGTATCTTACAACACTTTACAAAACCTTAACAAGACATCAATAAAAGCATGTTATTCAATTTGCAAAGGTCCAAGACCTAGTGTGGATGCATAAAATGCCTCACAACACCAAATCAAGGCCTCATAAAGTTCAATTTATCATGAATTATTCCCATGTCAAGAAAGAGGTCCCTTTTTTCTTCAGTACAAAATCCTTATAACTAAGAATTATAATTTAAAAAATAATCCTAAATTACTACATGATTCTGAAAAGACTTAGATCATTCCTATAGTAGGAGCAAAATTTGAAACCAGCCTATGGAGAGAATCATCTAGTTAGGGATATAAAAATTATTCCAATTGAGAAAGGAAAGAGGTTATGGTTTAAATAAATAATGATTAGGTGGGAAAATCTTTCTTGATGGATCATACTCATTAACACCAATAAAAATATTCATAGGAACCCCCTTGAGTCCCTCAAGCACTAATAGAGGTGGTGAAATAATCATCATTTTTAGACATGGAAGGGCTAAGAAGAAGGAAATAATATGGTCACTGTGTACCTATGTATATGGATGTGGAAATAGAAAAATATCCACTAGATGAAAAAATATATAGAAGAGTAAGATTAATAGTAGAAATAATGCAAGAAGTTTTTGATTAAGTGAGAAGGGATTTTGAAAGGGACTTGAACCCTTTTATAAAAAAGAACTTAGCAATAAGTAAAACAAGACAAAGAACAGATAAAATCCATAATAGAAACAAGAAAAAAATCTCTAGTAAAACAAGGAAGAACAAGCTACAACACTAGAAAAATAGATAAAAACATATCAACAAAACAGATTGGCCAAACACAACAAAGCAATCAGAAACAACATAACAAGAACCACAACAAGGAGAAACTAGTAGCAAGGACAAAGCTACCAACAAAAGACAGAGTAGATTCAACAACCAAAGAGAACTTGTTCAAGCACCAAAGCTAGAACCTAACAACATAGCCTCTAACGGCATATTAGACAAAACTATGACCTTCTTATAATTATGCTTCTTCTTACTTTGCATAGTTTTCCATAAAGAATCTGAAACCATAATTGAAATATTTTGATCATAATGGGTAGACTCCCCTTTAGAGTAGTTGATAAGATGAACTACGTATACTTTAGGTGAAGCATCCAAAGCCAAGCTTGAAATAGTAGAATTTGTATTTAAGAAAGCTTCTTCTAAAAAGGGGCTATAAGATCCTTAGGGGAGGTATGCCACAAAATAATAAGAGCAACCATGTATAGAGACAAAATAAAAAAAATCCATAGGAGGAGCAACACCCACCACAACAATATTATTTGTCTCTACATAAGGAGAAGGTGGCTTTGAACCTTCATCTAAAGAAGTATAATTTGTAGTAGGGGACATAGCTAAATGTCCACGAAGGTAAAACCTTTCAATAGGTAGAGGAGGAAATAGGGCAGAAGCCTCAAGAATAGTCACAAGCCAAGTGATCAACTGTAAAACAACATATGTAGCATAATATAATACCTTTTTAATCCACCAACTAAGACTAAGACCAACCATTAACCTAAAACACTACCTCACTAGGTAAATACTTTGACAAATCTACCTCCACCAAAATCAAAGAAAAGGAGGTGTGAGTAAAATTCTTGGAATCATTACCCACTTTCATGAACCTATAAAGAGGATTATCTCTGTCCTCTATAGTGTCAAAAAATGTCATCATGAATATTTTCACACTTAATTTAGGAATAATTAATGATAAATTGGACTTAATGTTGCCTTGATCTAGTGTTGTGATATGTTTTACTCATCCAAATTAGGTCTAGGGCCTATTTAAGCTAAATAAACCTAAGTTTTCCTTAATTTAATGTTGTAAAGTGTATTTATTTACACCTTCACATTAAATTTAAGAGGCTTGTAAACTAGAGTGGAACTAATCTAGTGTTGTAAGGTGTTTTACACTTTCACATGGGAATTAGGGCCCGTTTAAGCTAAATTGACCCAATTTTGCCTTAATTTAATGTTGTAAAATGTATTTATTTACACTTTCACATTATATTTTTGGATTCCTTGCATTGATAACCTTTATAACATCATTAATAGGCCCCTATAACCCTATATTGTCTATCCCAAGGAATATTTCAATCAAAAACCAAACAATATCAACATATAAACTTAATTTACACACTCCATAACACTTTAGTAGTCAAAATAGGCCCTGTGGGACTCATTCGCCACTTTGGGAAAATGGGTCCCATTCAGGTTGGGCCCATTCACCACATATGGTGAATGAGTCCCATCTAGCCTATTTTTGAGGTTTTAAATGAGAAAATTTTATTTTAAATTTAAATTTCTTCTATCTCAGCCTTTGAGATCAAATAAATAGTCATTTGAGTGCATTTCCTATGTAAAAAAGCTTTCAAATCATTATTACATAAGGCCTATATGTTATCAAGTCAAGCAAGAAGGATTTAAGTAGTACAATACTTTACAAGGTCATAAAGATAACATTTAAGATCATTTTTAAGGCATTCAAGGGAAAAATTATTCATCAATTGTTGCAAAAATTCAAGATCCATCATAATGTCAAGGATATCAAGTATCAAAGACATTATTGAGCTAGTGTTGTGATGTAGCACTGGGGATCCAAGATCAAGCATTATTTTAAACCCAATGTCAAGATCAAGATCTACATCATCATGGCCATTTCATGTTAAGTTGTATATTTACAAGACATCATTCAAGGTATCATTGTTCATATTTTATGTGCTTGTTTCATTATTTCATCATTTGGTTTTGTGGAAACGAAATAAGTATCCTTTTTTGCTTGCTTTATTTTGGATTAATTGATGATAAATTGGACTTAATGAAGGCTTGATTTGGTGTTGTGAGGTGTTTTTCACATGCACACTAGGTCTTGGACCTTTCAAAACTAAATAAAATGCATTTATCGATGTCTTGTGAAGGTGTTGTAAAGTATTGTTTAAAAGACTTTCATGCCTCTCTACACTAAATGGACCTACCTCCCCCCTTATTGAATGATATAAAATGTATTTAATTGCATTATCATATCAATCTAAAAGGCTTGTAAAATAAACTTAATGTTAATCTAGTGTTGTAATGTGTTTTACACATTCATGTATTTGATATTATACCTTTCTAGGCTAATTGGACCTCATTTTAGTGTTGCAAAGTGTACTTAATCACACTTTCACATTGAATTTTGTGTCCCTAGACCTAATTGACCTTTACTTCATCATTAATAGGCCCCTATGACCCCACATTATGCATCCCGAAGCTTGAATTGATAAAATACCTGATGAAATCATCATATAAACCTAATTTATGCATTCCCCAACATCCTAGCTGGAAAAATAGCCCCTGTGGGACCCATTCACCACTTTGAGTGAATGAGTCTCATCCAAGTTGGACTAATTCAACCAGGATGGCGAATGAGTCCCATTTGGGCCATTTTTTACTTTTGAGCGAGAAAAATTAGGTTTTAAGTTTAATTTTTCTTCATGTCAATCTTGGGGCCCTCCAATTAATAGGAAATTTGGGAGAATTGCCTATAAAATAAAGCCTTTAAACCCTAATTTACATCTCTTAACTCATTTTCATAACTCATTCATCATTTTGCTTCCACTTCAAGTCAAGAAAACTAGGGTTTCATCATTGCAAGTCATTCAAGATCATTTTTCAGACATTCAAGGGAAGAATCTTCATCTATTGTTACAAAAATTGAAGATAAATCTTCATGGAAAGGTATTAAATTTATTATTTCATTCTTTATTAACATTCTTCCTCCATTTTGGTTCAATTACCAATAAAGGGGTTTGACCAAGGCAAACCCCCATGCCCTAACATTCAATAGTTCTCTTTCTCTTCTTGTGTGATTGTAGATTTAGGTGCTTAGATGGCTTGGAAATCATTGAAGATTAAGTTTCAAAATTTTTGAATTCATCCCCACTTTTTCAAGGCCAAAATCAACACAAAAAGTCACCAATAGTGCTATAAATCAAGGTTTTAGATTTGGACACCTAGAGATGCAAATTGAGCAGACCGAGAGCTTTAGATTCTGTTTTTGAGTTTTTAGAAAATCCAAAGTGAAATAATTCACCCAGAGTGGTGAATGAGTCCCACTGTACTTGTTTCCTAAATTTTTTGCAGATTTGGACACACATTTGACTAAAATGGGCCCTAATGTACTTTTTAGAATTGAGACTGATTTGTCCAGAATGGCTAATGAGTCCCACCAGGCCTAAAAATCAGCATTTTTAGGATTTCAGAGTTCCATTTTATCCTCAACAATTTTACAGGTGCACACCTTTAGTTTCATTCATTTTTGTTACAGTTTGCATTCATTTCTAGGTGTTTTTGCATATCACAATGTGTTTTCCAACAAGTTGCATTTCTTTAGTTTTCACTTAACAATCAATACTTTTCTTTAGTTTTCTATATTTAGATCATCTCATCTAGGAAAATTCCACCCACATCACATCAATCTTTGAATGTTAAAATTGCATTTTGGCCCCAAATCTTTACCCTTTTAGGTAAAAAATCCAAGGAGCATAAAGCATTCAGGTGCCAAAATCTTTGGTTTGCATTTTGGTGAGCCCACCTTTAGAATACTTTTATTTTATAATTTGGAGTCATTCATCATATATCTATCCTTTCAATAACCTTACATTAGGGTTTGCATGGATTAATTTGCATGCTAGGTTTCAAATTTTGCATTCATGAAAAGTGCATTTAGGTTGCATTTTTTACATCTAAAATCATTAATTTTTTTGAAAATTTGCATTTTCATCTTAGTTCTACATCTTGCAACACAAAAATCATCAAAACTAATCCAAAAAATATGAAAATTCTAAAAAAAAATCCTACTGGGACTCATTCACCACCTTGGGAAAATCAATCCCTTTTCACCCCTGAAACTGCCTTTTACAAAGCTGAAAACTTTGTTTTTGAGATTTTTTTTTATGCCATTACCTAACTATATCATTTGGTTGAGTTTTTGAACAAGCATTTCATTAGATCTAGCTTAAATTAGCTCATTTCATGCATGGTTTAAATTTTAAGTTTACATTCTGATTTTGTTACATAGCATAATCAGTCACTTGTCATCCTTAAAATTTGAAAAATCACCTTCCTCTTTTGCATGTTTTCTTTAGCATAGTTACATTTCAAGTTTCTATAATAATCGTTACATCATGTTTTCATTAAAAAATTCTATAGTTATCATATTTCATACTCTTGTTTTAGATCTTATTGCATGTTGTAAGAGATTTTTGTTAGGTGCATATGAATATGAGGTTCTTTCCCCTCTTTTTTTGTTCATTATTGTTCCACCTCCTAGTTTCCCTTCTATGGATGAGGTTCATCTAGCGAAATAAACATTGTATAATCCTAACAATCACATTTGTTCTTCTCCTTTATTATCTCCTACTTGTGAAGAAGAGAATAAAGAGTTAGAAGAACCAATTGATGAGAGTTTTGACAATCTGAGTTGCTTCTATCCTCTTACATCTAATATTAGACATAAGATTACTAAAGATGAGGACATCACAACAAGTACTCATGAAAATCACCTTTATCAAGAGCGTATGTGGATTGAATGTGATAACCCTATCTCTTTCCTTCCTAATGTCCCTAACATTTGGAAAGGCCTATTTGAACCAAACAACCTTAGTTGTCCTTCTCTTCCTACATCCCTTCCTTGTGATGAAGATTCTTTACAAAATCTAACCATGGAAGAATAAACTACAAACTCTCCTCCTAGCGAAGATAACATGAAACAAGAGAATGAGACCTTCAACAATCAAATAGTACCTTTTCCTAATCATCTCACTCTTGATAATCCCATCATTGATCAATCCCCTATTGGTCATGAAGTTATTTTGGAATCACTAAGCCTTACTTGTCAAGAGCAAGTGGCTTGTTGTTCTCCTGAAAACTCTCCTTCTAGGAAGAATATCATGATACAAGACAAGGATAACATTGATAATAATATTATGCCTTTAGAAGAAGATGAAGAACCCATGTTAGACTCTCATTCGCCAAGGGATGTTAATTTTATTGAACCTCAACTCATCCTTTATTCCCCTTCACACAAACAACAAACTCAAAACCAACCTAAAATCATTCTTTACTGACCATCACACAAACTTCCAATTCAGCACAAACCCGAATTCACCCTATACCCACCTTAGAATAATGTTTCATAGCAACTGAATCCTAATACCGTTGCTCATATTTATAACACTAGAAACAATCCGCAACCACATCAACCAACCCCCACCTCCTTACCTTTTCCAAATTCTATACTACCTAGTAGCCCTCAAGGGAGTGTGATCTTTTGGACAACTTAAGAGCACTCCCACAAAGATATCTCTTTCAGACCTTCTTCAAACTTCACCTACCTATCACACTATGCTTCAAACAACCTTACAACAAGTTCATATCCCTTCTAATGTGCAACCAACTGACCTAGCAACCATAATCCAAGGAACAAACAATGACATTTTTTTCCACCAAAGTTAACTCCCCTCTTTGGATGCACAAAAATCAAATGAAGCTTTCCAAATAATATCTCAATACAATACGAAAGGGATAAAGTGAACCCTTTCTTACAATGGCTTCACTCTTAATGTGTGTAGTGTTAAACTCTTGGATAGGCTTTGTGTGGATACATAAAAAATTTAACCCAATTCCATATCTATTAAAGGCTTTGACAATGTACCACAACAACCGCTTGGTGTGATTACTTTGCCTATTACAGTTAGAGTGGCCAGATTGGATACAAAAATTCATGTTATGCCTCATGAACTTTAATATAATCTCCTTCTAGGAAGACCATGGATTCATGAAATGAATGCAGTTCCTTCCACTCTTTATTGCAAAATGAAATACATTCACAACAACAAACTATACACACTTGAAGTTGACCCTGATCCAAATAGTCATTTGCACATTGAGAAAAACAATGTGTAGTATTTAAACACATTAACACCACTACTCAAGTGGATCCTATCTAATGAAAAGATAAACAACAATATATTGAACAAGTCATGACACTAATAGATGATGATTGGGGTTCCTTATACTTCACACCAACATTCATTGGAGAGTACACGATCATAAACAAAGATTCAAATACATGAAATTAAAAAGAAAATGATCCTTCAAAAGCATCCACCTCAACCACTTTAGACCAAAACATAACCAATTACACAACAAACTTTCATTAACACAAGAATGGACAACAACCCGATCCAAAAGCAATGAAAAATATTTATGGAAAAGGTTATGAACTTATGAAAAAACTTAGATATAGTGGAGAAGGATGTGGTTCTCACGAACAAGGTATCCACAACCCTATAGATCCTATCACACATCAAATGTTCAACTTATGGTCTTGGCTATTGTCCTTTGATAGAAATCACCAATCCTTCACTCAACATCAACACTCTCACACAATATACTCCTAAATCAACCCTAACAATTGTACATCCTGAACTCATTGACACTAGTGGTCTTGAAATTCATTCTTTACAAAAAATGAAACAAACAATGCGCTCTTCGCTTAATGTCAATTTCATCTTGCAAAACACTAATGAATTGAACTCGTTAGATTTTATACCCTCCTCTATCGGAGAGAAACAAATCTCACAATCTAGAGAGTCTTGCATAGGTACGACAACTACTACTGAGCAAGATGTATCTTTGAAACAAACTATAGGAACACCTTCTACCATTGATCAAGAGGGTATCTTGTCGAGACTCCTCCAAGATGACTTGATATCTCTTCCTCCAAGATCTCGAAATAAATTCTATTACAAGACTTCCTTTTGTGCATGTCATAGAATTCATGGTCATTCCACTAATGAATGTAAGGCTTTGAGTAGTAAAATATAACATTTTAAGGAGTTTGGTGTTCTTCCTTATGTGGGGGCATCTAATCCTTCTAATTGATACTGATTTTCACTCTCGCCTACATCTCTCAATCATTTCAGCTCACCTTTGTCTTGCACTAAGTGGGGGCAAGGGGTTAAGTAACATTGTCCTCGTATGTCACCTATTGTTGCCTCTTTTGGCTAGCCGTTAACCTTTCAATGAACACATAAGAGCAAGCTTGGGATGTGGACAACATGCCTTAAGTTGGCTTGCATGTGACATACTTCCCTTTTCCATGATGTAGCTTATCATAAATATATGACTTGGCATAGGGATTTCTGTGTAAGCTCTCATGTCTTCTTCTCCTTCTTCTACTTTGAAGAAATTTCTCACAATACTGGTGTTCACAATTGCTTTAAAGTGGAGACATACATCAACATTCAAAGTTCATTGTGTGATTTTAATTTTCTTGTGATTTCCTCTCTTGGAAACATTAGGTACAATGTTGCCCAGGATGAGGCATTGCACTTGTCTTCTCTTGGAAACAAGATGAGACCATTTGCACTTATCCTCTCTTGGAGACATTAAGGATGATGTTCCCTAAGATGAGACCTTGCATGAACTAAGCAAAATCCCTATGAACTTTCTTTTGCATGTTACATTTTGCATTTATATGGCCACATAACACAGTTTGAATGCTTGTGGTGTCATTGCATTTGTTCATGAGTTCAAAGCATGTACAAAGCTTTCCTTGTCTCCTGAAGTATGAAACAACATTTTCCCTTGTGGCACCTTATTAAAGTTATCAGGAGGTATAACTTTGATATGGTTGAGTAGGAAGCCCATTCCAAGGTATGACTTTCCCCATAGCCACCTTTTGGATTTATCACCTTGTGGAAAACCAGAAGTTTTGTGGCCCCAAAGTGAGTATACTTTAGCTGTCTCACCCAGTGAACAACCAAGAGTTCCATTTCCCAAAAGTGAGTACACTTTTCTCTTTTCAAATAAACAAGCCTAGATCTGCTCCACAATGTGTTGGACAAATGACCAAAGCTTCATCCACGTTTCATTTTCTCTTTGCTCTAGTTCTTGCCATTATATGATCATGTATATTGTTTTGCTACAAATAATTCACCTTGTGTGTGTCCTTTCACACTTATGTTGGGTTGACTTAGGATCTTGGATCTTGGGGGCTTGATTGCTTCCTTCATCTTTGTAATCCTAGACCATCCGCGTTGGTATGATTGTACCCTCCTTGAATGTCTACTTTAGTGTGAGTTTGAAGCAAGTTCATCCTCTCACTAAAGTGGGGGCTAACTATGGACACGGAAAAAGTATCCCTTTTTGCTTGCTTGATTTAGTATTATTTGATGATAAAAGTATCTCTCTCTCTATATATATATATATACCCCCTTGGTCGTGCCAATAAAAGGATATGAAAATCACGGTAAAACCATTCTTGGGAATTGGACATTCCGACAAGTGACTAACATCTCTCTATGAACGTTCATTTACTTGTCAAACCAGGGGACGTATACTTTAAATGGCGCGAAAAAATATATGCACTAAGAACTAGTTTTGGTCAAATCTTAGCAGAAATAAATACTGGAAAGGAATTCTATCTATGCTACAGGAAGGTAATGCAAAGTTCTTTAACTCAACTATAATTTTAATTAAAACAGAAACCATAATAGCTACGACTGAAGCACAAACTATGAACTGGCCTTATACTGCAGGAACAGACACAGGGATGGATTCTCTATGCTGCAGGAGTAGTACAAGACTGAGTTTGTATGAAAACTTCAAAGATGAAAGCTAAATATCAACAGAAAAGAACAACTAACTAACTAGGTACAGATACTTACTAAGTGGGCCCCCTTAGCAAGCATCTACTAATTACGCAGGTGCTAAAATCAGAACTTCATCAAACTTTATTCATAAAAATAGAATGATATACATTGTTTTGTTGATATGGAAACTAACAAAAAACTCTGTCTCTTGTCAAACAGTTTCTGCTTTTCATTATCATACTGGCTCTTACATGATATATGTTACTCTGTTTCTATCTTACTCTAACTATCATCTCTCTTCTCTCTCACGCAGGAGGAGAACTTTATTAAAAATTATAAGTGCAACTAACTAACTAACCCTATTAAAGAGCGACGTGGAAGTAAAGTGTATCCCAGAATCAAGGAACAAAATTCATAAATGAATTTATGCGTTTAACCCGATCTGGAGAGAATCTAGGGCTCCACTCTTTCCAGATTGACTGTCATTAAAAATATTTCCCAATGGTTTCGGTTAGAGAGTCTTCATCGGAGCTTCCTCGAAGTCGTGCAGGAAATGGACTTAACTGCAAGGCCGAGATCGGCTGTGCTTGACTCGATCATTCTTCAACAACCTGTGAAATAGATGCGAAAGAAAAGGCGTATGGCACATACACAATATCTGTTCATTAATCACACATTTAAATCTATTTTATCATTCAGAAACTGTATGCGATATACCAGTCATTTAGGGAGTCAACGGGGCAATAAATGTAATCAAGTCAACACAATAAGCTGTAGGAATATGAAAATATTTTGCTACAGGATATCCCCATAAAAGGTTTCAAAAGAGTTTTAAACAACCACAAATAACAAAAGTAAAGGCATTAAAAGTTAATCATAACATCCAAACTATGAGCACATTTTGGGCTCATCACTGTCCCCTACTTAGCCCAATGCTGGTCCTCTAGCATTAACTTTCCTGGTGGTTTCTCTAAAGTCGGTGGTTGCTGCATGACTCTGAAACAGATTTCTGAATCTGTAATAAAATCCTCTAAAATCCCGGCACCTTTCATACCTTCGGTCTTCTAAATCATCATTAAGATATGTAGCCTGGTGAGGATAGAGGGGCCACATTAGCACAGGAGGTCTGAATGTTAATGGCAACCATAGTTCAAATCTCATTTGAAGTCCCAATTGTATGTATCTGCTTGATCTTTTAAGAGCTGCTGTGAAATTTAGGGGACTGTGAGGTTCGGATCTTCTTAATCCAACAGTTAATCTTTCCCATCTTTTCTCACTTCTGGTATATGCTAGTCTCCAAAATGAATATTGTTGTGCCTGAAATTCATCATATACCTGTTTCCTAATATCAAATATTTTCTCTCTGGCTATAACATTATTAATCCCATATGTCAGAGCAAACCAATCTTTCAACATTGCATGGGGATTTGAACTTTGAGAGCGTAATGGAAAAGGCTCAGTTTTATCAGCTTCCTCATATGTTTCCCACTGCCTGCCATAATTTGCTTCATTTGCTACCCATGACAT
Organism: Sequoia sempervirens; assembly: GCA_007258455.2. Taxonomy (NCBI): domain Eukaryota; kingdom Viridiplantae; phylum Streptophyta; class Pinopsida; order Cupressales; family Cupressaceae; genus Sequoia; species Sequoia sempervirens. The sequence continues at coordinate 452,387,205 of VDFB02193867.1, forward strand.
AAATACTCTCAAATGAATATCACCAATATACAGAAGAGGATTCCATTCTGTTTCAAATGGAATTAAAAAGCCATGTAAATAGAATTCACACAGAGAATTTCTTAACCAATTAGGGGTTGCCTGGTATGCTTCATAAAATTCTTTGGCAGTGTGAAGTATAGGATCTTGGTTTCTGGAGATTCTCATCAATTGGAACCATAAAAACTATTCCTTAAGACACAGAGCATAAACTCTGGGTGGTGGTCTGCATTCCATAATCTAACCAGTTACTTTTAACATTTCATCCATTTTTGCTTTCAACTCAGCAATTTCCTTTTTCAACTTCTTCTTTTCTACTTCCCATAGACTTTGTTGCATATTAGTCTGGGATATGTGTCAGAAAGTCAAGGTTTGCAATGCAACTAGTTCCCAGTTAGCTTTAACATACTCTAGAAACTCAATCAAAAACATCTTCTTATAAACGACAATAGCTTTAGAAGTTGCAAGGTGAAATACAGCTTCACTAGGCACATTCAATTGTTCAGTCTATTCTTGCTCTTCCTGCAAGATAAATTCTTCTTGTTGCTGTGGTGGAGAAGTCTGTGCTTCCTCCGAAAACTGCATAGCAGTGGTAGCCAAGTCATCAAGATTTGGTAACCCTTGCTCATTATGCCCTATTTCTTTTGTCTCAACTTGTTCCTCTTCAGGAACGAATGAACTCTGAGCAATGTTCTTGGGCACATTTTGAGAAACATTAAATTCGAACTCAACAGACCCTTCTGAAATTATAATAATCTCTGGTTGAGGTGAAGTAGGGGAGGTCTTAGATTGTTTCCTTGTGGAAACTCTTCTTGGCACTGATGCGGCTGTAGGAGACGTTCTAGTAGCCTTTCTCTTTCTTGTCTACTCAGAGGGCTCTACCCTACCAGAGGATGACGGTGAACTGGTGATAGCAATAGGTGTTGTTGTAGGAGAGACGGCTATAGGGGATGATGTTGCAGGAGGACATTTCCTTTTTTTAGAACGAAGGTCAGATTATAGGGACCCTTCTGCCTTTGTTTTACCCTTCTCTCTCCTAGTGGCAAACCTAGTTTGTACCCTAGCAGAGGATTCAGGTGTGAAAGCTGCAAGACCAGGTGCTATAGGAGTAGATGACCCTTGCCCTGTTCTACTGGTAGACGCAATTTCTTTCTTCTTTTTCTGAGGCCGTGGGGTAAGTACCCTAGGGGATTGTGAAATTTGCAAGCTCTTTTGGGCAACAAACTGTTGCCAGGAAAAAGGTGATACATCTCTTAAAGAGCGCTCAATCAGTAATTTGATAAGGCCATGGTGAGCAACATAATTATCTTTCCCCTGTTGAGTTCCGTGGGCACTTTGTTCTAGAAATTTTAACAGAAAATTTGAAACATTTACAACTAACCCATGCCTCATATGGCTTAATAATTTGAAATGATGAGAATGCAGGTAGGAGAAACGACCTTCACAGGTCAAATACCTAATTATGTAAGTAGCATACTCTGAGTAAGGAGGAGGAAATGATATGCGCTTACATCCCTGCTTGGAGACTTCCAAAGGTCCATCAGTGGGCATTGAAAACTCAGCCCTTGCAGCGGCAGCATTTGAAGAAATTTTTTCTCCAACGGCTAGAAGCCCAGTTACTTCAGCAATTCTGTCTTCAGTTGCAACAACCATTAGACCCCATACAATAGCTTCCCCTTCAAAAAGGGTTCTCAAAAATTCTCCAGCAGCCTCCTCATCAAAAGCATTTAAACTCAAGAAATAATTCAACCATCCACAGAGGCTGAATGTGTGGACTGTTTGAGGATTTTGCAATAATAATTCATGAGCTATAGACTCATGTCACACCAACTGACCACCCATGTTTACAATTTTCCCCTAACTAAACTTAATTCCTTGCTGAAAATTCAAATTCTCTGTTTCCCTTTCTGCTCTGATTTTTCTTCTATCGTGTCATCATATTGCTTTCTTTTCCAAAAATGAATTTTTGAACAAGTAGTCTTAATTGTAATTTACAAGAAAAACATGCAATAAAGAAGGACATGCGATCATATTTGGAAAGTACCAGAAAAGTATTAAAGAAAGGTTATTTGTGCAGTTATGGCAACGATGAAAAGACAGGTTTTAAAAGGTGGATTAGCCCGCCCCCTACTTAGAGTATGGCATGTGTCCTCACATGTACTAAAGAATAGGCAAAGATTTTCTAATAATGACTGGTACTGGCATAACAATAAATGAATAGAATAAAATAAATCAAATATATGATAAGAAAAGATATGGTGTGCCTTTGATTTTGCACGTACATGTGAAGAAAGATGATGACATTTGCATGAATTAACAGTTGGAAAAGATATCTTAATTAAGGGTGATGTGGACGGATGAAGTGGATGAGTGATGTGGGTGGACGAGATGAATGGATGGAATGGATGAATAGGATGGATGGATGGAAGATAAAGAAGTGAGATGGGAGCGATAAATGAAAATGGAGAAAAAGGGGTTTCCTTTTAAAAATAAAACCTTTATTATGAGCATGCTTTTCAAAATTACGGTGAAGCTGCAGGAGAAAGGCTAAAGCCTTCGGCTATAGGAAGAGTAGCTGGAGGAACCTGAACGAACTGCTACATGAATTCTTCCTTTGAAACTGGTTTATGGTACAACCGGAGTCGATGGCCATTAACTAGCAATTTGAAGCAGACTGGATCAATTATCACCAGCTGTACAGCTCCATTGTCGAACACATTTTCAACTTCATAGGGGCCAAGCCAGCGTGTTGTGAGCTTACCCTAGTTTTCTTGATATTTGGAATCATATAACAGAGTCCAATCTCCAACAGAATATTTCCTGGTTTTGATGTGTTGATCATGCCATTTTTTCCTTTGCTATTGGATTGCTTCTGTGTGCTGTAGGGCGGCTTTTCTCATTTCATCCAAAGCATTTAGCTGTAGGAGACGGTCCTTCTGTGCTGCAGATATTTCCATATTGAGTTCAAGAGTTATCCTCAAAGTTTTATGCTCAAATTCAATGGGCAACATGGTTGTTTTTCCATAAAGTAGCTCAAAAGGTGTAAACCCAGTTGTTGTTTTCTATGTAGTTCTGTAGGCCCAAACTACTTCAAGAAGTCTATTGCTCCAATATTTTCTATGGATCTACACTGTCTTTGTGAGGATCGCCTCGATTTCCCTGTTTTTTACCTCCACCTGACCATTGGCTTGAGGATGATAGGGGCTAGACTTCCTATGTTTGATTTTATAATCATTCATTAGTGCAGTGATCAGATTGGATGTGAACTAAGCTCCTTGATCAGTTACGAGCTCTCTGGGAACTCCAAACCTAGTGAAAATTTGTTCGTACAGAAACTCAACAACTTTGTTATCCTGAGCATGAGTCATAGCTTTTACTTCAACCCATTTTGTGACATAGTCCGTGTAAACTAGAATGTATGACTTGCCATTTGATGGTGGATCAATTGGTCCCACAAAGTCCATCCCCCATTTATCAAAAAGGGTGACTATTACTTGCGGATATAGTGGCATTTCATCTGACTTAGTTGTTCTTCCCATGCACTGGCATCTGTCACATTTCCTTGTATAGGCTACAACATCCTTGTGTAATGTTGGCCAATAGTAGCCTATTGTAAGAATCTTCATTGATGTTCTTTTTGCTGCAAAATGTCCCCCACATGGTTCATCATGGCAAGCATGCAAGATATCATAAGTCTCATCTTCTCTTACACATCTTTGCATTACTTGATCAGGTCCAGTATAAAACAAACAATTTGCAATCCATGAAAAATTAAAACTTTTCTCTATTAACAACTTCTTTTCTTTTGGGGAAAAGTGAGCTGGTATTCTATTTGCTGCTAGATAATTGACAATGTCTGCGTACCATGGAGTATGTGCAACAATGGAGAACAACTGTTCATCTGGGAACCTATCATCAATGATCTCATGTTCAATAGGTGTAGCTGATTGAAGTCTTGATAAAAAGTCAGCTACAACATTAGTTCTTCTTGGTTTGTCAATGATTGTAATGTCAAATTCTTGTAACAATAGGAGCCATCATGCCAATCTACCAGAAATGGCAGGTTTGTTCATCAGATATTTGATTGCTGCATGGTTAGTATGGATGAATATCTGATAACCTGTGACATAATGCTTAAATTTATTTAAAGCATACACTACTGCGAGCAATTCTTTTTCTGTAACAGTATAGTTGAGCTCAGGACCTTGAAGGTTTTTGCTGATAAAGTAAATAGCATGCTCAATTGAATTTTCTTTGACTTAAAACTGCTCCTATACCAAAATCAAATGCATTAGCATGTATGTGAAAAGGAAAATTCCATTTTGGACCTTCAAGAACAATGGGCTTTAGTAAGCAAGTCCTTTAGTTGTAGGAAAGATTTTTCACAGGCTTTTGTCCACTCGAATTGAGAATCCTTTGTTAACAGGGCATAAAGTGGGTTGACAATTTTACTAAAATCTTTTATAAACCTTCTATAATACCCTGCACAGCCAAGGAAAATTCTTACATCTTTTTGTTTTGCAGGAGTTTGCAAATTCTGAATTACTTTAATTTTAGCAGGGTCGACCTGAATTCCATTCTTTGAAACACGATGACCTAAAACAATACCTTCTTCCATCATTAGAAAACATTTTTAACTATTTAGAGACAAATTTTGCTCTCTGCACTTTTTCAATACCTTTTCTAAATTCACCAGTGCTTCTTCAAATGTGACTCCATAGGTAGTGAAATCATCCATATAAATCTCCATACAGTCATGAGATATATCAGCAAAAATACTAATTACTGCTCTCTGAAATATTGTTGGTGCATTGCATAGACCAAAAGGCAAGACAAAATAAGCAAATGTTCCCCATGGATAGGTAAAAGTGGTCTTATCTTGATCTTCAGGGACAATTTTTATCTGATTGTATCTATTGTAACCATCCAAAAAGGAAAAATATCTTTTGCCAGACAGTGAATCTATTACCTGGTCTACAAAAGGTAATGGAAAGTGATATTTTTTAGTGGCATTATTCAACTCTTTGTAATCTACACACACTCTCCATTTTCCACCTTTCTTGGGGACAATGACTAATGGAGAAACCCATTGATTGTCAGAGATTGGATAAATAAAACCAGCATCAAACAACTTTTGAAGCTCACTTTTAACTATTTCTCTAAGTGTTGGATTTACTCTTCTTTGAGGTTGCCTAACTGGTAAACAATTTTCTTTGATATAGATCCTATGAGTACAAACTTAAGGATCTATCCCTTGCATGTCCCCATATTCCCATGCAAAAACTTTATGCTGTTCTTGTAGCATTTTTAATAAGTCAGCCTCTTAAGATTGTGACAACTTGCTATTGACATTCAAACAATGATATGAAGACAATTCTATCTGCTTAGTGAGATTACTCATAGAATCTACAGGTGATGTTTGTACCTCTTGTGGAAGCAAATTATGAAAAATTGTTGGAAGTTTAGGCAATGAACTTTCAGAATTTGGTTGCTGCAGGAAACATTGTAAATGGGTACCATTTGGATCAGATGAACTACCCGTATCAGAGTTATACTGTAGAATTTGAAAAAGCAAAGCATCCTCACTCTGAAGTTGTGAGAATGGGTTGTTTTGGAGTATCATTAATTGAGCCAAAGAATTGGCTTCTTCAGTTTCTTCCCCCACATCTGGCCAAATAGGTTGGGAAAAATCTGGTTGAGGTCTAGCAGGCGGATACAAGGCCAATTTCTTTGTGGACTGTCCATCAGAAATAGTCATATCTCCAGAATGACTTCCTATAAAAGCGTCAGCAGTTGGTAACCATGGTCTACCAAGGATAACTGGATACCCTCCTAAAGTTGTCTTAACTGATAATATTGTGAAATTAGCAGGATACTCCCAAGATTCAAGAGTGACAATTACATCTTCCACCATCCCATTAGGTTTAACTGTGGAGCTGTCTGCAAGCTATAGAACTGTGGGTGTAGACCTAATGTTTGAAATATTCAAGGAGTCCATAGTGTGCTTTGTCATGACATTAATGGTAGCACCTAAATCAATCAAAACATTTTTTACAACTTGGCCATTTATATGTATCTGTACTACAGGACTTCCAGGGTCAATATACTTTGGGATGACTACATTTCCCAACATTATATCAGCCAATTTTCCTAAGACATGAATTGCTTGAGGATCATTTTTCTTTCGTCAAGGCTTCTTCAAACATGCCTCTTTAATAGCTTTTCCAAAAATGGGAACATCTTTAATAGCCTGAAATAAAGGGATTTGAATCTGTACATTCTTGAGCTGATCCAAAATGTCAAAAGTGGGCTCTTCCATGGATTTAGATGTAGTACTTTGCAACCTCTGAGGAAAAAGAGGATTATCTTGATTTTGCAAAACAGGCTCCTTAGAAACCATATCAGTTATGGGCATATGCTCAGTAGGAACAGCAGGTGCAGTAGATTCTTCAAGGGGAGAATCTAGTATTTCAATAATTAGAGGCAGTTTTGGAGCTGGTAAAGTAGTTCCAGACCTCAAATGGATGTCATTAACGTTTAAGGCATAAGTTTGATATTGGTTGGCTTCGGCAAGATATGCAGGCTGTTGTGGCTGCTGTTGTTGCTTATTATTGGGATTTGGCAACGGCTGGGCAAGCATAGGCATTTGTTTTGGAGGTCCAAGATTTGTGGCAGTTGCTGCAGGAGGTGGCATGAGGGCCTGTGGTTGTGGTTGTGGAAGCTGCAGGAATCCAGGGGACTGGTTTTTCCATTGCTGAGGGCCTCTCCATTTAGGATTTTGCTGCCAATTTCCCGAAGGTGGGGTCCATTGCCCTTGTGGCTGCTGCCAACCTCCTTGAGGAGATTGCCATTGTGGGTTATGATAATTAGGCCACCTTGGTTGAGGTGGATTCCAGAGTGATGGTGGTCCATATGCATATTGCCATTGGTTATTATAGCCAGAATAAGGATTACCAAAAGTTAAAGGATCTTAAGGCATACCTTGTCTTTGGGCCCATGGTCTCATTTGTGCAACAAAGAACACTTGATCATCATCACCTTCTACTGGCTTGAAGTCAGTAGGTAGTTTCCTAGCTTCCAAATTAGTCACCATCTTACATCTGCAGTCACGCTTCTTCTATCTGCAGTATGGACAAAACTCGGCCAAAACTGCCTCAGCTTCTTCATGTTTCTTTCGAGCTTGCATAGTGTCTAGTTGTGTAGCCATATTATTAATGATGTCCTGCTTGAAGTCAGATAGCAAATTTGTTATCTCCATCCAGGAAACTCCACCAGAAGACTATTTCCCCATTGTAGCATGATGACCTCGACTTTTTTTAATTATTGTTCGAGAGTAGTTAAGACATATTTTCTTTATATCATCCCAAAGCAGTTGGGTTATATCACCTCCTCCCATCAAGTCCAGGGCATCTATACAGGCATCACTGATTCCCCTTAGAAAGAGTAGTTTCTGAGAGTCCTCGTTGAGAGTATGGTTTGAGTTCCTTTTTAGTGAAAACAAAAACCTGGAAATATAATCTTCCAAGCTTTCATCCTCCTTCTATTGAATTCGAAATATGTCATCACCTTTGTTGGCGCTCTTACAATATTCCTTATACTTTTCAAGGAATTTCATTTGCATGGCTACCCAACTATCTACAATGCCTCTTCCCAGACTCATGAACCACTTGAGAGCTCCTTCCTTCAAGGTGGAAGGAAATAACTTCAGTTTATGAGCGTCTATGCTATAGTCATAACTGCGACAGAGGACATCAAATTCAAACAGAAAAGTTTCTGGGTCCTCCATAACCAGGCCATAAAATTTTGGAAGCAAGGAAGAGGGGATGTTTTTAAGATTGTCAGTATCTCTCTGGGGAACAATGGGAAACTCAAATGCAGGAGGTGGATTATTAGGTGGATTATTTGCCATGTTTGGTTGCTGGAATAACAGAGCGAATGAATTTTTCTCAGGTTCGTTGTCAGCTGGGTCAAATGGTAGTTCAATAAATAGATTTTCAGGGAGGAACCTTCCCAATGCGTCTCTTCTTCTTCTATGCATGCAATACGGTGAGTAGTGGCTTGAAAGATTTTGAAAATTTTTGACTAGCAAACTAAACTAATGCTAAAAATGACTTCTAACAAATTCCTAGCTAGACACCATCCCCGGCAACGGCACCAAAAATGGTCGCGCTCATAAAAGGATATGAAAATCACGGTAAAACCTTTCCTGGGAATTGGACATTCCGATAGGTGACTAACATCTCTCTATGGACGTTCATTTACTTGTCAAACCAGGGGACGTATACTTTAAATGGCTCGGCAAAATATATGCACTAAGAACTAGTTTTGGTCAAATCTTAGCAAAAATAAATACTGGAAAGGAATTCTATCTATGCTACAGGAAGGTAATGAAAAGTTCTTTAACTCAACTATAATTTTAATTAAAACAGAAACCATAACAGCTTTGAATAAAGCACAAACTATGAACTGGCCTTATGCTGTAGGAACAGACATAGGGATGGATTCTCTATGTTGCAGGAGTAGTACAAGACTAAGTTTGTATGAAAACTTGAAAGATGAAAGCTGAAGATAAACATAAAAGAACAACTAACTAACTAGGTACAAATACTTACTAAGTGGGCCCCCTTAGCAAGTATCTATTGATTATGCGGGTGCTAAACTCAGAACTTCATCAAACTTTAATGATGAAAATAGAATGATATACATTGTTTTGTTGATATGGAAACTAACAACAAACTCTGTCTCTTGTCAAATAGATTCTGCTTTTCATTATCATACTGGCTCTTACATGATATCTGTTACTCTGTTTCTATCTTACTCTAACTATCATCTCTCTTCTCTCTCATGCAGGAGGAGAACTTTATTAAAAATTAGAAGAGCAACTAACTAACTAACCCTATCAAAGAAAGACGTGGAAGTAAAGTGTATCCTAGAATCAAGGAACAAACTTCATAACTGAATTTATGTGTTTAACGCGATCCGGAGGGAATCTAGCGCTGAACTCTTTCCAGATTGACTATCATTAAAAATATTTCCCAATGGTTTCAGTCAGAGAGTCTTCGTCGGAGCTTCCTCGAAGTTGTGCAAAAAATGGACTTAACCGCAAGGCCGAGATTGGCTACGCTTGACTCGATCATTCTTCAACAACCTACGAAACAGATGCAAAAGAAAAGGCGTATGGCACATACACGATATCCGTTCATTAATCACACATTTAAATCTATTTTACCATTCAGAAACTGTATGCGATATACCAGTCATTTAGGGAGTCAACGGGGCAATAAATGTAATCAAGTCAACACAATAAGCTGCAAGAATATGAAAATATTTTGCTACAGGATATCCCCATAAAAGGTTTCAAAAGAGTTTTAAACAACCACAAATAACAAAAGTAAAGGCATTAAAAGTTTATCATAACATCCAAACTATGAGCACATTTTGGGCTCATCACTCCTCTCTATCTCTTTCTATTAATTTTCTATATCACCTCCTTTATCTTTCACTCTTGCCCCTTTTATTTCTATCTTCCCATCTCTCCTTTTTCTTCTCTATTTATATCTCATTATCTCTATCTCTATCTCGATCTCTCCTATTTACTCCATTGCTCCCTCCATCTCTCCCACTCTCTCTTTATGTATAACCCTCTCTCTACCTCTCTCTATACATCACTTCCTATATCTTTATATTTCTCTCTCCATCTCCCCCCTTTCTACTGTCTCCCTCTTTCTATATCTGTCTCTCCCTCTCCCTCTTCCTCTCTCCTTTCATCTCTCCCTTTATATTCATCTTTTTTTGTCTTTGTCATTTTATTTTTCTCTCACCCTCTCTATCTTTCCCAAGTTAAATTTATCTCTCTATCTCTTCTTTATATCCCTATTTTCCCTTTTCCCTCTCCCTCTCTCTATCACTTCCTCTTTCTATCCCTCAAATTCTCTCTCCTGTGTTTGTTTCTCTCCCTCCATCTACCTCACTCTCTATCTATTTATACATATCTATCATCCTCTCTATCTCTCTCCATATCTCTCTTACTCACACAAACACACACTCGTTATTTCTCTCTCCCTATTTCTAGCTCTAGCTCTATCTGTATCTCTATCTCTCCAAATTTAAATTCTTACATATATCCCTCTATCTCTATCTCATTATCTATCCATCTCTCTTTACCCCTATATCTTTCCCTCTCTATATATCACCTACTATCTCTATGTAGATAAATTTCTATCTTTCCCTCTCTCATTCTCTCACTCTCTCCCCCTCTATATATTTATCTCTTCCATCTATATCTATACTGTTTTCCTCTCTCTTTATCTCTCCCTCTCCTCTCGATATCCATCTCCATTCTCCCTCGCCCCCTCTCCCCCGCTCCCCTCTTCTCTCTCTCTCTCTCTCTCTCTCTCTCTCTCTCTTTCTCTCTCGCCCTCCCTCCTATATTTCTCCTTCTTTCTATCCGCATATCTCCTTCTCTATTTCCCTCTCTCCCTATTTAAAACATATCATGAGCCTATTGGCAATGGAGCCTTATTATCTTCTTGATTCAAAGGTTTTGTTTTAGTTGTGTTTGAATCCTTGTATGTAGATGCATATTTGATTTTAGGCTATCACTTCTCTATTGAGACCTTTGTTTCACAAACAAAATCATTTTAAAAATAGCCTACCAATTGACTTCACCTATACAACACAAATGTATGCAAACAATAAACCAAAAAATTATCTAATTGACCATCCACACTTCTTTGGTATACCCATTGCACACCAAGGTGCGATTGCTACTCAATACAAATAAAACAAACATTTATTAATGATATATAAAACCAGCATGGTCAATGTTTTACTTGTTCCTAAATCCCTTCTGTTGATAGCCAGGAAATCAAAGCACACAATACAACAACGTAGGCAACATAACTTGTCCTCTCAAAACCTTGTAACCCGATTTTCGCCCATGAAATTTGCACCCTGCAAGAAGGAAATCATTCTACTGAAACGGAGAGAAGATGATGTAAGATTTCCATCTGGTGCGGAGGAAGGCAAGTGGAGACCAGAATGCTTTTTCCTTCATCCTTTGCGCATGACAAAAACATGATTCCAATTTCGTTCATTGTTGCAGTCTGGACATCCGAAGGCTTCCCCCATCCATAATCCACCTCGTACAATGGAAATCTCGGAGAACTTACCGCGTTTGTTCCGTATTCCCACCCCGCTTCTGTAAGCAAATTTACAAAATCTCTATCAGGAGATTCTGCCCAATCGATCAGATAATTAATTTGTGTTTCCGAAGTGCACGAATTGATGAGTTGCTGGATAACATCCGCATCAAAGGAGATATCGGAATTGATCAGTATGTTGGCTTTTGTCTGCGCCAAACCAAGAGACAAGCAATTTCCAAAATAAGTTGGAGGCAGAGGAGGCTTAAAGCGACCTCTACAATCACCCAGCAATGCGAAATAAACGGCTTCTTCCTCGGGCACCTCGCGAGCTCTCATTACACATCTCCAAAATTGTGCGGCCACTGCAACAAAAGAACACGAAGCCCCGCTTCGTTGTTTCAAGTCTTGTATTATGTCTTCTGTAAAGCAAAATGTTGAGTAGATCACTTCCGTTTTCCTTTTCGGATCCGCCCATTTATGGAGAGCCTCGATTGGCTTTTCCACGTTCCGGCTGCCACATGTATTGTCAGACACAAACTTGAAAATCTTGGCCCCTGAAATGCCATTGCTTATTATCTCATGGGCTTTGTAAGAAATTGAGGGCCTCTGATTATCTCGTTTGAAAACTGTTCTTGTGTGCTGAGGAGGTTTGGAAAGGGAGAGGCCTCTGCTACACTCTGCCCACGATGTCATGAAATGCCAATACGAATTTCCATCTCCTATAACGTGATGCCAAGTAGTTCCGATGCATATACCGCCTCCCTGAAATGCTGTAACCTAAAATACCCAAGAGAAAAAAAACCGTAAGGGTTTCACAACTGATATAAAATAAGTTAAAGTTGTTTAAAATTGTTTTCTTTTGGTTTAATGTTTTGAATCATATTTCATGATCTATTTATAGATGACATTTAGGATCACCTTTTGGAATCTATTATCAGAATGCTAGAATACTTTTTGAGAAAAAAATAGAATAGTAGCAAACTAGGATCTCACCTTTTCATTTTAAAATGTTCTGGTTTGCTACCGTTCTATCTTTTGATTCAAATAACACTCTATCAATCCTGGGATCCATCATTAGAATGATAGAGTACCTTTTGAGATAAAAAAATAGAATAGTAGTAGACCAGAATCTCACCCCTTTCATTTTAAGCTGTCCTGCTCTGCTACTATTCTATCTTTTTGATTTAAATAACACTTATCATCTCGAAATTCATCTTCAGAATGATAAAATAGTTTTTGAGACAAAAAATAGAATACTAGCAGACCAGGATTTTATTCTTTTCTTTTTAAAATGTTCTGGTTTGCTACCATTTTATCATTTGATTCAAATAACACTCTTTCAATGCTGGGATCTGTCATTAGAATGATAGAATATTTTTTGAGACAAAAAATAAAGTAGCAGCATACCAGGATCTCACCCCTTTCATTTTAAGCTGTTGTGGTCTCTCCTATTATATCTTTATTTTCAAATACCACTTTATCATCTCTAAATCCATCATCAGAATGATAAAGTGCTTTTTAGGGAAAAAAGAGAATAATAGCAAACCAGAATCTCATCTCTTTCATTTTAAGCTGTCCTGACCTGCTACTATTCCATCTTACTATAAAAAGCACTCCATCATTCTAATAAACATCACTGAATGTAATCTAGATCGTTGATGAAAAAATTATCATCCAATATAATCCAAAACCAATTTTAAACAATTACATAAATTGTAAAAAATTGTGATCTTTAATAAAGATTGTTTACATACCTGTATCAACAGAAGAGGTCTACTGTGATTTTCATCCGCATAAAGATTGACGTCATGGACAAGCTTTGGGAAGAAGGGCTTACGCCGAAACCCATCTTTTTCCAAATCTTGGAAGGGTATGTCAATTGATGCCTCCCTAAATTCCACGCCTTCGTCGTTGCAATCAACTTCCGTTCTGCCAGATTCTCCCTTCTTCAACCGACCAGCCAGGATAGAAATGCACTAAAACAGAGGAGAGGCTTTTTTCATTCTTTCTATTAATGAAGAGTATTCGTTCAAAGGACACTGTGCATAGAAGAAAAGCCGTTGAACGTTGTTGATGGCTAACCAGCCAAGATCAAGGTTGGAGAGGTACATAGTCTGTCTGGGGGTTCGGATGGCCGGTCTTACCACTGATGTTATCCTCACTTCGACAACGGCTTCCCCTGCTTTTTCTGCCATTAATGTAGTTGCATCTACTGCTCTGAGTGTTAGCACAAGAAGGCGTATGTAATATAATATGGAGACATTCAATGTTGTGTGTGGGCACAGAAGTGGTTAATATGTAGTCACGCATAAAGAAAAATGCAAGGTTTCGTATCATAGTTGAATTGGTATTTGGTGTTTAGGTTTATTTACGCCGAAGGCGTATCCAATATGAACATGCCCAAGCTAAATATTAAAATCAACGGTTGAATAGACCGTGGGAGGTGATTAAACTGATCACGCACGTTCATGCATTTTACGACAAGTTCGTGGTTACGTAAAAATACGGACTCATTAATGTTGAGGCTATGTAATGTCAGTGATAAGACACTATTTCTTCTGTCGGGGGAAAGCCGCTGCACTTTGGTCCCACCATTTTCTCTCACTCGCAGTACCTCATCCTCTTGCTTCTGCACTCTTGATAACTGATGTATTTTGCAAATAACTGTCTATCTCAGATGGTGGCTTCTGAACAGCTGATCTCATTTTTCCCGATCCTCTTTGAATGGAAACTTTGTACAGCCATCTACCTCGACAAACAACAATCTAAAACAACGATCCTCAACAAGGTTTCTGCGCCCCTTCACTTCAAGGAATTTACATACAACAACAACGGCTTATCTTTGATTATACCGATCTCTTTATCCTTCACTTGAGAAAAGTTGTGATTCCTTCTCCAAAACAAACCCGCAAATAAAACGAGCGATTCAATTATCAACATAAACAAGGCACATGAAGTGTTCGACAAGATGCCTCAAAGAGATGTGGTCTCATCGTTTGGAATGTTTGTAGGATATGCACAAAGTGGATTTGTTGAAAAGGCTTTAGAAATTTCCAAGCGAAAGCAATTGTCAGGTTTAAAGCCAAATTCCGCAACCTTTGCTAGCATCCTCCCTGACCATGCCAAAATTGGAGCTTTGGAATAGTATGTACATCCATCAAAGCATAAAGGATAGAGGAACTTTGTCAGATATTATAGTAGCAAGTGCCCTAGTAGACATGCATGCGAAAACTACAAGCATTAGCTAGGCACGTGAACTGTTTGACATGATACCTGAAAAAGATCTCATCTCATGGACTGCAATGATTGCAAGATATGTGCAAAATGGATTTGTTGCGAAGGCTTTAGAAACTTTCAAGCAAATGCAGTTGGTAGGTGTAAAGCCAAATTCAGAACCTTTTTTCAGTAGTATCTTCCCTACCCGTGCCGAAATGGGAGCTTTGCAACAGGGTATGGACATCCATCAAAGCATCATGGAAGGAGGATGATCAAAAGCTGAGTACAACATGCCACTACCTTGTAACCACATAACGACGATCCACCTGGTCTGAATTGTTATTACTTTATTACATTTGGAAGGGGATAAATAAAAACAAGGGATTCCTCTTGCTAATTGGATGTCTTTAGCTAAGCCTAAGGATGAGAGGAGAAGGGGTCTTCTTTTCGTAGTGGCTCTTGATGTTAAGAGCACTTGGAAGCTTGTAAAAATTAGGGGACTATTGTATCAAATTTTATATTAGAAGTATATTGCTCCAAAAACTATTGTTCAGTGGATTTTATGTCTAGTTAAACCACTCATAATGCTTCTATGGTTTAGAATGCTACAATTATGCCCTTTTCCCATTATCAGTAATTATTTGATTTAGAAGGTAGGAAATGGAATTCATGATATTAGAATTTGTATTTTTTTTTTTATGCCTAGGTTGCTAGTATAAAGGTCATGAAATATGAAGACACATCATTTCATATGATCAAAGTCATTTGGCATATTATTCAGTTGATCATACTCCTTTCTGCATAGTCAAATAAAGAGATATACTCAAGGGCACTTCTACGTACAAGGGTAGAGATAGAGTTCAAGAGAGACCTCTTCCTTTGGTCTATCCATCAACCATTAGTAGCTCAAGGCATTGCCTTGCTAGTAGCCTTGACCCTAATATGGTGAAGTGTAAAATCATGTTGTGTGATCAAGGGATCTGCCACCCCTAAGCAGGGAGAAATATGATAAAGTCTTCAAATTATACACCCTTTTTGTCCTAATTCTACCAACTTGATTTCTCGTATTGAGGTTGATCTCCCTCACTCACTCATTAGTTATAAAAATATATATGTTTAAAGTGGATGAGGTATAAAATTGTTATTAGTTGTTCAATAATTATATTTAATATTGTTTAAGTAGTGTGCAACAATTATACAAGAAGTATTCCCTAAAACAACAAATATATTTAGTAGGTTGCTATGCATACAATTCTTAAATATGCAAGATAAATATGCATACAATTCTCAAATATATACTAAGCTACTTGTAAGTTGTACTCTACATTTACTAGAGGAAAATAATGATATTACAAATAGTTTACAAATATGATTATAGCTTACAAGTATGATTATAATAGAAGAGATAAAGATGAAAATAGAAAAAAATAAAGACATAGAGACAAAGAAATATAGAGGTAGAGAGATAAAGAGGAATAGAGATATAGATGGAGATAAAGATTGAAAGAGAAAGGAATAGACAAAAGAGAGATAATGCAAGAGAGATAGAAATATAAGAGATAGAAAGGGAAAGAGAGATAGAGAAAAGAAAAACTAACTTTTGATTACTTGTTTCATGCCAAAAATCCAAGAATGGCATGTGTCCTTGGGGAGTTATGCTCAAGGTAGCATTACGTTTGAAATAGAGACAAACTTATAAAAAAAGACATAAAAGAGAGAGGAGATAGAGATAAGATATAGAGAGAGAAAGAGAAAAAATGAAGAGAGGGATATAGATAAGATATAGAGAGGTGGATAGAGAAAAAATAAATTGAACTCCTATAATAAATTTACTATTACAAATACATAATTTTGTCTAATGAAAATTATATTTAAAATATATATATTTATTGAATAATAAATATTAATATATCCATCTCTCTCTCACTCTCAATCTTCCTCTCACTCCCCTCTCTATCTATCTCTCACTCTATCTCTATTCCTTATCTCTTCATCTCTCTCTACCCCTATATCTCTCCCTCTATCTACCTCTATCTATATATCACTCCTATCTCTATCTTTATCTTTCTATATCTCCCACTCTCATACTCTCCCTCACTCTCCCTCTAAATATTTATCTCTCTCTCTCTCTATCAATCCCTTTACTTCTCTCCATATCCCTCTCCTTCTCTATCTCCATCTCCATATCCATCTCTATCTTCCTCTCTATCTCTATCCCCTATCTCTCTATCTCTCTTTCTCTTCCCCCCTTCTATATATCCCTCTTTCTATCCATATATGTCTCTCTCTCCTCTCTCCCTATTACAAATATAACATGAACATCTTGATAATGGAGCCTAATTATATTCATCATTTAGAGGCTTTTTCCAATCATTTTTTAATCCTTACAAGTGAATGCTAATTGATTTGAAGCTATCACTTCTCCATTGAGACCTTTGTTATATAAACAACATCATTTGAAAAATGATCTACCAATTGACCTCATGTACTACACATATGTCTACAAATAATACACCAAAATTTTATCTAATTGACCTTTCATACCTCTTCGGCGTACCAATTGCACACCAAGGTGCAATTTCTAGTTTTATAGGTTGAGGACAAGATTTATACATAACCATGTGCATGCAAATAGTTTTGTATTGGCTAGTTTATGTTGGCTTATCTTATCTATTATTACTTATTGATCGAAGAAGTCGTCAATGGATAGCTCTTGGTCAAAAAGTACTTTTGGTGTAATGTCTTGTGTCTATTTATACTTCCGTCATTTGACCAAGTTCTAGTAATTTAGAAATTTCTAAATTTAAGATTATATTTGTTATATTTTATTATTTTATTGGTTTGAGAAATTTCTAGATACTTGAAAATTTTCACTTTACATTATTTGTCCTTTCTTTCTCCAAATTCAACAATCCTTTCTATGTATAAACTTTTTCAGCTTTAGAAAAATTTCATTCCTTCTCTTTCTTAAGTCCCTATTTCCTTCATTTAATTTGGTGGAATTGCAAAACTTGCCTAGACGTTTAGACTTCCCTCTAAAACTTGCAAACTTTATTTTCCCACTTTCTTTCATTTTTTCTTTTGTTATAGATTTGTGAGTTTCTCATGAGATTCTTTTAGTTTTCCATTTTGATATAAAGCCTAAATATCTAGATGATCTCTATTTTATTCATGACTATTAAGAAACCCTTCTAGAGATAGTCATTTGTAGTATTATCTAAAACTTTCAAATTTTTTATCTTTTAGTCCAAATTATTGATGTTTTTCTTGGAACTTACATGTTCTTCGAATGTTCAAATGACTCTTGTTTCATGGGATTCTTCTATCCATCTTCCATCTTCCTTTTAGTCTGACAACTTTTGCAATCGAGTTTCAGTTTTTATCTTTTCTTATAAACTTATAGGTTTGTCATATATTTGTTCCATTTTTCCAAAGTTTCACAAATCTAAATCATCCATATCTTTTTCACTTATCCATATTCCAAATCTTTCATATTTATTTAAACTCACTCTTGTAAGATTCTTATAGACTTCAAAACATCATTCATTTTTAGATGTCATTTATATTCCCACATCTCTTCATCTTTACCTTTACAAAACTTTCATGAACTTTTGAACTTGTCCATAATCCTTACATCCCCCGTATCTCACATTCCCACATATTTCTTTTAATTAATTTCCCTCGTATTCTTTATCCTCACCCTTATCAATTTCATATATATTAATTCAATTACCTTGCAACCCCCACATTTCTATATCCATATTCATAATCTTTTATGCTAACTGTCCAACCTCTCATAGGCATGACCATATGTGACCTCCACTTCAACATTATCTTCTTGCAGCATGACTAGTTGCTTCACCCATTAATCTATATCCTCCTTGGCTAGTATTAATGGATCTTGTGGAGTTCGCTATGATCTTTAAAGTTACGCATGCAATTACACATGTTTCTCATACTTTCCAAATGCATGGATTTGATCCCATTATTTTTTCCACTGTTTATAAGATTCTCCCTACCCTTTCTATTTTCTCATATATGCAAAAAAAATACAAGCCACACCTAGCTTCATTGACTTGGTACTAATGACTCAAGAAAGGTATACGTAGCATAATATGGATATAATTCAAAGTCATTTGTTGGCACAGGAGTCGTTAATATGCTGTCACGCGTAAAGAAAAATCCAAGGTCTCGTATCGTAGTTGAAATTGGTATTTGATTTTTAGTTTTATTTTAAAATTTAGGGCCAAAATTCATACGTAGCCATGTGCACGCGACTAGACATTAATGCAAAACTTCTTATAATAAAAATATATACTAGCACTTGTAGCACTTGCAGCCAGGGGAGCTGCAAGGAATACACCGATAGTATTATATAATTACCTGAACTTTATTGGCCCTGTATCCTCCCAGGAACTGATGAATTCTATTGGATTACCTCTGAAATTTTCTAATCTCTCCCTGTTTGTGAGACACTGTATAAAACTTTAAGCAAGGTATATTTTCTCTACCGAGAATTCAAGATTAAGTGAAAGATAAATTAGAAAACACCTAGGTTCAATGGACGTCACTGGCAAGTTTTCAAAATAATTTTAATATTATACATCACTCATAAATTTGCTAATATTATTGGTATATTGATGATTTCTATGTGAACAGATATAACACTTAACTGCTCACAGATTGTGCATATAAAATAATATACATAAACCATTAAAAACTGGGATCATAAGAGAGAGGCAACAGTCAGAAGGCATTATATAAACAATATGGAAATCTTGCAATTATTGTTTCACAATTCTGCAAGTGTTGCCCTTCTCTCAGTCTCAGGCTTAGAACGACTTCTAGAGACAAAGTTTGCAAAAATCATCACAGCTCATATGCTCCTGCAAAACCATCATTATCTGCATATTATCATCACAAAGGTACTAAAGCCCAAGCATTCAGTATGTCCTCTGCACTTACCCTGCCATCTTTGTTGCTGTCCAAGGTATGCAATATTCTAACAAGGTCCTCTCTTTGGATACTAGTCTGGATTGTTTCATTGTCAGAATCGCTGTTGTTCTCATCATTCACAGAACAGAAGATGGGCACTGGCCATCTGGCAGAATCTGTGAATATTTTTCATTGCTAAAGCCAAGAAACTCTGTTTTCATCTAGTTAGTAGGCAAAATTAACCAGACTAGTAGAAAAGTGTTCATTAATTATATGAGTGCATAAAATAGAGACCACATAAGCTCTTTGTCTAAAAGGGCTCACGGTAGCCACTCGTATCACAAAATGTGATTAATAATATTAAAGAACACAATTCTTGCTCCAATCAAATCATGTGACAAACTTGCTGCAAAAAGATCTTCTAGAATCATAGAAGGGCTCCTAAGTGAATGAATACGGGTACAAATCTTAGTTTGCTCATCAACAATAACGTATGCGAATGGCGAATTTCCAGTTGCAACACCCCCCTTTTTGGACAATGAATCACTCCTAAAAGTGGCCCCAATCTATCCCCATCCAATTCCCAGATACTCTCCTACTCTTCTCTTTTCCTATAAAATAGTGTGTGTAAAATTACTCTAACCCATATGCCTTTGTGGACGTCCATAGTCCATTCCAAAAGCTCCCATTCAGTGTGGGCATGGAGGATATTGGCAATGGTTGTGGAATCGGGCTTTACACTTGCCAATTACATTCACACCTTTCGTGCCTCCTCCACGTTTTCATATTTTTGTGTTAATGTTTGACGGGGAAATCACAATTACCCTCGTCTTGTTTCCTTCTAACAAACTTGATGTAAATAGTAAATTCAACAGAATATATATACAAAAGACTGAGACCTCAGCAGTGAGAAACAGATATATGTATTATATTATTAGCTAGCTTATGAGGGAAAGCTTACACTATACCTGAACCTATTCTTATGTGTCCTCGTTGATAGTGGAGCTTGTTATGAACTTAATAGAGGCCATGTCCTCTATGTTTGCGAAACTTGACTGGATTGTTGGGAGAATTTTCTTTGATGAAATTGTATTGACCATAAAAGAAGCTAAATCCTATTAACAATGAACAAGCATATCCTATCAGGATCTCTAAAAGAGTCAGCATTACAATCGCAACTACAATTTTGATGAAGAAAAAAAATGATTTCATTTGAAAAAGATTAGCAAGAGTTGATAGTAGATAGTTGATTGTTATTAGACACACTCTACGTAAATAGTAAATTCAACAGAATAAATATACAAAAGAATGAGAGGCATTGATATACTGAAATGTCAAAGGTGTATAATCTGTCATAACTACAAATGCATGTCAAATTCAGTAATATACTCGTAATGATTTCTGAGGACATTTCCTCTTAAATCCGAATCATAGCTTCTAGGAAAAGCTACTAAAATTTAAATCCCTGTAGCAAGGAGATTTTAAATTTGTATTGTGGTACCGAACCTATCTACCAACATTATAGTATTATTTTTTATATTGTTGCCATTGTCAAAGTGTGTGGAACACTTAAAAATAGGCATCGAGTATAGGTAGTGCTGAAAATCTAACTGAATACTGAAAGATAAAAATAAACCTTCTATGGGCTAGGGTTTTGTGTTTATTTTAACTTTTGTAAAGTATTATTGCATTAAACAGATATAGAACTATATATACAAATCAAAACACAATAATAGCAAATATTTCTGATCTAAATTTTCTGCAAATAATAAATGAGCTCCGAGAGAAATTGAAATTAGATAAGGCTATTGAAAAACAGAGAATAGAGTTAGAAGAACGTGTCTGCACAGAATTAGTGGTAAGGATTTGGAAATGGCAGAGGCCAAGGCTAATAAATGCATATTTATAGGAAACATTGGCGGTAAACCAATATGCAACAAGCAGACCTATCAAAACCAAGTACCCCTGCGTGAAAATAATGAGCACATTTTGCATAAACACAGCGAGCAACCCCACTACAGAGAAATTAAACAGGACTATCCCAAAAGTGATAAAGTCAATAGCAACTGACAGAGTTTGCACAAGAAGAACAGCCACGGCTCGGCCCATATAAGACAATACTATAAAGGCTATGTGTTGATGTTCTAGCAGCGACGGGCTGCTTCTTCCAGACCCGAGTATGAAGATAATTAAAATATAGCCTAAACGGCTATTTAAATTATACTTATATTTCTTTTGGAGCCGACTTAAGTCACTTTGATGAGTCACGTCTTTTATCAACAAGATCTAATATTTATTATTGAAAGTCGTCTACTTATCAAGGCCAACATCTTTTCACCTGAGGCGTGAATTCTGGAGACACGTCTTTCTTTAAAGAGGCACGATTTGCTATGAGGCCGACCTCTTGAAGAGCTGCGATTGGTCATGTTTTATTGTTAAGATTCATTCTTCTATTCAAGCCGACTTGTCTCGGAGAGACACGACTCTTCATCTCTGATGTGTATATATATCCATTGGCGTTTACATTGTTGATCATCAATTGGAGAAGTTTGATATTATTCTTTGAAGTGCGAATTCCTACTAAGGCAGTTCAAGTTTATCATTTGAGAGGAGATTGATTCTTATAGTTGGCTAAATTTATCTTCAATCTGATATTCCACAAAATCAGATTGTAGTGCATGTGTTAGGCCTTAATATCGGTCTCTTTGTAAAGGAGTCATTCTTTGATAATTCAATATATAAGTGATATATTGTTGCTTGGTTTTTCTCCCTCAAGAGGAGGGTTTTCTCAGGGTATCTATTGTGTTCTTGTGTCTGATTTTGAATTAATTTATGTGCATTAAATCTGATCAATAAATTTAACATGGTATCAAAGCAGGTTTGAGGAGATCATGATCAAATTTGTTTATACAACGATACTCTAATCTCTTCTTTATATTTCTTTGTTTATCTCTACCTTTGTCAAGATGGTGAACGGTTTGAAGATTGAGGATAGACTCGAGGAGCATCCCACTTCACATCATGGAGATTTAGGATCATGCTTACCTTGCATGAAAATGACTTTGCTGATTTTGTGGAGTCCAGTGTTTCTAAACCTGAGGAGGAAGAAGAGAAGTTGCAGTGGATGAAGAAAGATATCAAGGCAATGAAAATATTAGTTGATTCTGTTAAGGATCATAGTGTTCATATTGTCTCTAAGTTGAAGACGGCAAGATACATGTTTAAAACATTGGAAGAAATGTATGAAATCAACAATACCAGTCGGGCACTTGCATTGAAGCAATAACTACACCATGTGAAGATGGCGAAAGGAGAATCAGTGATTGCATACTTCATGAGGATTTCAGATTTGAGAGATCAACTCTCGACAATTGGGCATATGGTTGATGACAAAGACTTGACTATGCTTGCTCTCAATGGTCTTCCTTTGTCTTGGGAATCCTACATTCAAGGAATCAGTGCAAGATCAAAATTGCTAAGTTTGATTGTCTAAGGGCAGACTGCATTCAAGAAGAATCGAGGTTGGTGGCTAGAGGCATTGGTCAAAGTTCAAAGAATGAAGATATTCATGTTCTCGCCTCTCATGCTTCGAAGAAGAAAGGAAAAAATGGAAAGAAAGATTTATTCAAGAGGAATCAAGATAAGGGAAATGATGATACAGCCGCCTCCAAGAAGAAGAGAGACATGTCCAAGATTCAATGCTTTAGGTGTGATAAGTTTGGCCACTTTCCTAAGCATTGTCAAACTAGACCTAAGCAACAAGCCACCGTTGCAAATGTTGATGATGGTTCTCCATAGAAGGATTCATGTGAATACTTGTTCTATTCAACATTGTCAAGAAATGTACCTACAGATACCAACACTTGGCTAATCGACAGTGGTGCTTCTCGACACATCACCGGATTTAAGGAGCACTTATCAAGTTTGGTGGAGAAAGATTCTTCCAAACAAGTTATTATCGTAGATGATGTTGGCTACTCCGTGAAAGGGATTGGGACCTCTACTCTTCATTTGGATTCTGGGATTACACTTCAGTTGAGAGATGTTCTTTATGTTTCGGGAATCAAGCACAATCTCATCTCCATTTCAACTCTAGAAGATAAAGGATATCAATTTTCCTTCTCCAAAGGCAAAGTTCTTGTGTGGATGGAGAATTCCAATTTCAAGGATGGTCAAGTAATTGGTGTTAGACATGAAAGCCTCTATAGGCTATGTATGCATCCTCTTCAAGCATTAGTTCATGATTCTTCAAACTTATGTGATCTTTGGCATCAAAGATTGGCTCACCTTCACTTCTAAACCTTCCCTATCATGGAGAAGATGGTCACGAAACTGACTAAATTCAATCAAGAGCATGAAGGAACTTGCAAAGGATCTGCTATGGGTAAGAATTCAAATGCTTCTCTTCACAATAGAGAAAGTAGATCTAAGTGTATTTTAGACCTTATTCATTATGATTTATGTGGACCTATGTCTGTTCCTTCTTTGAGTGGTTTCTTGTATTATGTTCTTTTTATTAATGATCACTCTAGAAAGACTTGGATTTGTTTTTTGAAAACTAAAGAGTCTGAGGAAGTGTTAGAAAGGTTCAAGGAGTTCAAAGCTCTTGTAGAGAATCTTTCCAGTAAAAGAATCAAGATCCTCAGATATGATAATGGAGGAGAATACACCTCTGTTAGCTTTCAAAAATTTTGTGTTGATGCTGGGATTAAGAGGGAGTTTTGTGTTCCCTATAATCCTCAACAGAATGGTGTTGCAGAGAGAAAGAATAGGATGATCATGGAAGCAACGAAAACCATGATTCATGACCAGGATTTGCAAACCTTCTTATGGGTAGAAGCTTCTAGAACTACAATACATGTTCAGAATAGAAGTCCTCACAAAGTCTTGGAGAATATGACTCTCAAAGAAGCCCCTATAGGGAAGAAGCCTGAGGTTAGTCATTTGAGGATCTATGGATGTTCTATCTATATTCATGTTCCAAAAGAAAAGAGAACTAAGTTGGAACCTTCTGGCAAGAAGGGAATATTTGTGGGCTACAGTGAGACATCAAAAGCCTACATGATATATATTCCAGGTCAGAAATTGATTGAAATCAGTAGAGATGTCCTATTCGAGGAAGATGTTGCATTTAGAAGATCCAAGGGAACTCATGTGGAGATTGACTATGATGAGTCTCCTCAGGATATGGAAGTTGACCATACTCTTGAGATTCAGAGGGAGACTTCAGAATCGAAGGAAGATGTTGATCCAGTTGAGCCCTTGGAACCTATTGATGGGCCTACCAATATTGTGATTAGAAGAAAGAGACCTCTTTGGTCCATGCAAACTATGTAAGAGGCTAAAAGATTCTCAGCTCCTAGAGGTACATTCAGAGAAAGTAAAAGGCCACATAAGTTCTCTAGTCATGTTTCCTTGATGAGTCAAATTATTGAGTCTGAGCCTTCTAGTGTGGAGGAAGCTTCCAGTCAACAAGTTTGGAAAGATGCTATGTCAGAGGAGTACAATCAATTCTCAAGAATGATGTTTGGGACATTGTTCCTAGACTCGAAGGAAAATCTATGGTATCTTCGAAATGGCTCTTCAAGATAAAGAATGAAACTGATGCAAGCATAGAGAAGTACAAGGAAAGATTTGTGGCTGAAGGGTTCTCTTAGAAAGAGGGAGTTGATTATGAAGAAACTTTTACTCCTATTGCTCGCTATACCTCTGTTAGCACTATCATTGCCATTGTTGCTTCTAAAGGATGGAAGACTCATCAAATGGATGTGAAGATAACTTTTCTAAATGGTGTGATCAAGGAAGAAGTTTATATCAAGCAACCTAATGGGTTTGAGGTACATGGAAAGTGTATGGTCCTAAGCAGGCTCCTCGTGCATGGTACAAAAGGATTGATCATTACTTGTCAAGCTTGGGTTTCTTGAAGAATGATGTTGACTCTAATCTATAATTTAAGGTAATTGATGGTGAAGAATTGATTTTGGTTTTATATGTTGACAATTTGATACTTACTAGAGAAGAGCACTTGATCATCAAATGTAAGAAAGAGTTGGCCTCTGAATTTGAAATGAAAGACCTTAGACCTATGCACTACTTCCTTGGCTTAGAAGTCTAGCAGAAACTAGATGAGATGATTATAAGTCAAGGGGATTACATCATTGATGTACTTAAGATGTTTGGTATGATGGATTGCAAATCCATGTCTACACCTATGGAGACCAACCTACATAAATTGAAGGAGGTTGCAACTAGTTCAGACTTGGTGGATCCTACAATGTACAAATAGTTGATTGGGTCCTTGATGTATCTAGTTAAAACTAGACCAGATATCTACTATTCAGTGAGTGCACTTAGTCAGTTCATGTGTGAACCGAGATAGATACATCTTGTTGCCGCTAAACATATCCTAAGATACTTGTGTGGTACAATTGGATATGGGTTGAGATATTCTTTAGATGTTGACTTGGAGTTGCATGGTTATACTGATTCTGATTGGGTAGGGAGTGTCATAGATTTAAATAGCACCTCTGGATGTTGCTTTAGTTTGGGATCAGCTATGATTTCCTGGTGCAGCAGGAAGCAGTCTTCTATAGCATTGAGTACAACAGAGGCAGAATATATTGCAGCTTCTATGGTAGCTCGAGAAGTAGTGTGGCTTTGTAAGCTCCTTGTAGGATTGTTTGGACAATCAATGGATCCTACTATCATTCATTGTGATAACCAGAGTTGTGTGAAGCTTTTTGTCAATCCTGTGTTTCATGATAGAACCAAGAATGTTGAGATAAAATACCACTATATCATAGATATGGTATTGAGGAAGGCTATACAGTTGAGGTATATCAACACTGATGAGCAGGCGACATACATTCTCACCAAGCCTCTCTCCAGAATAAAGTTTGTGTACTTTCAAGATAAGCTTGGTATGGTGGAGAATCCAACCTTAATTGAGAAAGAGACTCAGTATCAGTGATAGCCTGTAATGAGTTCTTCTCTGTGAAGAGAAGTTTGAGGTGAAATCCCTTGATTAATGAGTTCTTCTTGATAAGAGAAGTTTAAGGTGAAATCCCTTGTTTCCATCCTCTAAGATAGTCATGGTGGATGTCATGTGTGTGACTCCATGGTGAAAATTCATGTTGAGGTGACAACATCACACAAGTGATGAACACTTGTACATACCATATATGGTTGTAGCCATTATGGTTGATATCATGTTGAGGTGATATTTGTTATCACGATAAGGTGATAATCTTCCTTTCCACATTTGGTTGTAGCCATTGTGGTAGACATCACATTGAGGTGATATGTCCTATGTAGCTAGAAGTATCATCCTTAGCAAAGAGGGAGTGTTGATATTCTAGTAGCGACGAGTTGCTTCTTCTAGACCCAAGTATGAAGATAATTAAAATATAGCCTAAATGGCTATTTAAATTATACTTATATTTCTTTTGGAGCCAACTTAAGTCACTTTGATGAGTCACATATTTTATCAACAAGATCTAATATTTATTATTGAAGGTCGTCTACTTATCAAGGTTGACATCTCTTCACCTGGAGGTGTGAATTCTAGACACGTCTTTCTTTAAAGAGGCACGATTTACTATGAGACTGACCTCTTGAAGAGCTGTGATTGGTCATGTTTTATTGTTAAGATTCATTCTTCTATTCAAGCTGACTTATCTTGGAGAGACACGACTCTTCATCTTTGATGTGTATATATATCCATTGGCATTTACATTGTTGATAATCAATTGGAGAAGTTCGATATTATTCTTTGAAGTGTGAATTCCTACTAACGCAGTTCGAGTTTATGGGTATATGCAGAATCATCATGGAAAAAATAGGGCCTTAAGTGGCAAAAAATTCAAAAAAATAAAAGTTAGGCAACTTGACGTAAAAATTTGAATAAGTTATCCATATTATTTCCAAAATATGTAAGAATAGAATCTATAGAAAATTGAATGTAGTTTCTAAACTACTAGGTTTATTTAAAAAAAAAATTCTATAATGTGAAAATTTGAAATTTCAATGCAGTAGTACTTAAATTTCAAGAAAAAATAAGAAGTAGGTGTCTGTCTGACCCCCTAACCACAATGAAATGATAATATTTTTTTATAATATTTTAGACATAAGTAGAGGACTCATGTCTAGATGTCATGCATATTTTTGGTAACTTTTTCCAAGTAAATAATTAATTATGATTTATTTATTACAACTTTTAAAAAATATAAAAACACGTATGTCTGACCACCTTAACTTAGTCAAAACTTCATGAAATTCAATATTTCTTTTTTTAATCCTATATTATGTGAACCATAGAATGTGATGCATATTTTGGATTCAAAAAATATGATACTGTTTGAAAATTATAGATGTTTTTCAATTAGCCTATTAATCAGGACTTTAGTCATAATTCAAATAGAAAATGAATAATAATTATTTATTAAATTCAAAGTAAATCATAATTTATATTGGTTGAAATCCGAGAATCTCTTTTAAAAACCCTTTTTATTTAATCAATTTTTGGTTAAAACAAAGTCGTCAGCCACATAGCCTACAAATACCCATCATATCGCCACCTTTTGGCCCATCATGATCCTGCACATACCCTTATCATTTGAGAAGAGATTGATTCTTATAGTTGGTTGAATTTATCTTCAATCTAATATTCCACATAATCATATTGTAGTGCATGTGTTAGCCTTAATATCGGCCTCTTTGTAAAGGAGTCATTATTTGATAATTCAATATATAAGTGATATATTGTTGCTGGTTTTTTCTCCCTCAAGAGGAGGGTTTTCCCAGAGTATCTGTTGTGTTCTTGTTTCTGATTTTGAATTAATTTCTTTGCATTAAATCCGATCAATAAATTTAACACTATGAAACCCATGTAGAAGTAAAGGAATGTGGTGCATCTGTAACAGAAAAGGCATACCAATAGGAAT